>VZSZ01010970.1:729543-784782 GCA_013398815.1 Ibidorhyncha struthersii | reverse complement strand
ACTTCTTTACTTTGAGGGTGGTGGAGCACTGGCACAGGCTGCCCAGAGAGGTTGTGGAGTCTCCCACTCTGGAGACATTCCAAACCCTCCTGGACACTGTCCTGTGCAACCTGTTGTAGGTGACCCTGCTCTGGCGGGGGGGTTGGACTAGATGATCTCCAGAGGTCCCTTCCAACCCTGACTATTCTGTGATTCTGTGATTGTTTTGCAGCTGCTGTTGCCCGAGTATGATTTTACCTGGGTGTGAGGGATCTGAAGCCTCTTCATTACCCAGGAAACACTGCCAGGTTGACATATGCCCATAACATAGGTGTGCCTCTGCATCCTCCCACTGCCTCCTCTTGTGGGAGCCCTGAACTACAGGACAGTTCCTTGAAGCCACGATACAAGCACACTTCTGTTTGGGGTTTTTTTTTTTTTTGCTCTGTAGACATTAAAATATTTTAGGACACTTAGGACTTAAAAAATTGGAACAGCCTGTAAGTTTGGTATTGATAGTCTGAATTCCAGTGCTATTTAACTCTGAAACGGAAGCACAGGGATTAAAATTTTGGGAGATTATGTTCACATTGAGTACAGACATTCCTTTCACTTTGTGAATTTTTAACTTTTATCTGGAGCCTGATGTTCAGTTTTTCCATGACATTTTACACTAACAATTCTCCTCATGTCTTATTATTTCCCATGGCAGATCCCAGGGTGATTAAATTCTAATACTGACAGCTACCTCCAGGAAGCCCCGAGTTGCTGTACATGTGACTAACTGGGTACTTGATCTAACCAGCTGCAAGCAGCAGCCCACCTGGCAGTGCAGTGATTTTACTTACCTTTGAGGAAAGTCAGAGAGTTTAAAACATGCATATTAGCGCTCTCTGAAGAGGGGTGCCTTTTCAGTGAGTTCATGTTACTACCTGGAGCAAACGTCTCCCCAAAAATTTACACTTATCCATTTCATTGCGAATATGATCAGCTGGGTTTTCATGTCATTCTGTATCTTACTAATCCAAACAGGAATATGAATCAGTGAATCAGTTTTCTAATCAACTGTAATTTCACCTGTCATCTTTTCCGTAATAAAACCTTAGATTTATAAAAGGAAAACTTCAGCGTAGGGATTTGCTGTGAGTAATGCCTGTCAGGAGCATTTTTCGGACCCATGTAACTGTGACGGACAAGCCTGTGCCCTGCCCTTTCTCAGCCCTGCAATAAGCAGTCGGGGCCTCCCCCTTATTCTTTACACTGACAGCAATTATGGTCTGAGCAAATTAGTCAAAGATGTTGATCCATTGGCAACAATAAGCTTAGAATGAGACTATTAAAGAACTGAGGACTATATGTAAAATATCCCCTTTAATGACAGAATAGAGGAAATTATACCATTCCCTTAACAGCAGAGTCCTCATTCAAAAATAGACCATTTAAACAATAGCTAAAAAAAGCTCTAATAGTTCATGTCTTTCTTTTTTCACAGTATGGATAACAGCTTTTATAAATAAATTATCTGACTGATCACTTAACCGAATCACCTTCCCTAATTGAAGTACAGTACATGGTACGGCATAGCTATACATAAAGATGGTGAATAGAGGTCAACACCTAAAATGATCCATCTGTAATAAATGTATGTATTTTTATATATTAGAATAAATATCTCTGTAGCATTAAAAGGGGGTTCCCTGAGGTATTTTTCCTATCATTGGTATTTTTCCCATCATTGGTATTCAATAATTTACTATCGTAATTATGTTTAGCTTGAAATTAATTGTTCTCAAATCAGTATTAAGCTAAAAGAACAGTTACTTAATAAACATGGCCCTGCCTTTTAATTGATTTTTAGCCTGACTTTACAAAGTGACATTAAAAAAAATCTTTTAATTCTTAAAAATTTTCTTTTCTTTTTAAATATTGAGTGCGGCAGATAAGGCAGCACCTCCAAAACATGCTGAGTGAAAAGTTATTTCACTTTAAGACTTCATCTCTTTTCCTTTCTGCCTCACTTTTCTTTAGAGATTCAGATAACAACTCCCATATTTCCAATGAGTCTTCATTTTAGGCAACTATCTAACATTAGGCAACTTCAGTAGTATGGACACCCAATATAGTCAACAGAGCCTGGAGAGGGCAATTCAGAGCATCCTCCCTACTTAACTCTCTTCACAGTATAATTTCCTGATTATATACAGACTCAGAGGTCCTATTGCAGGCAACTGAATTAAATATCTAAAGTTGGATGGTATGAGTAGTTTAACTGTAACCTCTTGGTGTTGCCATATAGGAAGCTGAAGGAGACATGGATTTTACCGTAGAATTGGGGTCTTCATAAAACCAGAAATGCGCAGCAATCTGTAGCTGAAGAAGTATGGCTTAATTCAAAGGAAATACGATGTTGTTTAAGAGAGTCAGGAGAGCTAATTTAAATTCCTGTTCTGCCACAGACTTCCCCTGTGACCTCAGGCAAGTCACTCAGGGCAAGACTTTTATGGGCATCTGGACATCTGACTCCAGGGGATTTTAACTAAGTAACTTTGCAAATCTAGCCATTGAGCTCTACTCTTTCATTTTCCATTTGCAAAATGTAGATAGTGTTATTTCCTCTCTCACCTTTTACCTACAAAAACTTCTAGGTGGAATTCTCCGTTAAAAAAAATCATATAAGGCTGAGAGACTATGCACCATGGTAAAAAATTCCACTAAAAATATTCTCTAAAAAGATTATGACTTTCTCTAACCTATTGCTTGTAAGTTTTGGGGACAAATCTTCTGATTCCCTATAGCTGAGTAATTGAAGTTTCTTCACAAGTATTTGCTATCTCCATCTGAAAAGGACAATGGCCATCGCTAAAGCGGCTCATGGAGTTATATACTATTGTTTCAATTCCCAAATAGAGTGCTAATATTTGCAACTCAAACACCTGCCCATTTGATTTTCACATTTAGTGTCCAAGACCTGCCAGCTAATCCAGCTTGAGTGTGAGCCTCACACCCAGATTCTCCCATAGCTAGGGCAACTCCAAGCAATGGTACTGCAGCCTCTCTCCTGCTCTCTGACCCATGTATCCCTTATCTGCTAGCCATGTTTGTGTCCAGGGTCACAGGGCACGGAAGGGGACACAGCACTGAACCTGGCACTGCAGCTTCTATTGGAACACCTTCTTCAAATGGTCTTGCTAGATGGCACAGAAAGGTTGTATCACAGAGTTACATCCGTTCCCACATAATGTACGATGACATTTCTGATATGCTTCTTTTGACATGGCTCACGGCTGCACCATTTCAGAAGCCAAAGCAAAGGAAACTCGGAAGGTTTCCATTAATGCTTGCCTATGCCACTTCAATTCACTTTCTGCAGAAATTTTGCCAACAAAACACAACACAAGCCAGATTTCCTCTTGCCGTACTTTCTAACGAGCAGATGACTTGTGGATATGTCATTCAGCTGGGTTTTCACCTGGAAGAAAGCAGCACGCTGCCTACGCTGAAGTGACTTGCTACTAGCTTTAATTGGCACATACTTCTTTTTGCATCATTTTGTGCTCATAGGCATGTCTTGGCTGAATCTGATGGAATATATTTTACATGTATTAGCACTTCCAACATACTCAAAGCTTGCGATACATATGCTGGGCATCACTCCAAATATACATGACCTCATAAGGTTTCATGAATTTTGGACATTAACTTGTTTTGCAGTTATTCTTAGTGTATAGAAATGGAAGGTTTGAATAAGAGTAACTACACTAGCTAAGCTACAGTCATATTTGTAATACACTAAGGGGATCATAGAAACTCTACAAAACAACTGAGGCTTGAAAACCAGAATGATGTCAAGTAAATGTATGTAAAATGACTTTTTATTCACTAAGTTATTTGTCATCAACCCTTGCACAAGTTAAACGGGCTCCCAGAAACAGTTTCTAGTGTATTTTAGCAAGCTACTGCATTATGGTGAGCAGCACCTTGCCCTTTGAATAGTCCTATTGATTTTAGTTCAGAGTAAGTTGGCAGAATGGGGACTTAGCAGATAGACAGCAATTTCTTTCTTAATTTATATTCACTGGGTCATGTTTGACAATTATTTTTTTTTAAAGGAGGATCTGTCTTCTCGCAGAGCAAATGTAAATCTTGTCAGTGCCTCTGACTTCTGTTGGAAGATGTTGATCCCACTCAATCAATGGCAAAAGTTCCTTGGCTTCCATGAGGCAGAGTTTTGCCCTCATTCTCTGGGTATTATTGCCTACTGTAGTAATCTTTGGCATATTTCACCATTTCTCTGCCCCAGACTTCATTCATGAAATATTTCTTTCTAATAAAGCTCTGCAGTATAAAACATAGCATGTTTCCAGGGCACATTTCTTCTTTTCCAAGTTCAACTTTTTGGCAGTACACTCCTGACTTGTTTTTGTTTTAATCCCAAATCTTTTGCTGCTATGATCCTTGCTTTAATGATTGCCCTATTACATAGTCAATTGTACCTCCAGTATTACTTAATACCATATCTAGGAGTATACTCATCTTTGTCATCTGATGCACGTATTAATTTGGGAAGCAATTTTAAATCAGTGTCAGTGTCACATCCTTGATTTGCAGTATTAATTACATAGTTCAATGTATACTTCTTACATACTACTATATTTTACATGTTGGCATAAATACTGTCTCAGATCATCTGACCATAGCAATGAGTTACAGCAGCCAGCTTACCCCGTGCTACCTCATCATTCTCAGAAGACAAAAACCAACAGCCTATCTCTTTGACAGCACATGAAGAAAGCCATGGTATTTTTAAATTGCTCTAATGTATTCCTTCCCATGTGAAGGTTCTCAGCTCTTTTACTATAATCTCCACCACTAAAAAAGGAACTTTTCCTTCGCTATTATGTAAGTACTGAAAAAAAAAAAAAAAACAGAAGGAAAGTTTCTGTAACGTCCTAGGTCAGTTTGTCCCTTGGAAGATAGTAAAGCTTTTTATCTTTGGAATGGATATCTAAAATTAAAGCTCATCCTTCCTACAGTTCTCTGCTGTTTTTTTTCCAAATGTGGCAACAAATGTATTGATTTCTAGGTTTAGCATACTCCCTGTATATCCTACATTAGTTAGGGGCATGAGAGGAAAACTCAGCTGGCTCTAACCCAAAAATGTTATTTGCCATTTTATGTTGGGTTCTGCCATTGAGGAATATGTATTAAAGGTTTCCCTTGGTGTCCAGCCTGTAGACAATATAAATCATACAACCTCATGCAGCGTGTTTTAGTCTTTTAGGCAAATTTATTTATTTTTTTCATTCAGGAGGACCTTGATTTAGTCCACAGCAAGATGCCAGCTGTCGTATAAATACTTGAAGGGAGGATGCCAGGGGGATGGGAGCAGTCTTTTTTCAGTGGTGCCCATTGATAGGACGAGGGGTAATGGGCACAAACTTGAACATAGGAAGTTCCATCTTAACATGAGGAGGAACTTCTTTACTTTGAGGGTGGTGGAGCACTGGCACAGGCTGCCCAGAGAGGTTGTGGAGTCTCCCACTCTGGAGACATTCCAAACCCGCCTGGACGCTGTCCTGTGCAACCTGTTGTAGGTGACCCTGCTCTGGCGGGGGGGTTGGACTAGATGATCTCCAGAGGTCCCTTCCAACCCTGACGATTCTGTGATTCTGTGATTCTGTATACACATTTATTCTAAGAGAAAAATTCTTGTCTTCTTTATCTCCTACTATCTTCATTTTAAAAATGTTTGCTCCATTAGCATGGACGTGGTGCACCAACACTACGGCTTTCTCTTAGAAACATAAATAGTTTTCAATACGTCTTCTGTACCTCTTTTTTATTTTTCTATTTTTTTTATGCACCAGTAGCACCTGAAGACCTCTGTCGGGAATGATGGCCTTGATACTTTGTTGACAATCCTTTTATTAAAAACTGATGTTCTCCATCCCAAGTTAGTCTATTTGGGTTTTGGTTTTTTTTTTTTTTTTGGTTCTTCTGCTACATCACAGTCCCCTAAGAGGCTATAAGGGTACATTTTTACCCAAAATACGCAGAGAAAATATAAAATCACTAGTTAGATAGTCCTCTTGCTCTTGGAACACATATAGCATTTTCTTCCCTAATATTCTGGCAATAATATAATATTTTATTTGAAATTTGACTTCATTGTGCTTTGACCACACTCTAACTTCCCAATGACAGCCAAGCACCTCCTTCCTCAAATAGTCTATTGATAGGCTGTTACAACAGATACATATTAATAAAACATCAGGGAAATCTTGTTAAAAAACAAAAGGTAACACCTCCATTTCCACATGCTGCTTCCACCTGCCATGTTTTACTTCTGCTTCCCACTCTCAGTTTCCCAGCAACAGCATGTTCACTCAATCCCCCAGTCAATAAACAGCACTGAGCCCAGCAAGGAATTACTTCAGATGCTTCAACCAAAAGCCTAGAAAACAGAAGAGCTATTGAAGTGACAACTATCACTTTTATAAAATAACAACGCCTTGCATAGGATTGCATGTTATAAAGCTTTGATACCATAAATGGCCTCCTGTCCTTTTTTGTGTGTGTGCTAAGCATATTTGACAGAGTGTAATGCCATGTAATTATACCAGAGATCAAGTTGATCCATGACTATTTTTACAGTAAGTATCACAGCAGAGGTAGAATCACACTCAGGTACAACTGTATTTTAGCCCTGGACAAAAACTAAATAAATGAGATATAACTTTTAATCACATTTTCAAAGTGGTTTCTTAGAATGTCTTTTTACTGCCTGATTTTCAAAGCTGCAGTGTTATATATTTTATGTTCTATTATATTCCTTTTCAGTTAGGACACCTGGTTGTGCAGACACTTTTCATTGCTTCAGTTCTGGGCAAATCATAATCTATCAAACCTGGAGAAGTGCTGCAAAATTCTACTTCCATGCTGGCATCTCCAGCCATAGCGATGGAAAGCTGTATGAATAGAAATAAATTTTCCATAAGAAAAATTTAAGAATTTATGTAGTTGGATCAGAACCTATGATCCAGGAGACCTGACCTGAAATGGCCAGTAAAACATTTCAGAAGAACACATGAAAATGCTAAATTAGATATGTCAGGAGTGGGGTCTAGGTCCTACAGAAGAAAGCGCTTTAAAGAGTGGAGTAGTGGTTTTCAAAGCTACTTAAGGACTGAAGTCTGACAGCCACCAGAAGAGAGAGCCTCTAGAATTGCATGCTATTATTCTTGCCTTGGAGCTCAACAGTTTCTGTTACAGGTCGCAGAAGGACAACGAGGATTGCAAAACACTTTTGCTGTTAATTGAGCAACCCAAGATTTCCAAGTAGGATGAAACAGCAAGGTTTCATGGCAATTTTACTGGGCTCTGTAGAAGATACTTGGAGAACTATTGATTTTGCCAGAGAATTCTACATTTGTAGTGGGCCTTTTAACTTCTCTATGGAATTTGATAGGGATATAATTCCTCACTAAAATTTATAAGATGTTTCAAAAACTTTACAGAGATTATCTTTTCACTTCAGGTTCTAAAATGGTTCCATAAGGAAAGAGATAAGATGCAGAAAATTTTTCAGTTAAGCCAGCTATAATTCAGGGTCTGTATTTCTGTCAGTAATGTATTTTAAGCAGTATAAACATCCTCCCAAAGACAGATCTAGTGAAGTGTTTTGTGATACCCAGATGAAACACTATGTTTTTATAAGGCCAGATCCAAAATTTAATGAAAATCAACTGAAAGACTGCTATTATTTGCTCAGTTTAGTGAGCAGTGACAGAATTCCTATGGAATTAGTCTTGTCCTCATTTTTAAATCTCAAAGCCAATCAATTTCTCAGTGATGTTTCTGGGAATCTTGCTGACCATGGCCAGTGACTTTTACCTCCAGCCTCCAAAGCGTGATGGGATCAGCAGAAGGGCTTTCTTATTTCTGTAGCACTTCCTCTTCGAGACAGGGCATGAATCACACCGGCAAATGTATTGAAAACGTTTCACTTTAGTCCATTATTTTTCTTTCTTTTTTACAAACTCCACAAGTGATAAAAAGGAGAACTGGGCTTAGATGGATTCATCTGATTTTAATGATCTCTCCAATGTGTTCTGTGAAGTCCAATGAAAATGAACATTGCTCTTTTGTTCCTGGCTGGAGCATGTTGCCACCCTATAGCAGCTTCGATCCATTTAAAAGAACTGTGTTTTGTCCCATTCCACTGCAATAATCACCATTTTTATTTTAGTTTCCACTTATTTTATTTCAGATTTTAATCTGGTATTAGTGAATCTCAGTCAGGGGGATGTTTTTAGTGAGACTGGTTATTCGACTGCAATATAAATTAAAAAGTCTCTTTATTATGTCATAAAAAGTCTTCAAATTTATTATATTTGTGCAGAGTGACTGTGACTTTTATGATCTTATGTAAAACTTTAATCAGGTCTGAGTGTAAAATGAGATCAGGCAGAGTTTTACTCTATCCCTTTTTTGCTTTTCTTTTTCTGACCAGAGTAGACCTGATAGATACAGAATACTGATTTAGCTGTTACCTTTCTTTTTATTTTATTGAAAGATCTCTGCAGGGATAAACATGCTCTTCTGGAGCTTTTTTTTTTTTAATTAAAAGTGAATAATAAAGTAGAATGATCTGATAATGATATGGACATAAATTCACACTCCTGTGAATTTTATATGAAGCTATGTAACAGTTTTATGAAGTCCAGCATATTCTTCCATCTTTCTACTTTCAGTCTGTATGAATCCTGCATCACTACAGTCATTCCTTTTAACTACATTTTTTTGCTCTTTCTTTATTCTCTGGAGTATTAGAACCTTTCTTCGTTACTATTGTGAAGATACATATGATAGCAGTAGTTGGAGTGCAAGGAAAGATTACCCCTGTGGTACGCAAACACAGAATAAAAACCAGTCTTGCCTCAAAAGGTTTCGGTGTCAAGCAAGGTGTGAACAGAGAAGCAGGTACAAGGTGATAGCATGCAGGCAAATGAACAGCATGAAAAGTTAGAGTGTATTTGTAAGAAGTATGCTTCTTGTTCTGTTAGGTTTTGTTTCCTTAATAGGGGCGTCTTACAAATAGCTGGCACGGAGAATTAGGTGATAGTATGAGGTAAAAGTAAAAGAAGGCAAAGAATGAATAGGACGGTCAAAGCTCACCAGCTGGCTCCGGATGCCCAGAAGATATGTCAAGGCTGAAAAGAATCACTGAGAGATTTAAGAGAGATAAGATGGCAGCTGTAATGGTGTGGTTTGTTTTGTTTTGCTTTTTTATAGTAAGATTTAATTAAAGAAAACCCAAACATTGGGCATGTGAGAGAATGCAAGAAGGTATATTTTAAAAAAGCATCACGTACTCTAACATGGGGACAAAATCTTTGTAAGATTTAGATATATAAGTTCAAAACAGAGAAACCCTTCTGGCTTTTCCACACTGTTTAAAATCTTGTCTGCATGCTTATATTGACCAGGGTAACTACCGCTGAACAAGTATCAGACCCTAAGTATTGTCATGTATCTCCTTTTTGCAGACATTCTATTTTAGAATACAGGATTTAAAGGATTATTCGGGAACAGAGCATTCCCACAGGAAAGCAGAGGCACACTGGCATCATTACAGAGGAACAATAACACCCTGTAAACATGACTTATGTTTTACCCCACCTTATGTCAAGGCATTCAAAATCCCTGTAGAAACATTCAGGTGCTCAGCAGCCAAGCAATTATACTCTTGATCTCTGCAGTTCCCTGTTCTTTAGGAAGGTCTCCGTTGCTGCAGTGAAGCGCAATACTCTCTGGAAAGTCAATGAAAAAAATTATGTTTATAGCAGGAATCTCTGTCAGCTGACTGTGGTTCTCAGACTATGCACAGATCAAGATGGGACAATAAAATTAAGGTGCAAACAAGGCAAAGTGAGAAAAGTCAACTGAGAACTGCTGCAAAGATGCTCAAACTAGCTTCAGCAAAATTGTTACAGTAAACATTTATTTAATAGTAGTTGGATTTCGCACAGCCAGCTTAAATGCACTAGGAATCCCATCTTTCAAATGGAACAAGACATTTCTGGGCTGTACTTCTGTTTAAATTCAGTTCTTGAGATTACCCACTGCTGTTATATTGAAAGTCTTAAATCTGACTTACTGTGTCCCATCAAACACAGCACCATATTGGAAATAGTGAAAACTTGATGCTGCTACACACTTTTTTTTTTTTAACTCTGAATTACTACAGCTTCATTGGAGTTACTCTGATTAACACCCACGTGAGAGAAGAATTAGGTGTTTACACTTGTAGAAACAGTTTTCAGTTCGTTCATGGGCAGCTCTGATCTTGAAAGTCAAGTTGCCATTTGCTACTTCTGTAGTCAAGTAGTCAATTTGCTACTTCTGTTTCACTTTTACCATCCATAATTCTACTAGAGAAAAACACGTGCAATGGAGAAAACTATCACGGGCAGAACAACCAGCCAAGTCATAAAACAAGACATGTTATTCCTCCCTCTGTGCAAAAAGAACACAATGTACGGACTGAGTCCCAAATCTTAAAGCCCTAAATTCTATAAATCTTACCAAATAGAATTAAAAGTGACAAATTTATTATGTAACTCAGATGATATATCTGCCACTGTGGCTAGGGACCAGCCTATTTGAGACCAAAGCAAAAATAACCACATACCACTCTGAGGAACTGTCAGTGCCCACTGTCCCTTTTGGATTAATCCTCATATACTATAATTTGCAAAAAAGATCAGAGTCAACTAGATATTCACTACTGACTACTGTCTGAAGTGAAGGTCTGACCGACCAGTTGTAAATTAGCAATTCTTTAAACGCATACAGAAACTGAACAATAATGAGGATTTTTTGTGTGTACTTAAAATGCAGGCACCAAAATGAGCTTACTACTTGCAAACAAAAGTGAAAGAAAATTTTAC
This sequence comes from Ibidorhyncha struthersii, assembly GCA_013398815.1. NCBI lineage: Eukaryota > Metazoa > Chordata > Aves > Charadriiformes > Charadriidae > Ibidorhyncha > Ibidorhyncha struthersii. The sequence goes on along the minus strand of VZSZ01010970.1, from coordinate 773,851 downwards.
CCACAGATGGAAAAATTTAGAAGTAATTAGGGATTCTGGGAGGGAATTTACACATATTAGATTAATATGTGTAAGGAGTTGCAAGTAAAGGATTATTTGAGGTTAAATCTTAGTTTTTCCTAATCAGATATTGGGGTCTTATGGGTAAAAGACAAGTTCTATTGTACATCCATACTGCCCAGGGTGTTAGGAATGTCACCGGAACTGTACTACGGTGAATGGTAGACTGCAAGACGTGGAAAGACATGTGCTAGGATAGACTGAAATTTGGTATCTTCATCGAATAAAATAATTTGCTCATTCATATGACAGTGCAATAAATCGCATTCTACATCCCCATTATACTGTCATTGCTGTGTAAGGATGTGGTTTCATAATCTATTTAAGCCAATCTAAAACTGCACTGTCACTGAAAAGGGCTGTCCCGCCTTCTGCCCTGGGTTTGCTGAAGAATAAGACAGATGAGTGGCAATTCACCATAGATCACCTCCCGAGTAAAACATTGGATCCACCAATATCAGTAGTAAACGCTAACTTCAGTGGGTCCTAAATCACCCTGTTAACTTGTTGTATTGTAATCTGTATTATGTGTTTGGTCATAAAAGATGTGTTTGCATGGATATGCATACAGACAAAGTTTCTCAGCCACCTGTGGGCAGATCAGTCACAGTTTATAAGATCACCAACTGTTTAACCTGTTTTTCTCTACAAACCAGTAGGCTTGATCTCTGGTACTATGTATCTGATACTGTCACAGGCGATGCTTAATAATATTCAAATAATTTTAGATTCTTGGGTACAGAGGTGGTTTAGGAAAATGATGCAGGATCTGCTGTCTCACTTCTAGAAAAAATACAACCACCACAAATTCACCATAAATATGCACAGACTAGAGAAAGAACATCCTTTCCCAGACTAACTCTGCCTGATTGTACGCTTGGGATGTTCCCAAGCTGCCATGTACTATTTTAATTTGTCCACGGTGAGTTTTAAACAGTAATTTACATACAGAAACCAAAAATAGTGGTTTGGGGGTACAATACAGCTGATTTCTGTCAAACATGCTGTCCAGGGGTTTAGTCGTAAAATTTTCAGCAGTAGCTGGATATTGTAACACTTCATTCCCTAGCCTATATTTATTACAGTAGGAATCAGCATATAAAAGGAAGTGCCATTCTTTATCGGTTTTACTCACTCTCCTGTATGGCGTGCTTTTAAAGTACAGCTGTCTACCAGATGCAAGAAAATTAAGACATTTAATTTCCTCTCTCTGTGCATACCTCCCATTAATGTTAATGGCAGCAAAGTATGAAAGTAGGAAGAGAGCTACTGTGAACAGACAGAATATATTAGCTCACCCATTTCAGATAAATCCGGTTGTTTCAAGAAGAAAGGCAGAAAAACAGACACATCACATCACACCTATCCTTCAGCATGAGACCTACAAATTCATACTTGATTGACTTCACAGCTGCAGTGAATTATGTGCTGAACAGTGATAACTTAAATACATCACCTCCAAATTCAATAAAATTTTAAAGTTAAGGTATATAAAAATGCAGTTCTTGACTGCATGTATTTTAAACTGCAACTCCTATGACAGTTTCCTAGAAATTATTTTAAAAACTAATCTTTTCCCTGTTTTGTCAATTGTACTTCTTAATTCACTTGGATTACTGTTCCCTTTGTTTTGTCAAGGGGGCTTTCGGAGGCACTAATAGATGGGGCAGATTAGAAGCTGACTAGTGCATTTAGAGTTTGCTGTACACCTATGCTGTTTGCTAAAAGGCATAATTTGCCAACCATGGGCGTAAGTCCACCAGTTTAGCCAGCTGAGAGAACTGGTATAAAAGCTTTGCCAGGCACAGAATGCCATTATATTTGTACTCAGGTTGCAACACTTCAGATTGCCTTATCTGAACTACACAGCTTGATTCCAGAAATGCACAGAAAGACTGTTTGAGACATCTTTATCAGCACTTTATTTCAGGCAGAATTGTATTAATGCCTCTATTTTACTATTGGCCTTTGTGTTTTACATGTAGTTCATGCTCGGTGGAACCTAGATGCCATTAATGAAAAAATGTAAAACTTTGTCGTGTTAGTCGCATTATTCTCTGCACATTTACAGCAAACAAACTTTGAAATCATAGAATGGAAACAATGAGAAAGACCTATCCGAATGTCCTCAGTCATCATTCCTGAGTTTCTGTTACTATGAGGAACAAAACAATTACTGGCTCCTTTGTGAATCAGTGCTAATTTCCTGCATAATGACTGAAGTGGGGACAATGTGGCATGTATAACTATTCCACAATACAGCAAATCAAGTTCCTTTTTCAGTTCCAAATGGAATTCTGAAACATGTACCAACCAAAAAAATTAAAATCTGGCTTAGAGTGCTTTTGACAAATTTAACAGTTCCTTCAACCCACCAGTGACTCTATAATAATCAGCTATTATCATATTTCCTTTTTTGTTCCATACAGTGTTTACAGTTATTTAAAAAGTGTTTCTAAATAACATATACTTGTCAAAAAAAGACATTTCTGTCCATTTTATTTAATATGGGTTTTGAACAGATTAAGAATTTCATCAGAATCATTTACTATGACCTAGAGATTCAAGCTTGTGACACAGAGGAATTACAGGATTAAAATTCCTGTTACAGATACACTAAGAATCCACCTCATTGCTATGTTGAAATCTCCTATTCTTTTGTTCAATGCACTATATTGCTTGTTCATGGTTGATTGAGATATAAGACTGATTAATCTGCAGTTCTACAGAGGCAGATTTTAAGGTTAATTGCAGAATTTCATTGTATCTGGACTGTTTAAGCCTCCAAGTGGTTACTGTCCTAAATTTGAACTCCGTTTCCTTTCACGTAAAAAGTATATGCTGTCCTCAGAATCTGTGGTTCAAGGCATAGGCCACACAAAAATTTTATCACAGATTAATTTTCTCTGTCTTTTAAATAGTGCGTAACCATGCTCGTGATATAGAAGACTTTCAAATCCAAGTTGGTCATGTTGCCTAAATAATCTTGTGTGACTGATTTGTGTCTTTGGGTGTTGTATAATTCCATGGCTACAAATACACTTTTAAAGTCACAAAATTTCTTCATGACTTCTAAAGCTTTCTTTTAGAAGATACCTTCTGTGAAAATTCAAGTTCCACATTACAAAATCTTTACAGGAGATCATCATGTATCACAAATTAAGGATATGTGAACTTTGTCTAGTATTAACAGAACAAATGCAGGAGACACTGCTTCCTCTGCTAAGTTTCTTCATAGCAAAGATTTTAAAAAATCAGATACCACCATCTGCAACAAGTATTCACCGGGACTTTGATTTTCAAAAAAGACTAAAGAAAAGTTTAATTTGAAGGACTCCTCTGGATTCAGTGGAAGTAGGCACCCAGTTGGCCAAACCGCCCTACGAGCCTACCCAGAAGAAAATTGCTTAAGCCCTCTGCCGTACAGAGAAGACCTTTCTGAGAAGACTGTAGTGAGGGTTGCAAATTACCCAACCCTACAAACTCCGTATGAAAATCTTTATATGGCTGATCTTAGGTAACCACTGGAAGCGGTGACAGGAGGTGGGCATGCAGCTAGCTCTGAAGGAGACCTGGTACTGTCAGTATCCTCTGCCATCCAAGTGCTGTTTTTCTTTCACATCCAGATCCGGGTTACACAACACAACCTCCATCAGCACAGCCCCACTGCTTGTTCCTGAACACAGATCCAGTATGGCAATCACCCACGACCTGCTCTCCAGCCACACGCACCCCAGGCTCCAAAGAACAGGCCACCATGAGACATGGTAATCATTAATATTAGACTGCAAAACCAAAACAAGGAAGCAGCTTTCCTGAAGTACATGCACTGCAGTAGGCCTCATCTTCAAGCGGAGGGAAAAAACTGTGTGTTCATGCTTCTAGAGGACACAGGAGGGTATCTTGGGCACAGTTTCCCCAGACTGAAGGGCCACCATATGTTCCTGTGGTGCTTTTATTCACATGATATTGGGTAGTAAAGTCACCTGTGGAAACCTTCCTAGATAGTCCCAACTTTGCATGCTTTGAAGGCAGAAGGGACCTGTTGGCAGCTGGAACATGGGTCACACTCTTAACACTGGGGCTGTGCCCCACCATTCTACGCAGTGTTCCACACCGCGGCACAGGGATTTATTAAACTGGGCCCAGGAGTGCACTGGGGTTTTAGCTAGCCTCCTGGTTAGGCCACTGCAGTTACAACATAGACTGTTTCCACCTCACTGTGATGGGTGGCATCAAACGGCTTTTGAAAACTATAGATACCTTCTGAAAATTCATAGCCCTTTAAGGCTCTCATTAATTGCACCTGTTAACTGCATAGGGTTTTTTGTTTTCCGGTGCTGAGCTTGCACAGAACACGGCTTGCAGCACAACAGAGACAGGGTACAAGCGGCCAACTATTCCTGTGTAGCCTTTCAAATACGTACTGATGCATCCATATCTAGATCTATGATGATGCTTTCCTGTTTGCTGATCCCATTGCCCACTTCTAAGCTGGATCAGTACAGTCATAGAGGAAATCCTAATAATCCATCTCAGTGTATAATTGCACGTCATTGGTCAGGTCGCTTACAATATTTGTAACATTCTTGTATATTAGTTTTTACAGGCTAATACTTGGCAGTTTCTTATCTTTTCATTGTGCCATTGCAGAAGTGATTGCAAAGAAGCCCATGGTTACTTTACAAATCCCCAGATCATTATGAAGTTCCAAATACACTACACAGTTATTAGCTTCAGATTGTTCATTGATTGCCATTTCATAACACAGATGAAATGTGTATTATTGTATTATTAGCTGTTTATGGCTTGATAAAGGATAATCATTTCTAAGTTGCAGAGATGTGAAAACACAAATCTGGAATATATATTTGTATGTGTCACATCTAAAAAACCTTACGAACCAAACTAGACTTTTTTTAATTAAACTGAGTATTATTCTCCATATCACTAAGTATCACATAGGATTTTAAAGGCAGAGTATAAATAGTCCGTTCCAGCAAGTACTTTTAAAGTCTACTCTGCATTTAGAGCAGAAAGCAGGAAATATTACATATGAACTGACAGAAACAACACAGAAACAACACCATAGAAATACACGTATTACTTTTCAATATTCCTATATTATATTACATTTTATTTATATCTAATAAATACATATACTATACAAAAAAGACGGAAACCTGCAGGCAAAAAGTTATACGGAACTGCATTGCAACAGCTGAGCAATAGTAAGTATTTCCATCTTCTTTTACTGATTGTACAAGAGCACTCAATGTAATTGCTCACATTAAAGTTGAAACTCCACTTAACTGTTTGACAGCCCAACCTTTTGTAATTTTTTTTACAGGATTATGAAACAGTAACTGGATTTATTTTTTTTTAATATTGGGGAATTGTCACAAAGTGAATTAAGTCTTCCAGTATTTTTCAGAAAAAATATATTTGTGAGACTTAATTATTATATCAAGTAACTTGAATTCTATCCCAAAATGATCCAGGTAATATAGATTAGAAAACAGAGATAATCACTCCAGTTTAATATGCTTATACCAAGGACAAGGAAGTCCCATATAGCACTGCTTGTGCTTCCTTAACTAACATCTGTTTACAATGTTAGCCTGAAGTGGGATGTAGTCTGATTGCAATTTTGACAAAAATAAATACTCCAGCTACCAAGAAAGAATAATAAAATACATTTTTCATTATCTCTATCACAGGTAATTCAGCAATCGCTTTGAACTCTACTGAAACAGTTTAAAAATGTGGTTTTATCTGTCCCTTCTGGTCCAGTGTCCAACACTCAGCACACCTGTAATCTGTTCTCTGCCACCATACGAATCTTTAAATATTTTACCTTCTGGCTTCACCAAGAAATACATTTAGGAAGTCCTAAACTCTGCTACTTTCTCCTTTGGCTGCTGTTACTAAGTCAGCTACAGATCCACAGAATACACCAGTTTAAAACTGTATAGGTTAATTCTCAAACAAACATTGATTGCAAAAACACCATCCACCAAAAATTTATTTTTACATAGTTCATTTCCTTTTCCAGTAATATAAGATTTATTTTATTAGTTAATTTCTTTTATGCTTATGTTCCTATCACAGAAAAGTTTTAATAACTTTATTAAATATGCAAAATAACATAAAATAATTGCTTTCAGACTATTTTTAAATGTAAGAGCTGTTAATCTGTAAGAAAGACGCTAAATGCAGAAGTTTAAATCACCAGCCCTCTGCAGAACATTATGGCACCAGGAAGTTTTATATCTGTGAACACCCTGAAGGTGTAAGTATTCAAACAATTACAAAGGCTGTGGCAGTGGAGCCACCATGAAAACATGTGAACATAAAACATAAACATTGAGGAAAACAGAGAGAAAAATCACATTTAACAGGTCAATGTAAAAAAACATTTTAGAGTAGCAGTGTCTTTGTATCTTTAATCTCAGGCAGAAAATTTCAGGAGAAAAAGGGGTGATACTCAGAGTGCTTTGAAAGAAATGAAACAATACTAATCCAAAATCAGCAGTAAGAAGATACTGAAACTCCATGGTCAAGACATTTAGGAGCGGCTGGCTACACATGCAGACTCCTCCAAACTGGAACAGTCAGACTGCTTAAATATGAACTTAACCACATTTTAGTCCCATCCTTCAGAATCTCACACCACACTTGTGCATTCCTTTTTAAACAAGCTAAACACAATCATTCTAATGTGGAATGCCATAGATTATTTCACACAATTTAGTCTCTTCTTTTTGTAGGTCACCATCAACATATAACATTATTGTTATTGTTACTGCAGAAAAAAAAAAAAAACCACTATAGAAATTTAGCTGTGAGGATTCTCCAGTCTACTGATTATCAGTTCCTAATGCACCTAGATTCCTTATTCATATTTAAAATATCAGCCTTAAACATTACTGCAAGCATTTGACTTGTTTGCAATGGCTTGTCTACACAGTGACCTGTGCAGGAAACAGTCTGTTCTTTGAGATCCACTTTTAAATTAATACTCAAATCACAGATTTTTTCATAAGATTTTGACACAGAACACTAGACATTTTCAAGATCAAGTACTGCAAAAGAATCTGGAGTAATAAAAACCTTCTGACTTCAGTACAGAATCAATTATTCAGGGACAGATTTGAGATTTTTGGATTGACTTTGAAAATCTCACTGATAAAATCAGGCACACTAATACTATGAAAATTAAAAATAAATAAATAAATTTTAAAACCCTGAAACACACAGAATTACAGTAATACTGGAAATAAGTGTGAAAAAAAAACTGAGTTCCCAGGAGCCTTCAAAATCTGCAGCCTATATCTGTGTAATACACCAAGTGGCAAAATAAAATCTCTGCCAGCTGTAAGAATAATCAAGATGTGAATTGCAGCAAAAAATAGAAAGAAGAAATTCTTGAGAGACAGTGTAAGTTTCACCAAAGAAGTTGAAGAGCAGAGCAGTCCTGTTCAGCGTGTCCTGGGAAATTTCCTGGCCAAACCGTTTCCAATTTCCCACACAGCTAAAAGTGAAGAATTCAAACTCTGTTGGCCAGAAAGCTAAGGATTACATTGAGGAAGTAACATGCTAGTTTACTTTGATCTGATTCCACCTTAACAAATGTTTCTCATCTTGACGTGATGATTATACCCCACAAGTGCAAAACAGACACCACGTTAGTGTTGGCATTGCTGAATACTGTCTGCACCAGATTGCAATTGGTGCTGAAAGATCCATATGTATTACATCTGCACGTGATCTCCCATAACAGCACTATCCCAATTCAAATAGCAATAGATAACTTTGTAATATTATCTAGTATTATGAAGAATAAAGGGAAATATTATATAGAAAGTTCAGAATTGTCACCAAGCTACCATTTCGATACATTAGATTCAGACTTGAATTTGTGTTCGTAAAGATTTTTGCATAGACAAGGGTCAAAGTTTTGCCATGTTTAACCAGAGAAATGAGAAAGGCTATCAGAGCTCTGTTTCCCAAGCTGTCTCTCTCTGGCATCAAGCAGATCAATATCTGTCTCACGTTTCCCAGCTCTACACAGTACCTGCTCCTGTAAAACACTTGCACTGCCTCTTTAGTACAGGCAAAACTGTCCCAGGGATTCTCAGCACAGCAATACAAGCAAGAAATACTGGCATCCGAAGGGAGAGTGACCGTGTCACACCTTTCCCAGGAAAGGGAAGAAAGGAGGGAAAAAATGGCCAGAGATCTGGAAAGGGAGCAAAACTTGGCTGCTTCTGGCACTGTTCAAAGGGATGAGATGATACAACACGGGGTGACAGATTTTTCAAAGGGGTTTCCTGCACTCACACCTGAAGTGACCATCTTATATAGACCGTCTTCTCCTTAGTCACCAGCAAGCACCAGCTTGTCAGTGCTCTGGCAGTGGGTTGGGGCTGGTTTTTGCTGCCCCTAATTGTCTTGCTGCCTTAGGTGACTACTGCTCTGCCTGTGTCTACTGCAGTTCCTGAAGAAAGGTACAGAAAATCCAGTTTCATTACAATTATAGTGAGAAAAGTCTCAGCAATTCATCATGTGAGTTGCTTATTTACCATTAGAGGTCACTGTCCTGCTTATGACATAACCATTAGCTATATTTCATTTTACAAAGATGTTGTACACAAATGGGTAGGCATTTTAAAGCCTAATAAACAGTAAGGATACAAGCCATTATTTAAATCAACATTAAAAAAGTTTTGTTCATATACAAGTCCTGTAGAAAATTGAAAAATAATCAAGAAAAATTAAGAATATCTATTAGACTATGACAATTATCTGTTCTTAAAGGTCCAATAAGTTATGGAGTAGATGGTCTTATAATTAAGAAAACTACTTAGCCAAATAAATGTTGTCTTTAAAATGCTTCTATTTTTAACATTGAGTTTTAATTCTTAAATAATTATCAATTCTCTTCAATGAAATCGTCTTTTTCCCAATGACTGCACGATCCCATAGCAAGATCCCCCTGAAAAAGGAAAGCAGGCTTCTATGAACTGGCTGTTTGAGAATTATGAGGCAGTAATTAAGAAGGAAATCAGTGAGCTGCTAAGTGTTTTGCAGTTCTGAAAGACAGACCTTGCCATGCTTTCAGCAAGAGATCCGAATCTGATAGCAATGCCTTAAATGCGTACAGGTGATATAACAAAAATGAAGATTGTGGCTTTAAGTTTTGTGTCCCCATCCAGTAAGAGCCAACATGAAACCGGAAATGTGAAAGCCAATTTCAAACCAAACAGGAGCAATGATTACTTTGTTCAGTCATCTGCACTGAAGACAGAGACACAAGGATATTTCCCTTCTGGAAAGGCTTCATACAGAATTTCCTGTAAGTCATTCCTCCTGGGGGAGAGAGTAGAGTTTGATCTGATTAGGATGATAGTACTGTGTTACAGTGTCCTGTGCCCTCCTCTGGCCCCTTCAGTCTTTCTAAAAATTGCTGCTGTTGTGCTCAGTCCCACTGCACCTCACTTCAAAACATACTGATCACTGAGAAACATTGAATGAGCATCCTTTTTCTCCACTGGAGATCAAATGACATAGCACTGCAACAGCAATCTCTGCTTCCTTTCACATCTGGCCAGTAAAACTGTGCCACCATGCTGCTCCTGCGATGTCACAGAACTAAATCTAAATGATGCCTCTGAGAGGTCATAAGAAGCTGGAAACACACCAGAGGAGATGGGAACTTCCGTATCTCTAAATTGTCCTCTCTTATGAACAGAGAGCAATCAGATCAGGAAAATCACACAGATGAAGACATGTGATCGCTAATTCTCTTTAGTTCACCCTAATGCTTTGCGAAAAGGATTCTCTAGTCACTCTGGTTTGTATGCAGTGCCTCACATGTACAACAACATGGAGAAGACTCAGTATTTGTTAGTATAAAGAACCATTTAATGCTTTATGATACTCTTTGGATTAAACCCAAAGTTACTGAAAGGAGTTTTCTGAAATTCATTATAACTACTATAAAATACTGTCATGGGTTTATAATCCAATGATTACCATTTCTGCCATTTATCTTTAAGTTATGTGGTCCTTAATGAACTTTATTGAAGCATAAATGTGCATCATATAAGTTAAGAGCAGGAGAACATGAAGATGGCAAGTACGGCATTCACTTGCTTCTCAGTTTTAATTAGGCCAACTGGGAGTATTTTAGCATAACATATTTCATCTGTAAAAAATACCACCTTTAGAGATGTACATCCCCAGGTAGGCATTTGCAATATTTTATCATCATGCTCAGGACTGTTTCTCAGCACTGAATGCTTCATCACTAGGAAGAAGCTCAATAACATTTTTTAAAGCAAAGGTCACGAGCCCTGCGCACTAAGTCCTTATTACAGGCTGATGATCTTTGTAAAGTTAAGTCACTCTCATTCTAGCAGGGAATAAAATCTAAAGGAGAAAGAGCCATTTCCTGTGCATGGAACAGCCCTCTCCTCTGTTAATATTCTGATGCCTCATCATATTCTGTATAATTCGCTAGCTGAAGTACACTTTCATTATGTCTGCATAGATGCTGGGCTGGTCACGACAAAGGACATTCCATAACTTTTCAGAAAGTGCTGTCAGCTAGCGGTACTTCCCTTGGGAAAAGAGAATAATCAGGAACTGCCATAATGGTCCCGATTAAGTGTTCTTGGAGTATGGAAATGGGAATTCTAGGAAGACTGTAAAGATAACATTTTCATTAGTCTTCAAGCCCTACTGCTGAATTCATCCTCATATACTTATTAAATAATACTTACATTTTATTACAATAATGAAAATAAAGAACTGTAACTCGCAGTACTTAATCCACTACTCTCCTCCTGTTATGGAGACTGAGCTACAAACAGGTTGGCAAACTTGCTATAGAACTTACAGAGATACTTTAACAATAGATTTTTTCCCAGGACATTTTGGGTGGACCTGGGTATTAATCACACATTTCCATTAAACATCTCTATTTTGAACATCCGTTCAAAATATCAGAAACAAACACTAAGGTGATTCTGCAGAGAATTAAAGAAGCCAAAAATAAATATTACTGTCACATTAACAAGTCCGTAAAAGGGAGGGGAGAGGACAGATTTAACTTTTTTCTTCTTTGATGTTGGTCTTTGTATTAAATTACAGAATCTTTCAGGAGAAAGAGAAAAAGAAAAAAACTTTTGGAAGTTGCACCCTTTATTTATCTTTTTTGCACTGTAACAAATACTTGCCAGGCTTTAGCCTGATTACTCATACTAGGAGGAATTCAAAATGTCATTCCAGTTTAAAACAACTTTGAAAAATGAGAGCATTTTGAGGATAGGCCAAGGCATTTAGATAAGTCAGGTATGTAAAGATCATACATTTTTTCAATCACGAATGGATTTGTATGATGTTTTTTAAAAGTATTTAAGAATAATAAGTGACCAGGAAATCTGAGGCTCAATTCTGCTAAGGGAATTTTGCCACTGATGGCAGTGGGTAAAAAGCCAGGTCCAGGAAGAGTATCTCCTACATGTAGTTTTGATCCTCTGCATGTTTAAAATCATACACATAAATGTGCTAGGAACTTTATCTTCCATTTACTGCACCAGGAGTAAGGGACATGCAGTAACCAAACAGACAATTTTATACTTTTCACACAGTTTAAATTCCCTCTTACTTTATGAGGGAAGCGTGATCAGCAGGCATAGTTTAAATGACAATTAGAAGGTCTAAAACTAACAAAGCTCTCACTGTTTCTGAAGATAGGCAGCAGAAAATAAGAGACTGAATCTGGAAGCCTTCCTCAGGATAATATTTACTTTGCCAATTTCAGCTGAAATACTGTATCAGTGAGGACTCTTTTCCCAAATAAGAGTATAGGATATTGGGCCCTGAAACTTAACTCTGGGCCTTTGACCGTTCAGTGCAACGCCAAGTAATTATGAGCTGACTCACTTGCAAGAACTCGCAGTGTGAAGGAGTGCTGTTAGTACAGGTTTACTACTAAGCAGCTACTGACACGTGGACAAATACACACACATCCCGGGCAGGGCGATGAAATGGTGATGATGCTGAGGAAGTAATATGACCGACAAGTTTCAACCTGCCTTTCTGTGATCTAGTGCCATTTTGAATTATATAAACCTCCAAAACACTCCACATTAAGAAGAAATACGTACAAGGAGCGGCTTTATACTTTGAAGCCTTTGTTATTGTTTCTCATGCTTCCTTCCAACTACTAGTAATGAATACTTTTACAACGTGTTCAAGTTGTACTTACACCTGAAGAAGGGGACCAGGCAAGGTGTTGAAGGGAGTCCTTGGCAGATCGCTAAAGCAAAAGCAGAAGGGGAGGCAGAATACATTTGTCCTAACAGTTTTGTCTATGAGAATTGTACGCCTTGTTTTAACAAATTCCTTGTTCAGTGTTAGCAGAAAGAAACTCTGTACGTGCTTCATTATTATGAAAGGAAATGTAGGAGAAGTACCTACGTTTAATGAGATTTTGGAAAATAAATATATATCTTGAGTCGTCTGTGTGGTGGCGCTTTTTAATGAGTTTAACTTTTGGTGTATAAATAAATATTCTTTTAGATACCATCTGAATAATGTGCAAATTAAAAGAGGCATAGGGTAAGCGCTTCAGTGCAAAATTTCATTCTTTCTACAGTACAATATTTGTTGTTTGTTATCTTCTGTAGGCAGCAACTGATCATTATTTCCAGGATGTGCTCAGGGAAATCATGAAGTGTTTGTTTTAGATAATGATGTGCAGCATTCATAGCCACTTGTGACTTTCAAAAACTGAAATTAAAGATTCTGAAATATCAAGCATATCATTAAAAAATCCTTCATTGCTCAAGACTTTTGCTAGCTTCATTTTCATGTAATTGGGAAAAAATGTTTTCTTGAATGCTTTGCAATATGATTTAAGTTAAGGATAAGTTCACTTAGCTGAGTGGATGCAATTTGATTTCATAAGAGTTGAAGTACACTAGACAAAACTAGTGACCTACTCTTCTGACCTGCTGAAGGTTGCGCATCAGTATGCCAGGAGCTCCGAATGCCTTTAACAACTAAGTAAAGAACAAGAGCCTCATTTCTCAAAAAAACTTTCCCTCCATTCTCAGTTAACTCTTCCAGTTACTTAATTGTTAATTAACTGGCCATGGTCTTTCTTCAAGACTTTGTGTGCTGATAATGTGAAAACGTAAACAAATGACACCAAGAAAATTGTCAGCTTTTGAAAGGTGCTGACTGAGATTTTGGCCATATGCAAGTACCTTCAATGCTGTAGTAATAAGGAAACTAAATACAAGTCGGCTTGTAAACACTTTTTTAGAACCTCCAGAGTATACTAAACTTTGTCTTTCATCCTAAGTGACCAATGTCACTTCTCAGGTCCACTGCATAGATTTATGCTTTTTTTTTTTCTTTCACACTGCTATGATTCAGCAAAGCACATAGCATTTGCTTATGTTTAATATCTTACAAAGAGATTGACTTAAAAATCTTAGATTTTTTTTAAGGAATAAACATTGAGTTCTTTTCTTTGGCTTTAATGATTTTTGAGTCTTTATGGTTCACTTCTTAGTGTACTTCTCTTCTCCAACTAGCTGTTCAACTTAATGGAATTACCGTCACTCCATTTGATAAATTGGGTCAGTGAGGGTCAGGAGTCCAAAGCAGCCAAACTTAGCCCAGAAACGGCAGCAGAAATTCACTGTAATGGGCACAGGTCAGAAGGCTCTGAAGCATGGGAAAGTTTAGTGGTCTTTAAATGGCATTATCCTTGTTGTGACACTAAGTAAGATTCTTAGCCAAGGGCTAGGACCTAGCCCCATGACATGTGTAGGAACACAGAATCAAAAAATTACCTCTGTCCAGGGGGAGTTTACCATCTATGCAAAGAGACAGGAGACAGGTGAATAGAAATAACAATGAGCAGACCACAGTGAAGCAAACATATACAGATAGTACCTGTTAGTGTCATAAACTGTGGTGTGGTGTAAGTACACCAACATAATTGCATCATTTTTTTTACAAGCATCGCCGGAAATGAGATTCTTAAAGAGAAATACAAAGTTGTATTTGAGGACATCCTTCTGAGGCCTGATTAATAAAAAGTCTTCTCCCAGCTACGTTACAATTACAGAATTATTTTTTTCCTCTCCTTGGAGGGCTTTCAAAGTGCTATTCAAAAGCAGGCTCAGTTCCCATAAATTCATAAAGGAACATCTGGACTTAAAATATCCTTTCATCCTTTGCACATCATTTTAACACTTTCCCCTGATACTATTTTTGTCTTCCTTCTTGGATTTATTAGCTCCTATGTAATTACCTTTTGTTTCTCTTAGGTATAATCATTGCTTGGGTCAACATTTTCAAGGAGCTCTCTCAGCTTCAAAAATGTGGTAATCAACATTTTTTGATCATTATTTCCTAGCTCTTCTTCCTTGCCTCCTCTGCAATGACTGCCAAAGCATATCTTCTAGCTTTCTATGTTCTGCATGTGCATTCAAGCACTTCCTTCTTTTCATCTTCCGGAGGTTGAATATTCTCTCCCTTTAATTTAAAACCGATCTCTAATTGTTATATTGACTTTAGCACACAAATGAGAGTCAATAAGAAGGACGCTGCGATGGAGAACAAGCAAGGATCTTCTATTTACACATTCAGCTGATGGCTATACTGTTGGTTTATGCAAAGATATCTCCCCAGAACTCCCTCTTCTTTTATCACACAAATAATGAAAAAGACCCATAATCACACAGAACTTCACACAGAGGTTCTTGCAGCACTATTCCTTTGCAAAACAGGTATTTACAACCTTTGCAGAAAAGCACAGAGAGCAACTGTAAAACCCTTTAGCTATCCTGTGAGATCTGTGACCATGGTTACACAGATGCTTTAATCCAGCACAAATCCAGTCTGCTAGTGAAACGGGGTACTTCTGAATTCCCCCCTCTACAAAACTGCTCCTCATTGCCTCTCTAATGCTGGCGTTAGCTCTCCCAAGGTTGCACAGTGAGTATGATAAGAGAACAGATGCAACTGCAAACTAACCCAGCAAAAGAACACCAGATACTCATTTTTAGTCAAATTAGCTCCCTGATCCAACTCATTGCATAGCTCTACAAGTACTAACACTGGAGAACAGTGGAAATATGCAGCTGAGGGTGAAGTGCAAGGGCTGAAGATATGGCTCTGTTTAGTAACATTGAGCTGAAAATCAACTGAAAACAAGTATGAAGCTACAGGCCAATCTCTTTCTTTCTGTGCCTGAAAGTCCAGCTCCATTTCCGAGCTTATTGCCACTGGGTTGTTTTCTCAACTCCTTGCACTAACAGTTTGAACTCATGCTAACACTACTTTCTGCTGAACACAGGGAAGAACATGCTTCAGACAGACTCATCTCCTGGTAAACAGCTCTCTAGCAATGCGCAAACATGGCAGACTGCTCAAGACTCATCTCTCTCAAAGCATTCCCCTGTGTTCAATCGTGCAACAGGAGGAGGAAGGCAGTTACAGCCCTCCACTGTAGCTGAGGTTTGTAATTTTCACTAGGGTTCTTAAGAGACCGAGCTTCCCCCATGTGAGCAAGATTTCAGCCTCTCTCCTGCTTTCCAACCCCACAAACCAGATGCAAGTCCTGAGTCAGGTCAAGCAGATCCAATCTGCTGTACGGAAACATAAAGAGGCCTCAGTGTTGGTTCAGATACAAAACTAGCTGCAAGAAGGCACAAAAAGAGAGCCAAGCCATGTGCCTCATGGTGCATGAGGCTTGACACGTTTGGCATAGGCTCAGCAGATGGCTGGGTAAGACATTTGCATGAAATTTATTTCCCATTTTCTTCAGTGTGAGGATTCCTAGCTACTTTCCCAACAAAACGAAGACATTACTAACCACGTGACCCAAGTACATGACAAAAAGCTGATCCGTAATATACTGACAATGTTATTCTATTCTATTGACATTATAACAGATACGTTATCTTGATGCCCTAGAAAAGGAACAGCACAGAAACTACTGATTTTGGTTGCAACACTTACACCTCTTTCCCAACTAAATAAGTGGGAAAATGCAAGCAGTCAACTGGATTTAACCCATCATCAAAAAACTCATCTACTGCAAACAATGGTGAACAACAGAAAAATCCTTCTAACAGCCAGAAAGAACCCTTGTTTGCTCCTGTAAAAATCAATAGGATACCACTTTCAACAGAATCAGAACAAAGGATTCAGTAACAAAGGATAACCCACGGTCTCATATTTACTAAAAGTAATTTTAAAATTGATAGCAATTGTTTCTTCTATCAAAATTAGCAAATATTACCCTCAAAATGAGTTTGGTCCTGCTCCCATTACGGTCAATGAAAAAGCTTCCTTTAACTCCCTCTGTGTCACAATGGTGCGACATCAAGTCTACAAGGTCAAATCTTATAAAAACTTAGGTCCGCTTTCCTTTTTTTGCATATGCTTCATTCTATAGAAATGTTCGAGTCCAGGGAAGTTAAAGATGCCTCCAGATCATGAGCTCAGAGTCTCAAAGTTCAGATATACCTTTACCAATTTAAAGGGTTAGTGGAGTCCCATTGATCATATATGCAAATCGTAGACATACATTTTATCACCTTGCTAGATTATGGCCACACTAGTCACAGGATCAGTTCAATAAGGTAAGTATTACAAGTGCAAGTTTTTGCTACTGTCATTAAAAAATGACACTGAAGAATAAAACATTTAGGATTTACATGGTCCTGTGCTCAAGGTTTAAAATTACAGCCCATGTTGAAATAGTTAATAGCACTTAATCTACAGGAAAATAATTCCTACAGCACTCACTTATAAGGTCAAAAGAAATATTTTGCCAACTTCTATGATATCTAGAAAACTGAGGGTTAGCAGGGTTAAGGAGAAGGATGAATCATCTTAAAGCTCCAACTATAAAGACTCCACACTCATACACCCTTCAGAAAGCAAAAATATATATGGCTTAGGGAAAAAAATCAATTAAAGATCTTTCTAATAAGAACTTTCCTAAATACATGTATGTTTTAATTTTTCTCTCTTCTTGCACCTATGTATAAGGAATTAATGTATGTTATACAAGTACAGTTATATAATTACAAAAAAAAAATAATCCAGAATTAAAAAATGATGTGAAACTGTATTATTTTTAAATGTATAGCCACATACCCATGTATGATGGCCCAAATACAAGAAATGTTAATAGGCAGTCTAAGCAAAAAATACATATATTTTTAAAGCATTAAGACATATTACTGCTTCCCCGCTGAACCAACTCACAAAGCTGGCTAAAGAAACCTGGATAATTTTAAAGAGCAAATCTGGTGTTGCTCAGCAACAGCACACCCTGATAGAAAGGATGCAGGATGTTGGAAGATTTAATATTAGGGAACTGTGCTTGCAAGTGGAAGAAGAAGAACAAATACAATTTATTCAAACAACATCCATAAAATTGGGACAGCTTAAAAAATAATAATCAGATGAAGTGATCATGTTAATATTAATCTTTGTATAATAGAGCTAAGTAAAAAGTTATTGCCTGGAACCAATGAGCTGGCATCATAGTTCATTAAATGCCATTGATGTTTGCACTGTCTTGATACGATATGATGAGAAAAAAAAGCAGTGCATTTTATGAGAATTGAGAGCAATCTCATGGCTGAAGACTTTAGTTCTGGCACTAGCTTGGATGAGTATTTGCCAAAGTGAGGACTGAATAAGAACCTAGACCTCTACACTTTCTCCTGAATTGGAGGAAATAAGATGCTTTCAAAGGAGAAAATGTCCTAAGACAATACATGCTTCCCCTTTGCTTTGGTCCCACAAAAGCATCTCTCCTATTCATTTATTTCTGATCAGAGTAGCAAGCCCTTTTTTTGGTTAAAAGACAAGTATCATGTTTTTTCATTTTGAAGTCACTCTGGCTAAATGTTCCATAGTGTTCTTTCCTACTGAACATAAAAAAAATCCACAGAAAATTAACTTTCTGTCTCGCTTTACTCATCCATCCCTTCTACTACTGTTGGATGTTATTGAGAGCAACTGCAAGAGACTGAGACTGCTTAGATGACAGAAGGCATGACAGGGTCTAAGAAGCAGAAGAGACAGAGATAAGACAGAATCAGACTTAGTGCTCTGAAAACTAAGCAGCTAGACCTGTGTGAAGGAGAGAGCAAGCTACACATTAGAACTCACTCATAAGGATGCTTATAAAAACTGTATTTTGGAAACAGTGCTATTTTATGTCAGCAGCTCTGAGGATATGTTACAACAAACACACACTGTAGTCCCCATGTATGACAGACTACTAGTGCTTCTCCATTGATTACACCAACTCAAAACATACGACTTGTCATCCAGTACGATGTGGAGAGAAATTCTATGCCTTTGCCAATTTTAACATTAATGACTTTTTTATGGCAAAATACACGACAAACAGTGTAAAGGTACTTCCACTCACAAATGCTGAGGACAGAACTCAAGATGGGGGGGGCTGGCTACAAGACCTCAGTCTTCCTATCAGCTGGCTTGAAAGAGACTCTCTTCAATCATTTGCCACATTGCCTTCTACATAAAACCCCTCCTTGCTCCTCCTGGACATATGATTAAGTGGATACTTAAAACAAACTATAAAGTCATAACTGACTGAAATTTTATCAGAAATACTTTCTCAGACGTAAACTCAGCAGGACTTTAAAAAGCACACCTGAAAAGAAGGACATTAGCTTCTGCTCATCAATGTGCTGTTGAAACAGAATTATTAGGACTGAGAAAAAAAAATGTTGCTATAATGTTTGATTCTTGGAAACACAGTGATAACAATACAGACGTTAGGCATCTGCATTACTCTTCTCTCTATCCTAAAAGTAAATGTCAAATACAGCAAGATTCTCTGTTGCTTCTCTGATGTAAAACTCATTTTATTAAACAGGAATGATACCATCTTGCCTGTTAAATGATTGGCTGCATGGGAAATGAGTCTGACAGCACTTCTCAGAGAAACTGTCTTCTGGGTGACTACCTTTGGTATGACCCAGCTATACCCCTAGCTTGTCAGAAGCTATTTACATCAAGTAACATCAAACTTTCATTGAAAATATAGAACAAAAGCCCTTCAAGCACCTGCTGTCCCAAAATGACAGAGAAAAATGTAGACTAGAATGAAAAAGGATAAATATTTCATAAAAATAAGCATTTCATTAAAATTTCATACTTATAATTTCCCTTCCATTCTGGGAAAGGGTGTTTAATTAAAATCTACAAGGCACAGGTGTAAGGTGAAAGGCAGAACTAATATCCTCAGGAGAAAAAAATAGAAGGAAGAAATTATTTCCTAGGGAAAACCTATGATCAAATTAATACCATGCTGAAGATCTGACCTCTCAGATTTCCCCACTGATGACTCTGCCACTTTCAAAAGGCACAAAGATCTCATCACATTCCTTTAAGTGATATTAGGATTTTGTTGAATCTTTGTTTTCAAAATGTTGGGACGTGTTTGCTGTAATCTTCAAAGCAGCTTTAAGTCATTTTTGTATCAGAGCAATGCCAGGCCCATGATTGAGCCCTTAGCTACATATGTCAAGACCAAATCGCACTTTACTGAATGGTAATCAGTGATGATATTTACAGAAGGAAATGTGAGGATATGGAGTTATGTTATAACTCAGAAGAAAATTGTTGAGATGAAGTGCGAGAACTAGAAAATAACAATGCTGGAAAATAAGTAAGCTACTGTAAGTAGAGCTCTTCTTTCTATCCTTTTCTTAGCCCTGACTTTGCAGTGTAGTTTTATTTAGTAGAAAGATATTAAAAAGAACATTTATTCTGCAAATTCTTGTTATGCTTCTCTCTATGCAGTTCTGGAAAGGTAATTGTGTTTTGCCTGTGTGACCATGTTTTCCTGAACCATGTTTCCCCAAGTTCAGAGAAATAGTAACCATTGAGATGAATGCACTGAAGAGGATGTGATGTTGTTTCGCAGATGTTACGTTGTTAATTTCCAGTGGTTCAGAGTCTAGACCTGACTCTTATGTAAAAAAAAATAAAAATTCTTTGTGGAAGAGGAAAAACTTCTCTGAAAATGTAGAACAGAGTTGGTGCAGATTATACAAACCACAAGACAAACAAATGGCCTAAGCCTATTCCATAACTGTATTTTTTGCTAGAAAGCTTTTGAACAATCATAATCTCTTTGAAAATATCACTAAACCAAAGACTTGGAAGTCTGTCCATGACAAAGTATTTTAACCAGTAGCACACGGATTATAGTTTAAAAATTCATATAATAATAATCAGCTATAAAAACTATCTTCCAAATTCATTTTAGCTGCAAAGGTGGAATATCTCATCTTTTGTAAGCAATAAAAAGAAAGGAAAAAGATTGGATGTGTTCTATAACAGACTCATCAGAAATGTAGAAATAGTAAATCTCGGATCACTTCGTTGAAGAGAGAAAAGGGTTTGGGAGGGAAATGGACTAAAAAAAGTATCCGTGAAACAGATGGGGCAGATTCCCATGAAAAGAAATCATAAAGCACTAGGAAGTCCTGTTTCAAAGTACTTATTACAGAATGTATCAAAGCTGCAGGTATTTCATTGTGCAGCGTCCTTAAAAAAGGGCTGCACTGCAACCTTGATTCTGCAAATTTTTTCTTATACCTTGGACACAGACGTATTAAAGTAATGGAGTCAGTTATGACTTGTCAATGCTTCCTTCAAATTTTACACCAGCAATAATTCCATAGCCCTTCATGATGTAAGGGATTCAGAATTTGACTACGTCCTTCAACACTACGTTATGATTAATAGATGTTTTTCATGTTCGTATCCTTCAACCATGCAGTGAATGAAGAACATGAGACTAACTTTTCCCAGGTAACATATAATTCATGTTACCACAGACAGTTACTGATACCAATTATCTGCTCCAAGAGCCCATCTTTATAATTGTAAAACTGAATCCAGCAAGGTCTTTCAAGATAGTGAGCCAAAATGTATCCTAAAAAGTCAGCAAGTATTCCCCTAACAGGGTAACTTGCATTCTTCAGATCTTTTAGCAGTGACTAAGGGATGTTTTACCTTCAATTCTGAACACATTCTAAATTGTAATCTGTTTTGGAGAGGTCTGTGTGTGATGAAAAAGAAGCTTGTTGCCCTTTTCAGTTTATAATGTCACCAGAAATTAAGTCTATTTAACAGATGTGGAATTCATCATTTCAGCCTTTAACTTGCATTACAAAGTCACCTTTTTGATAACTGATCCCACTGTGTGTTGTATATACTGCAAGTATCAAAGCAATTCACATATAAACAAGTTTTCTTCAAACAAAAAAGATCCACTTTCCCTGTATTATAACTAAAGAAGCACGTCTCCTAACACCACGTTTCTAAGCAGTTTATCAAAGTAAAATCCTTCCAAGCAAAACAAAGTGAAATAAAAAATAGTTGCACTTTAAAACCTGGATCTTCAGCTGACCACAGTAACTCTATTTCATCTGACCCATCATAGCTCACTGGAGTTAACAGTAATCAGCTACCTTTCATAACCCAACATCATTTCAAGGTCCACTTAAACATTTTAAGAGAGATGCCTAATAAATATTTAAGTCTTTTTCTCAGTATTCAGATTACTTTTACTCTGAGAAATGGCACACTACATGACTTAGCAAAAGAAACTTGAATTCACAGTTTCCTGATAAGCAAGTACACCGCAAACTAACTCCTGTCATTTCTCTGCCTCAGTTTCCCTCCTATATATTAGGAAAAAATAGGAAAGAAACAGATTATGTACAGTATCCTCAAATATTCAGGACCTTCACCCATGTATACATCATTTTTTTCATTAAAAATATATTTAATACCTTTTTATTACACATAGCTGGTCCCTATGAAGAGTATCAATCTCACTCAAACCTGCTTTCAAGGTTACTGAATTTTATATGATTGCAGGTATTTTCCCTCTTTTAAATTTACACAAATTCAAATGCAACGCTGCCTCATGAATATTCTCTGTTCACTGTTTCTTGCTACTTATCCCAACACAATGGAAGAACTGTTGAAAATTCTTTAAGGACTATGTGTTTCTCTGCAGACAAAGGAAGGTCCAGACTAGACAGTAACCCTAATTTTGTTGCAGAGAGGAGTCTTAAAACATCCAGTCATCACACATTTACAACAAGGACAACAACTGTTTCCCTAGATTCCTTAAAAATAAGGTGGACTCATGTTACACTTCTTGTAACTGAAAATATTTCAGTAACATATAAGGTAGCTATGATTAAACTAATGTTGGTGTTCCAAATAAATTTCCCTTACACAAATTTACAATACAAGAATTCATTAAGACAAGGAGGAAGCAGGTCTGATATATGAAATAATATTTACCTACAAGCTTTGGCCCAGATAACTTATCCTCGAATTCCAACAGCAAATTAGTTCCTTTCTCCTACTTCACTGCATTTCATTTACATATATACCAGGCCCCTTCATAATAATCATAACAATTCCCTCAGCTTACTGCAATAAACATTAATTCAAAAGAAATACATCAACATGCAGATCCTCAAACTGAACAAGGGGAAGAACAAAAATTAGTGCACATCAATACCCACACACTTAAAAATTTCCGTATTTGTGAAACTGTGATTAGTCCTGAAAATAAACTAAAAATAAAAACTTTAGAGTTTTATAACAAACCAGGAGGTAATTTCAAAAAAGTACTCATGACTTTTCCAGACAAATGAGAATACTACTTACTTGATTTTTCACCATTCCCTTTTTTATTTTTTTCTTTTCTAATAAAAGGAAAGACAAACAGAAAAAGGCTTAATCCTATTCTCATTTACATTAGTTTTAGACTACTGTGTCAACTGTCTTCAGTGGAGTGACTTCAACAGCATCACAGTACCATGGCACATGTCTAACTCAACTTGTCAGATTGTTCATTTACTTCAAGTTAGGGACAAACTTAAGAGTTGGGGATCTACAGTAAGGAGAAAGCGAGACTTGGTTCTAAACCGATCAGTTCATCTTAAGGAAACTCCATGACAGTCATCAACATGTCTAGCTCATAATTTTTTTTCTTCTGCGTCCTGTGATCAATTTTTTTAGCAATTTTGAAAGAAACAGCAGTAAGAGCTAGGCAGCTCTCCACCTGGAGTAAGTTGGACAGCTCCACTGAAATCAGTGGATTCAACCTCCAGCTAACATAAATCTCTCTGGGACCACTGAAGTTAATCACAAGCCCACCAGTTGGAGTAAGTTCATATAATCCTACTAAAATCAATGGCATTACTTTGATTTACAGCCACAGAAGAAGCAGTGCCATGTTATATACCAAATAAAAGAGAATATTTTGATATATTTGTAGGAAATGGCTGGGAGGAAAGCCATAGGACTTTATTTTTTAACATGGAAAGTCTGAAACTGCTGTAGCTGTTTGAAATACAGGGTGGGCTTGATTTTGACTCTGTCCTTTTCCCAGGCTCAAGGACCATTGAAATGATGGGGCTTTTTTGCCTAAAAATGTCTCCAAAGTCAAAGCTTGCATAACATGAAGATACTACAGGCAATCATATCACCTCTATACTAAGGTAGAAGGTCAGTCTCTATAGGACATCTGTGCAGTTAGGAGGGAGAGAGCACAAAATCCTGAGAGCAGTTCAAAGCAGAGTATGGTGCCAACCAGGCTTTAAGCCTCTGGAGGAGGAAAAGCCCCTCTCTTGCCCTGCTCCCTTTTCCTTTATGACTGTGAGATTGTAAAAAGGTGTGAAAGCTACTCCTAAGCTTTTGGGTGTACACTTCTGTGCCCTTTCTAGTTACCCAACCCTCCTGTAAGGAGTTATACAAGATGTTAGTGACGGGGACTCTGTCATACCAGTCTAAAGCATGCATTAGAGAGTTTATGAACTATTTTTCATAGCCCAGTAATTTAGTGTAGACAGGAAACTCAGTGTTGCAGCTGTATACAAAAGAAAACACAAATATGATACCTCCTCCATCTCTCTCATTACTTGCCTCAGTTTTTCCCAGTTCAGTCAAAACCACACCATTCTTCCCATTTCCTACCTGTTGTAACCACCTCTGCCTCACCCCTTTACTTTCTCCGAAGTAGCAAAGGTAGAAAAGACTACAGCTGCTTTTAGCAGTGATACTACTCCTTTTTCTCATTCCAGCTGGGCCATTCTGTACCGGCTGCCATGTCTGTTGCTCTGACTTCTTTGTGCCTAGCACAGAAATTTTGTTATAATCCTGTAAGACATGCCTTTCCTCAATGTTTTTCATTTTCTGATTTACAGGAGTATTTTCAGACTCCCAGAAATTGTTATAATGATTGGAAACCCTGGCAAAAATCCAGTATTTCCTCAACAATTTACCTTTTATATCTTTTGCTCTTTACTTCTCTGGAAACAGAAGAAAGTATGATTGGTGTTCAGGTTACCAATTAGTTAATAATTGTCACTTTTCTTCTCAGACAAGTTAAGTGTGAAAACATCTCTTCTTATAAAAATCAACCTCTACTGGAATCATTTTTCCAGAATAACAGTGAGGTTTGTATATACACATTACTGTAATAATGTCAAAGTTCAATCATACACAAAGTTTATTAGATTTTGTTTTATTCCTTCCCTTGAATTATTCATCGACTATCTATAATTTCCAAAAGAATAATTTCATAAAGTGCTGCAGCAATAAAACTCTCCATATATAGCAGACCAATGTGGATGGTATTTACGATGTACTCGAAGAAAGATCACCCTGTTACATTAATCCTGTAAAAGTATTGAAAAATTATATTTAATCATTTTTATTTGAAAACCTGCTCAGAGCTTTAAAACCTGCATGAAACCTGGAATTAAATTTCATACAACGTTTCCTGCAACAATATATATTACTATTCAATACTTCCAGGTTTGTCTGGTGTTCAGTAATCTCTCATCTCATTTTCGCTGAATTGTGAGTTGTATTTAATCTTTTTTATTTAGTAGTTTTTGCTTAGAACATTCCAGATTTAATAAGGAGAAACAGTAAGATACAAAAAGCCCTGTCCTTTGGTCAAGACAAGCTGAACAGCAGGATGTCTCCTTCCTGAAACCCAGTTCTGATTCTGAGGACCACCAGGACACTTACACCGCTTCAAGCACCTTCTGTGCTTGTCACAGCCTCTGCAACAAAAGTACCCTTGCAGCATTTGTGCTGGCACGTTAGGGTGGGAACACAGCGTGTTCTTACAGAGTACCACAAATTTTCTTCAGGACCATGTGTAAGGATGACTGTCCATTCAACAACTGGATGAAGGAAGCAAAGATGTGGCCTTTATCGTTGAAAGTGTAGTGACACTGGAATTGTAAGCAGCATTAGTAAGATTAGTAAATTCTTTTGAATGCCATCTAGTTAGAGAATTAATTTTTTCATACATTTGACTTCTGAGAGCACCGAACCACACTGTATTTCGATTTGATCTGTCTGACAATTAAATTTCCCAGGGTTTGCTATACTCTACCTGTACAAAGTAAAGAAAGTCAAGTCTGAAGACACAACCTGCACTTCAGTAGGCCAAAAAGCAGAAGTTCTGCCTAGTACTTCTGGCAGGCTTATGTGCACTGTAAGCCAAACCATGCTAACGTCTTTCAGATGTCTGAAAAGCTAACTACGGTATACCAATACGCCCAGTTGGTGGCATATGAAATGAAATGGAAAATAAGTGGGCACGATTCCTAACCAATCAGAATATATTGTCATAGAGCTTTACCTGTGTCAGGACTGCTGGAACATTCCATAAAGTCAATTCTTGAAAAGATGGAATCTGCAAAAAAACTAACATGTACTACATCTATGAAAATATAATAATGCCTTCATGAACTCTAACAATCAAAGTGTGTGTACATATAGAATATATAAACCTATATCTATAAATGCAAGATTTTTTCAGAATTTTAGTGTCCCTGCAAAGGAATCAAAGAATAAACAATTGGTACAATACTAACACTCTCAGCATTTAGCTTTGAACATTAATAACTTATTTGAAATAGCTCAGCCTCCTGTATATGAGCCACCCTGTAGTGTTTCAGCTGATTTTGATTCTCTTCGTGCAGAAACCTTTTAGCTAATCATTTTCATTTCTGTGTGTCAATAAATCTTGCATCTCTAGGGCAATGACTTTTACTCAGCAAATGTTAAGCAGAAATAAAACCGCCCAGAACAGTCTAAGCATGAGAATTTCAATAAGAATTTAGCAATATATTGATCCACTTCTCCCCCTTCTGACTTTTTGTTACTATGTCACTTTCACCTCCTGAATTCAATAAGATAAAAAGCTAAAATAGCATGTGACTTACAGGCTTCAGCCAACCCTACTAAAATTATTTTTGAATGGCTTCTTCACCAACAGCAAACCCAAAAAAGGTTTTATAATGCTAAAGGGTCTAGAAAATGGTCAATAATCTATTCTTGAAGGGGAGAGTTGGCAGTCACAGACTACAAATGAATGACCTCTTCTATAAATATAGACAGAATAAAAAGCAGAAATTCAAAGACAAAAAATTCATATATACCATAGTAGGAACACAAAGTCTATAATGAAAAGCCATGTTTCTATGGCTTTCTAAATGTAACATATTATTACATGCCCTACATTTCCTTTTCCTTGGAAGCCTGTTGACAAAGTATTTACATTTTACACTGTTCCGTGAATAAAGTAAAATTAAGTTAATGTAACTCTTGTGTAATTATTTATAAGCATCTACCACCTAAGAGCCAATTGGATGTGCCAGATCATACTTCCTGCACACCAGCTGAACAAATATTTCCATTCCCCTAATATTTATCAATGAGAACCAGAAGATAATCAATAGTCACCAAAAAATTGATTGAAAACCCATCCTACCATTAAAAATGGTCATTGAAAACCTTCTCACTGATCTTATTTTCAAAGTTTGAGTTTTAACACAAAGAGACAGTAGAAATACCATGCCTCTTTAATCCTAACATACGAGTATGATAAATGGTGATGAGCATCGAATCTTCCTTAAGTTCACAATGTAGATAATTGTCTACCTCTATGGTCATCGTGACAACTGATGAATGCCCATCAACATTTCATAGACATTTATTCTTATAGCACCCTGTGAGAGACTGAGACACAGCTCAGCGAATGAATGTGCCAGCATGTTTGGGAAAATCACCATGCATACAATACTACACTCTCATAAAAACCTACTGAGTACAGTTGAATTAATGTACAGTTGAATTAACACTGACTGCCAAAGGAATTACAGTATTTACTGTACAGTGCCACAGAATGAGCTGCTAAAAATTTTTAAATAATGTTTACTAATACAAATGTATCATAAATTAATTTGAATCATTGCCTTAGCAACAAAAATGTCATAGAAAGCACATAGAAGCACATCTAGTTTCTTTTCTCTCCTTATTTCTATTTCCCACTATTAAAATAAGTCACGTTATGCAATTATATTGGAAGCATTTAAGAAAGTAATTATTTTCATTTTAAAATTATATTTTCATATAAAATCATTTTAATCTATGTAAGCACATGAAGTCTGATCCAGACAAACAGATGTTAAAGACTACAAGATAAACAATCTTTTTTAACTTCTCAAGTAGAAACCCTTAATCTAAGCAAGGTGGTGTCTTTTACCATGTATTTTTGGCCTATTTTCTTTTGTCAAAACTGTTATCCAACTATATAAGCCTCAAAAAAAATAAGTGAAGTGCATGCTATATTTCTTTATCAAATACAATTATATATGTAATATTTGGTTGGCTGTACTATGTATCTAATGTGTTGGCTAACTTACTGTTTGCAGTTTATAAGACTGCAATTTTGCAGACTGATGTAGTTAATTTAATTTTATAGCACTGTACCATCTTGTCATTGTGAAAAGGAAGTGCAAAGACAACAGATAGTTAATAGAGCCACACGAATGGGCCACTCTATAGCTGATGCAACCGCTGTTTCTAGGAAAGTCAGTGGAATTGGGCTGGTTGAGTTGAAGATCTGTCCCAGGGCACATGCTATCAATGTCAGCAGGGTGACATGGACTGGCATTAGCTGGAATATGATCACAAGAATCCAATGCAGTCATTAGTTTAATTAAGTTTAAATTCTGTAAGTCTAAGAAGTTACATTCCTTTACAACAGTGTTACACTGTCCATAATCCTGTTGAATTAACTTTCTCTGAACCACCTGCATTCTCCTGGTTACTTCCACAGAACAGGGATTGCTGATGATGCATATCAATAGCATGTCAGATAAAAATATGTAGAGAAATCTATTTCTGTTCTACAAGTATCAATAAAACAGGCAGTTTTCTCGCAAATATCTGTTTGGAAAGCACGGTAGTGATTCTAGCTATATTGTGATTGACAGCAAGAACAGATTGCCTGAAGAAAATTAAAATATCTTGATATTTACCAAAGACAATAGGGAGTAACCTATACTGTTAAGTACTGGTGTTTGATCCTCATGAAAGACTCATTGTTAGATGATGAAAATGTCTAAGGGTCCATTCTTTACTGATTCTGTACAAACAAATAGTCGTTTGCAACCGTCTGCAATTAAGAAAAGCATGTCTAAGGTATGCAGAGAGACCCTCATACAACTCAGGTAGCCATAAATACAGATATACATTCTCCTTTGATAATAACCCTCAATTACACCTCTGACTTAGGTAGTTCAAAAGTGTCTTTGAAGGTTTGTTCAGGAATTCTTGCAAAATTCAAGTACTACAGCTAGTCTAATAATCTATCAAAATTAAACATTGTACTGGTGCTGGCTTGGGTGTATTTCCAACCCCTCTGTGAGCTCATTCAGTTCAGCCAGTGGCAGAAAACTAAGCCAGGCAAAATAACCCAGGGATTAGTCAAAGCCAGCAGTAAGGACAGCAGCATGAAATCCCATGAGGTGTTAAGAGACATGATTTCTGCTGAAGGACATTTGAACAGCTGGTTGATCACACAGAATATCACATACAGGATATTAAGTTTCAGACTAAAATTCAAAAGACACTGTCTATTTGGCTGAAAACGTATTCAAACTCCAAAGACTTGGAGAACACTCCTGGCATCCTCCTGTTGCTCATCCTCTTTTNCTTTTTTTTTTTTTTTTTAACTGAAACCAACAGAGCAAGAGTTACTATATATGCTATTCCGATACATGAACTCTTCCTCTGGGCTTTTCTCAGATTGGGACTACCAGCTCCTTGCCAAGCTTATTCGTAGCTTTCTTTTCCATGTACTTGTCCTTTTCTCTTCTCTTCTTCATTGTTATCTCATACAGGCACCCTTCTTCCCAATCCTTCCTTCCCAATAATAACACTCCAATATTGATTGTTTATAATGGTTTCAGCTTTTTTTCACATATAGAAACATTTCACAATGGAGGTATAGACTCAACAGAAGGCGTTTCAGCATAGGTACAACGGGTGGTTTTCATTGATTCTTAGACTAGTCCATGCACTACCAATTGAAACTACTCAGCTATAATATTGACACAGAGATACAAAACCACAAGAAGTATTTATCACAAAATTTCATTTTCTGATCAAGAACCAATTGTCTTCTCTTGCTGTCTTCTCTGCTTGCCCCTTCCCCTGACAATGGAAAAGGCTGAGGTCTGCAAACACATAGAGTCTTGTCTTCTTTCAGAATCTCCTGGAATCAGTTAACTGGAAAACAATTAATAAAGCTTTCTGTAAGTCATTAACAGTTATGTTACACTTCTCTAGAGGCCTCTGGAGTATCCAGTCTATGTTTGCTCTGAGCTGAGTGAAATGCAAATCTCTAGTACTTATTTCTACTTGCTCCACCACAATTATTCAAACCATAAAGACATATCCAGGTTACTGAAGAGCTACACATAATGATATATCAGAGAAATACTAGGGGGCAGCAGTTTTCAGCAGGTTTTGTACACAGCTGGGCCCAGACAGAAACTGGTGACACATTTACCAGTACACTAGACAGAAACTGGTAACACTGGTAAATCCAGCTAACCTCTAACAGGAACAGTGTGACTGACCATTCTCTGTCAAACTGATGCCACAGCACAGCACAGCTTCACAAAAAGATTATGAGTTCTGGGACAAGGTTTATTTTCTTTCAGTTTTAGAGCAGACCTACCAGAGTGAGGTCATGATCCAAGATTTATGCTCCCACATGTTTTTGCTGCAAATGTTGAAAAAATGGCAATGAAAATAAAAGAATTTGGCCATTAAACAGAGTCTACACTCCAAAATGTAGAAAGCGATAAATAATCCATGGTAAAAGGACAATTTGCAACTATGTTACTAGACATTAGAAGTAAAACTAACAGTATTCATAATGTCCTGTATACTTTGTGACAATGGTATTACTTTGTTCCCCAAAGGACAGAGGACATGTAGTTAAATATCTGAAGGTGCCAGATACACCAGAATGAAGTCTTACATAGCAAAGCAGCCACTGGAACACTATGTTGCGCTATCATAGACAATTTTTGTCAGCACTGTGTCAGTTTAAACAAAGCTGCATTAAGAACTTGCTTTTGAAAGTGCATTGCTTCCTATGCTGAGGTGAAAACAAAACATGGAATTCAGAACTTCCTGCAGACTGAAAATTACAAGCTCAGCTTGTATCAGCTCCATTCTGCATAAAAATGCCAATTTAGCACCGACTGAAATCTTCTACACTTATTGCTGCATCACGATAAACATAAGCTTCAGTAACACAAAACAGTCAAGTTTGGTATGCTACAGCCAACCAGAACGTTAACTAAACAGCTTTATAAGAAGTTGATCTCATCCTCTCTAAGCAACACTTTCAGCATCAAACAAACGTTAATCATGTTTGACCTAGCACAACACAACATTTCAACAGAATGCATATTCAGAAACGTTCCCTGGAGCATTTTTTCTGCAGCACTTCATCCGAACCTGTATATGAGTTCATTGATTTCAGTAGATATCTGCTTAGAAAATATCAGTAAAGGTTTTCACTTATTCAAGGTAGAAATGAGAAAATAGAGTTGCTTTGGTTGTGTTTAAATACGAACACGAGCATATTTTCCAACTTCTCTGATACAAGATTTCAGGTTTGGTTTTCATAATACTGGAAGTGTCAGGAAGAAACAAACTGATTCTGGTATCCAAATAATTTTGTACAACACAGGCCATATAGTGCAAATAAAATTACAGCATAAGTATGTGCTAACATTTAACGTGGCTGTTTCAAACAAAAGCTAAACTCATATCAGAGTTCTGAGCGCCTCAAGTATTTTTCAAGGTCATACTGTAAATTTATAAGCTTTACTATTATAAAAGTCAAAATAATTTGAAGTTTGATGCAGGGTCTTTCACAGATTGCTCCCATAACATCCTCATATAACAAAGGAGAATTGTATAATTAGTCATGACAATGGACTTCTTAAAAACTTAAATTTAGCTAAGGTTTCAGCAAGAGAGTCTGCACATTAGCTGCAGTTCAGACAGATGAGCTACAAAGTCTGCTTGTTCACTCACTGTGTGTGTCCCTTCTAAGATTAGGAAAAGGAACAATCTAATTAGAAATAATCTTGCCAAGAACAAATATCAAAGAAGAAAATTTAGAAGAAAAAGCTTTTTCTTTTCCCGGTCACCAGATGAGTCTGTTAACTATGATGTGGACTGTAGTCTTATCTCAAGCAAAGGATAATGCACTAGTCCATTTCAAACTTGTTTGTTTATTGTATCTTTAAAAAATGTTGTGATATTTTCTAAACAAAACTTGCTGATTGTTAAAAAAACAGGATACAGTTTCAATACACAGAATACATTTAACACTAAGTAAACTGAGCTGCAAAGAAGAAACAAGCTTGGGTTTATGTAATGTCATTGCCTAATCTCTAACTCTCATAATGGGAAATAAAGTGCCTTTTATGAGGTTCTAGTCCCTCCAGAGTTATTTGGTAATAATGACTTAACAGGCAAAGTTTGAAAGTAAAACCAATTTTCAAGTGAACCAGAATCGCAGCTCTTTGGAGATTAGCACTGGAGATCAAAGTCAGCAACAAACACCCAGAGCCGAACAGAGAATGTCAGGGTTGTTTCCTTAGTTCATAGAAGCTTCAGAGTTTTAAATGGTCTCCTTGCTAATTAAGATTCAATATACCAGTGAGCTGTGATCTTTGGTGTCTTCCGCACCTGAATAATATTTTCTGACATTTAAGTCAAGCTAAATCTGAGTGTCTTGGTGACAGTAATGAACTGTATACTCAGAGCTACATTAAAATAAGGTTTCCTAGGTTGGGTTTCCTAAGTTTCTTTGCAAATGTGGAGGTAGCAGCAGACTGAGCTCTTTTTTAGATAATCTTTTTTAATATAATCCCATGCCTTGTTACAACATTTCAAACTTAAGATAAAAATTGAATGTATCAGGGTAAACAAAAATGTAACAGCTTGTAAAATCTGTATTTTATTTCCTATTTTACAATGTAGTGTTTCTGCAAGTAGCGCAAAATAAATTTTGCCCTTTTTAAGACTGAAAGGGCATTTTGAGGGACAAAAATTCAGGCCAGCAAAAACTGCTACTTCTATAAAGGCATAGTTCCTAATATTTCCTATTATCATCATTAAAAAAAAAAACCCTAACATCAGGTTCTTTCTTTGTCCTTTATAATTCAGCATATCAGTCAGAAATACATCAGAGAAACAGGTGTATGAGAGATTCTCAGGCATTGAAAAAGAGATCACTGCTTTTAAATTCTTATGTTTGGCTGGTACTACAAGAATAGAACAATGATAGGTAGGAGAAACGTGCCAAGTAAAAAGAAGCCACAAAAACTATCACACCACTGTATTAATTTTTCCAACAAAATATGAGCCATTGAACTGCAAACTCAGGAACAACAGCTTACTCAGCAAACGCATAGGGCTACCTGCCAGCTATTGAGTCATAGCAGAGTGTTGGGGCCACATGTTTCTCACAGCAGCTGAATTTTCATCACTCTGCAGTATAGCAGGTAGGAAACTATCACAGTCAAAGGAAAAAGACAACTATGTCTGTGTAGACAGCGATATTCAAATCAGACTATTCATTAACAGGTCTAACCAGCTAAGCATAATGAGAACTAATCAAAAAACTGGGAACGTGGCATTTCTGCAGATGCCTATTTTTTGGTGTTATCAAGGGTCAAATTCTGCCTATTTTACTCCTAAGCAAAATCACTCAAATCAGCAAAATTAAGCATATGCTAAAGTTAAGTATATTGTTAAGTGCCACCTATAGAATGCTGTTTTCTCAAACTGAAGCAAATAGATGATGTGCTTGCCAGCTTGCATGATTCACAAAGATTAGATTACTGTACTGATAGTTTTCTAAAAACAGAATAAAAATGTAAAATTCCAACTAATTAATATTTGACATGTTTTAAAAATAATGCATATGGGAAAATTAAAAAGTTTATGAGTGTTAGAGACTTACAAAAAAAAATAAAAAGGACTGCACTTAAATTTTCAGTTTAATAACAACAATTCCTGCACTGCAATTGAAGTTATTTGTAATTTCCCACTGAGAGAAAAGGTCCCTCTGCCAATTACATGTTTTCATCCTTGCACTGACTCTGCCACTCATTTGACCCTCAGTGAATTCATTCAACTTTCTAAACCACTAGAAAAATACTGAGGGTTTTTTTGGGAGGGGTTTGTTTTCTGCTCATTTGCTGAGATGAATCAGCTCATGGTAGTGTCAGATGAGTACCTGAGCCAACGGAAGGAAGATGAGGCAAGGAACACGCTGCTGCGAATGAGGAAAAGGAGTAAAATGTGACATTGCTCTCTTGGAGTGTGTGAGCTACTGCACTGGCTCAGACATAATGCAAGATTCAATACAAAAGACAAACTTCTATAAACCTATGCGGGAAAATACCTGAGGATTTTTTGTTTCTTACAATCGGTTATCAGCCCTATTTCCACATCTGCTTCCTATGGTCCCTAAGAACAGTGCATGTTATATTTGATCACATTCCACTTTTTCCACTACTAGCATCTATATGCTCCATATCTGCCCTGGACAATAAAGGTTTTGTGGAATTTTGAATAAAAGTAACAATAAGCCTCACAACTATGATCATGAAAAAGGTCCCTACCCTGAGGAAACTTCCCAAAGCAAATTCTTACCAGCTTTCTGTGTCTTCTGTCCTGTCCATGAGTATAAATTAATGTTACTTCACAGAGATTCAGACCTGCTTTCAACTATTCACTGCAAAGACTGAAACTCTGATTAGCAAGAACACTTGGTCACATTATGTTTTTTTTTTTGTTTCCTCCTCTAAAAGCGGGGATCATATCTTTAATTAATGCCAGTGAAGTTCATCTTCATGAAGCAATATAAATTTCAGCTAAGAAAGCAGTGTGATCATGACACCATCAACTCTGCTCACTTAGGGAACATAAAAGAGGAAGACAGATACAAAAAGCAGAATTGAGAACAGGGTACTCCAAGGCCCAAAGTTCAAATCTAGGCACTACCTCCAGTCTATCACAAGACTGGTTTTAGTAAATTTCAGAGACACTTTAGCAACAAAGCAAGTATTTTCCTTTGGACTCCATGCTCAGTGCACCTCAGAGCTGCTCTAGTAGTAAAACTTTACATAATAAGTAAAATCAGAAATCAAACTGCTCAGTACTCTGATTCTGATCTGAAATTGAATTTAAAAAGAAGTTGGCTGATTAGAATCATAGAATCATAGAATAGTTTGAGTTGGAAGGAACCTTTAAAGGTCATCTGGTCCGACCCCTCTGCCATGAGCAGGGACATCTTCAACTCGATCAGGTTGCTCAGAGCCCCGTCCAACCTGACCTGGAACGTTTCCAGGGATGGGGCATCGATCATCTCTCTGGGCAACCCAGGCCAGTGCTTCACCACCCTCATCGTAAAGTTTCTTCCTTCTATCTAGTCTAAATCTGTCCTCTTTTAGTTTAAAGCCATTAACCCTTGTCCTATTGCAACAGGCCTTGCTAAAAAGTCTGTCCCCATCTTTCTTATAAGCCCCCATATGATGTCCCCGGAGCCTTCTCTTCTCCAGGCTGAATAATCCCAACTCCCTCAGCCTGTCCTCATAGGAGAGGTGTTCCATCCCTCTGATAATTTTTATGACCCTCTTTAGAGCTGTAGGAAGCTCTACAGAGTGTCATAGTCAAATGAAAAGAGATCTGTATCAGAAATTATTTTTAAAAATAGTTAACCTGCCACCTAGATCTATACTTCTATTATTTTTTGTATCTGCACTAACTGGAGACTAGCCTAAAAAAAAAAAAGGTGGTTTTATGCTAAAAGTGTGGCAATGCCTATATTAGGAATCAAACTGTGTTGTTTTTTTTTTAATTGGGTTTTATAAAATATGGGCACAATGGTGAGAAAACATGTCAGTCATATGAAGAAAAAAGATTAAAATTTTCCTCTATTATCATACAGTCCTAGTTCTCTACAATTGCCCTATCAAAAAATTGAAATATGTTCAAAATCCTCTCTCACATCCAGTTCATTCAAGACAAAATTTTGCTGTCTTTCCTTTCCTTCCTCTTTCTTATTTTGGGATCCATCATACCCTACATCATTTCTCAAGCACACAGGGATTTTGCAGCTCAGCCTCTACAAATAACAAATAACTAAGATACTTTACTTTCAAAGACATGTCATGGGCTGAAGTTAGAAGCCTGTGGCAAATTTAGTTGGTTTTGCTAATGAAAATTTATAGCTTTCACTGTGAAACATTTTCTCTATGACCAGACATAAAAGTAACCTTAACTGGAAGCACTTCAATTCAAGAGCAGCACTTTATAATTTTTTTTTTAAAACAGTAGCATTAAATATATATCTACTTACCCAAACCACATTAGGTCTGATTGTGCCAGGCATGATATATGCATTTAGTAATACAAGAAGAAGGCCCCGTTCCAAACAGCCTGCAGTCTAAGTAGACAATATGAAGGAAGATAGTGACGATTTTGTAGAAAGAAAACTATGGTAAAGTTCTGAATCATAAACAATATAAGCATTAGAACATAAATAAACTACCACAGATCTGAGAATAGAACAAAGATCTTCCATGTCCCTCTCCAGTGTCTTACCCACGAGACTTCTCTTTATGAATAAAATGCAGTATGACTTAGTATTGAACTGTGAAGATTTTTAATCTTAAGTATTTAATCTCAAGTATTTGTCTTACATATAAACATAACATTTCCTCCAAAAAGCAAAATCAACTATTTTTCTGACACCATGCAACTTTTTAATGATTGTTTCAATTTACAATAAAAATGCAACCAGCTGTGACTGCCTTTATATCCCATTTATTCATCTTTTTCAGCAGCATATCCAGATTTGCTCCTCTACCTAAAATCACTTGTGGATTTTTTAGAAACAAAGAAAGCATTAATAGTAAAACTGAGATTTGCTCATCCTGGGAGCGGACGCCTGGCTGGCAAGAACCATCATATTTGGAACCTTTGGAGATGCACCTCAAATGCTATTCTTTTTGAAGAGTTCCAGGACAGCAGTGGTAACACACCAATACAATACTGTGAAACAAAAGAGATCTTTTCCTTCATTATTTACAGGCTGCATAGAGCAGTCCTGAAACAGTTAAAGACCAAAGTAGGGCCTCAGTATTACATGGAAGTTAGCGCCTTGGGTGGCCTTATGCCCTAAACCATTATAAAGCATTGACTCAAGGGAGATCAATACCAACATATCCTGGCAGTATTGGAGCTTATGAAATCTAACAAGATCACAGCCTGAAATGGTAATTGACAGAGAATGACAGGATTTTTTATTGCTCTTATTATACTTAAAAAATAAACATGTTGGCTTTATGTTTATTGGAAAAACAACAAAACGGTTTAACTTCAGCCTTTACTACTATTTTAGGGCCTTGCATTTTTCTTCCTCACTTCAGTCAATAGGGCCATTTTCAAATGAGGGTATGGAGGTCTTGTTTTGGTTTTTAAAAGAGGAAGCGTATTCGAATACAGGACTAGAAAATTTTGCTACAGTTACTAATAGCATATTTCCAAGCAGTGGTCAGGGCAATGTGTAAAATCTTCTGGAATTAATAGAACAAAGAGGAAAAGGAAAGATGGCAAGACACTGTATCTTAACAGCTGGATGCCAATTACTACTCTCTGTTAACAAAACACAGCCATCTACCAGAGGTGTCTCTGTCTCCCCACTTGCACAAAGTGGCAATTCAATTAGAGGTCTCTTCCTTTCACACAGCTCAAAATTTTAAACAAGTTTCACCTAAAAAGATTAATGTTCTCCACTTCATTTCATTGAAGCCATTATTACACTTCTTTATTGCCACCCTAGTTATTATAAATTATGGCTCTTTCACCATTTGATAAATTCTGTAACTTTCATCTTTCTGTGCTTTTGAAGTTCACCCCTAAGAAGGAGGTCTTCTGTATAAAAAGGAACACTCTTGATCATGTGAGATAGTTTAAAGAGATCTGTATTACATGAGGTGAGGTGTCAACAGAAATTTGCCATGGTATGCACTTCTAGTTAATGCCAGGTGTAGCACACTAAATGTATTTGGCATTATTAGACCATTCTTCTCTTTGTTTTTTTTCTAGCTGAAAGATTTGTAATGCTTCCTTGGTTGCTCTGTTTCTCAGGATTTAAGGAAGGAAGTTACTTATGCCCATATGATAACACTGCCAGCATTCAAGGTTAAAAGTATAAGTCAGGAACAGTATAAACTGAGGATCTAAAAAGAACAAATTTGAAAGCATAATCATTTGAAGGCTTCTGAGGAGGTTTTGCTTTTGGGTATACAAGCCTTAAATCCACACTCAGATCATGTTTTCCCTTTATTCTCTTCATCTAAAGATGGCTACTTCAGATGCAACTCCTAATCACAAAGCCCCTAATCCCTTGGTTAGCAGAAGCTTTTGGGATTTACCGAGGCAATGATTCCTCTTTCTAATTCTGGTCTTTTTTTCCCCAATGCATTTACTGGTGGTAGGATGCCAAGAGCCTCTATGATTGACAAAAGATGGAAAGAAGGATGTTTAAGATAAAGCACTCCACTAATAAGTCTGTCATCCATTTTGCTCATCTGCCATGTGGAGTCTCTGCAAAGAACTCAGGGCAAGCAGAAAACTGGGGGTTGGACAGGACATCCACATAGCAAGTAATTCTTCCAACACACAATTTGGAAAATATGAGCTGTTCCAGTGCATTAAATCAGCAGAAAAACTATTCATTTTTGTTTATTAGTTTTCTGCCAACTCAGTGCACTGAAATGGCTCAGCAACCCAATGACCAAGGGAGTCAAGGAAAGTGTTTGGCC
Organism: Ibidorhyncha struthersii; assembly: GCA_013398815.1. Taxonomy (NCBI): domain Eukaryota; kingdom Metazoa; phylum Chordata; class Aves; order Charadriiformes; family Charadriidae; genus Ibidorhyncha; species Ibidorhyncha struthersii. The sequence continues at coordinate 735,431 of VZSZ01010970.1, read as the reverse complement.
AGAGGCAAGAGGGAGCAACAAGGCAGCTAGCAGTTAGATTGCCTTAGGCTGCTAAAGAGCTACGACCTTAACTTTCTGTCATTTTTTACCTTTGAGTGGCTTATCAAGAGGTCAGATGGGGAGCAGTGCTGTTGTAAGGAAATGGGAACACACAGCTGGAGGAAAAGGAGAACAGCAGCACTCCCATGGCCCAGCTTAGATTAGTTTAAACCACTTGAGTCACTAATGTCCTCTGTTTTTCAGTTCTGTTTCCAAAGGTGAGATGCTTACATATGATTAATTCCCTCAAATGGAGTAGCGAAGGTATTTCTGAAGGATTGTTGGTGAGATTGCTAAGCAGTCTCACTGTTAACATCTAACCTGCCTACTTAAGTTTCCATCTTACTCTTGTAGCATGGAAAGGTCTTAAGAGAAATTAGCCTAACTTGTAATGTAAGGGCAACTGATAACAGAGAAACAGTGAAGCTAACTGAGCTACACACTTGCATTCTCCAAAAGTTTAGGTTTCCCTTTGATTCTGTCAATAATTAAGGTGCTTTTGCACATCGGTAAAACACCTACTTCATTTCCCCCCCCAAAAAAAAATCCTATTGAATCAAAGGCTCTGGGAGTTATCCTTAAGTGTGGCAAACCAACTATTGGTTACACCTCTGCAAGGATAGAAGCTCTGAGGAAAGAAAGGAAAGGGTAGAGAGAAGATATTCTTACTATTTAAAACAAGACAAAAAATCTAGCTAAAGATTTACTGACTTCACTTTTGGTTTAGGCTCTCTAGATATCTTACTAATTAGTATGCAGTGTCATTCACAAAGCAATCAGAAAACTGAGAAAATCCAAGGCAACAAAAAAGCCAGGAATTGCACTTCTCACACTGCTGCAATCTTTTTCAACTGTTTGTGTACTGCATCTTACAGACGTGACTCAGTTATAAGACCTCAATTATTTGTGAAGAACACTTAGCCAGTTTGTGCCACATTCTGGCCTCAGGTGTACAAGCGTAGTGTCACCAGAAGTGTATGCAAGCACCAAAATGTTCTCTAGTATCTTAAATGGAAACGATTCTTTTAGTATTCCTATTGAAGAAGAAACTTACCATTTAAATATGGTTTAGGAAACTCAATATCCTTCACCTAATTTCTCTTTTCCTTTTTTTACTGGAGTGGCAAAACACTCTGTTATCTGCTATGTGCAGTACTTTACAAAAAATTTAAACTCCTGTAGAACTCTGCCATTCTTATAATACCATTATTTAGTAACAATAAAATAATTTTGCATACATTTCTATTGCATCCAGTGAACTTGCAAATCCACAAAGCTTTTCAGAAAAACGACTGTGTAGCCTAGAACAACCAAACTTGTGTCTGCAGTTGTGCAGGAAGGGAAGGAGAGAAACCTGGAAGCGTAGTTGGATGCCAAAAGGGTACTCGGCAGAAAAAAGTCCTGGGAACCACTCACCACAGATAAAGTAATCAGCTCACGATTTTTTGTAGCCATGATATAGCAAATCATGCCATGTTATTGGAGGGGGAGGGGGGAAATACTCTTTTAAGAAGGAGTCTGAATTTTTTTCAACTCTTTTGGACAATAAGTTACATTGCTAATAAACCACCAATATCTTCTTTTAAAATAAATGACTAAAATAACTAACAATATTTTTGCGTAGCATAAAGGTGTTTTTCTAGGCTTGTCTAGGGACTATGTAAGGTATTTCATTGGCTTATCATATAATATGTAACAAGGCTTTCTTCTGCAATTTGCAACATTTATGTTACATTAATAGAAGAATATGAGCCCAGTTCTTCAGCTAATTAAGTCACATACAAGTATTCATACATGTGTTAGTTGAAAACTGCATTAAGTAGCAAAAATGTCTGCACCTTTCAAAGACACTGCATTCATACCTTACTAGGATTCAGCCTGTAATCACATTTATAATTCCTTTGACCATATGCCACTCTGTCTAATCATTTTACACTTTTATAAAACCTTCAAAATTACACTTGATCCAAAATTGTCTGCATGCAATAGTAGAAAAAAAAAGCCAAGCTAGTAAGAACCAAGAACAAAAAAAAAAAAAACAGATAAGCCATGAAAAATGCAATCCAAAACCACACAAGTCATGAAGCCTACAAATTACACTATTCAAACAGATGTGCTCTGATTTCTGATTTGATCTGCAGACTAGACCAAATTATAACATTTATCCAAACTTCCCAACTCTTGTAAAGTGCTTGGAACGTTATGTAACAACTTTTAACAGACCGAAATCTTTCGTAAAATACTAATCATTTCACAATCCTATATGAAACTCTAGAACTGGTAAATAAACCTGAATTCATTAACAGCTAGCATTACACTTGAGAATATTCCTAGACACGCATTTGACACTCATAAGTTGAACTTCCTATAAAAGCTAGCCAAGCAACTATTTCCTTTTCCCCAAATGGTGTCTATTTAGCACAGCTTGTATCACAACTTCAGGAGCTGCTCAGGTAAGCATCTCATCTCGTTTCTTTTCCTATTTTAAAACTTTGTTCTAAGAAAGTAAAGCTTTTAAAGAGGCATTGTTGTGCTGTTGCTCAGCTCTATTCCCAACAGAAAACCACTTAAAGATCATCTCTAAAATCCATGTGGTCATTTAAGGATGGCACAAAAATCTGGTATTTACAGCACCTGCTGGGAAGGTGACACCTTGTGAACGATTTCTTTTTTCTCAGGTAGCTTCATAACATAATATTTGCTCTTGTCCTTGCTGTATGTTAGATGCTGTTCTGTGAATAAAGCAGTGCTGTAGTGTCATCTAGTGGGGAGTTCTGCTTGCTGCCTCTCTTTTTACAGTACCAACAAGTAACACGTTAAATAACAAAAAGGAAAATCGGTATGTTGTTTTTACCTGCTTTCTGATATTCCACGTTCCAATCCTCTATACTCCTATTAAAAGCTTTCTTTTTTTTTTTTTTTTTTCAAAAAAGCAGGCAATAGTTCAGAGTAGAACAATACATATACTACTCTTTTCCTCAGACTATCATTTAATATATATCTGGTGAGCATTTGGTCTTAACTGGCTGACTTAAACATACACTGAGTTCTGTTGCTGTCCTTTTGATCCCATGCCAATATCTTCATGCAAATTTCTCTTCAATATTCTGCTCTTATCTTTTCCTTTATTTACTACAATGACACACATTTCCACCTAAAACTACTTCCATTTCCTCTCAGGGACTCTAATTACCTTTGAAATTAGTTTCAAACAGCTGATTTTTTCAGTAGTAATGAGAAAATTTTTTTTCAAGGATGGCACTAGCTGGTACATTGGCATCAGGGAGCAGAAAGTTGTGGTCTTAAAAAAAAGAAAAAAGTAATGATTGCTTTGACTCAATACAGGTGTGATGACACAACAAATCTTTTTTTTTAAAAAAAAAACACCCTTTGATTAGAAGTGATAGCAAAGGATGTTAGCTAATTAGCTGCACCAGAGGTAGAAAACTAGCTAAAACTGTTGTCTCTAATAACTTAATCACTGTTATAATGGGGGAATTTATTCACTGCTGTGGAATTTTTTGAGGGGTTGGTTTGTTGGGGTTTTTTTCCCTAACTTCCTAAAAGAAAAACGTTATTGTTTCCTAATACTGTTTTTCCTCAACTGACATTCACTTACCCCAGTGCACAAGGGGAAGAATGATTTAGTGGTTTGAGGAATGGGGAGGGAGGGACAATGCAAGCAAGGAGCCTTTTATTAGTATTTGACACCACTGTAATCACTGGAAGATGACTTTTGATGGTTGCACTACATACGTGTACAGCTTGTTGCCATCACGCTAGCACAAAGTGGCTTCTCACAACCAAACAAGGCCATGCAAGATCTGCGTGGAAAAAGGAACTGAATTTCACGTAGCTCAGACAGCTTCATAAAGATACTTTTTCTTTAGAAGCATCTTGTTGATGGTTAGGAAAAGCAAAAAGTAGTAAATGGGTCAATTAGTTCCCTGACTAACTTTTCAGTGAGCTCTAACAATTTTAAGTCTCAAGAATTCTATTTTTGTGATTACACAGAACTGACATACATGTACTTTGGCAGACCTAGACAAGCCACATAATAGGCTTTCAAAAGAAAACACTGTTCATCTTCACATGAGTAGCAAGAGCTGGACTACTGATCTGTAAAGAGACTACAGTGGTGAAATATCATCATCTGCAGAAGACAGAAATGAAAATAAGCCCGCCCTCAAAGCTAAAAGTGAATAGTGTTATTCATGCACAGTGCCCCTCCTTGATAAATCTGTGAATCAAAATCAAAGNTAATGTGCTTAAAGCTGTACCCTGTATAAACTACATCCTCCTTGACTGCCCCAAATGACTCCTTAGGAAATTGTACTTTGTAAACAAAACAAACCTCAAAACTTAGGGCTCACAATATTACAAAACTTCTTTCTTGCTTTAAAGTAAAAGTGGTGTGAGGAAAAAGGGCATTTAATGCATTCAGTGGCTGACTACATAACATTTTGACCAAATAGTAATAAGTGAAGCACAACTAAATCATATGGCTGTGTAGCAAAAAAAAAAAATTAGCAAATTTCTTATGCACAGTACAAAGTTTCCTGTTTGATCTCAGCAGACACCTGAAATAAAATGATCAAATGTTCCTTTAACAGTAACATAAGAAAAGATGATCACAGATTACGTAATTTCAATTAATATTTTTACAAGGTAGCAAATCGTAAGGCTGTAAAGGGGAGTCTGATATATCATTACCTTATGGGAGCAACGCATTGAGAGGTAAATGGGATTCTTGGTTTGCTCTTACTTTTTCAATCACAAAACTTATATGCCCTATTCTTCAGATGTATTGAAAAAGAAAAGTTATTTCAATGCTTAGAATTCTGCTTTTCTTCTCTAGTCAACATTGCCTCGAATCTAATATTGGGTAAATAATAAGAGGCAGAAAATCAATGTCAAGCCTTACTCAAATCAAACAGAGGTATGTATATTCATATAGTCACTGCAAGATAGCAACCTACAAAGCTATTAGATACTACTTCCTTATAAACACAGCCAAATACCACTGGATTCCACAAGATGGAGTAAAACTTATCTCTATAACCTTTAGGCAAAAGTAGCTTAAAGCCTATACTTAGCTCATGAATCATGGGTGAATAAGACGCTGCTGATCTCTGAATTCTCAACGAAAATATAAGAGCTTCCTGTGCTTTTGCAGAACTAAAGTTCTTAAATTTTCAGTGTCTGAGAAGCCAAGAGGACAGAATCAATCTTAAAGTAGCTTATAGTAGGAGAAAAATAAGATGCAGACATGAAGATTTCTTTTGCTGCAAGACTACTGAAATTGATCTTCAACTCTCCTATTCCCTACTCCTCACATTTCTTAACAAAAAAAAACCCACTTTCCTCTATGTAGCAAAAAAGCTAATATGTAGCTTCTACTATCTCACGACTAAATGAGTGATGTATCCCAAGCACATACAGTTGTTGGATGGAAAAACAGATAATAAGCCATGCATCAGTAGGCTACTGATTTGACTACAATAGGCTACAGTATTTGAGACTCCCAGTAATGTCAAATTTTCATACTCGGGTAATTTCAGTTCCCCTTCATGATAAATCTCTTTCTGCCAAACATAGCCCAAACACATTAATGAAGTAGCCTTACTGACTACAGTTAGTTATGTCAGTGATGCAAGCAAGCACTTTTCACAACAGTGAACCTGTCATACCAATCCACCATTCTAATCAAGTTACAATGACTTGAACTATAGGCAGAGTAATAAAGATGTCTTCAAGTTGTCATGACTTAACTGCATAAATCTGGGATGTCAAAAGATGTTATAAATTTTCTAACTGAAAATGAAGTTTGGGAAGACAGATAGCAAAAA
>VZSZ01010970.1:703315-725801 GCA_013398815.1 Ibidorhyncha struthersii | reverse complement strand
GTTAGGGGGGATTCACCCAGACTGTATCATGCACCCAGCTCTTCTCAAGCCCTTCACCGCCGCAAGATGGAGGCCATGACGGGGAGGCACCGCTCTTGTCCGCGCTGTGCGGGGTCAGGAGCAGCGCGTTCCTAAAAGCAGCTTTTCTTTCTCCACCCGTTTCCCCCCCGACCAGGTGCGCGGTACCACGCCATGGAGGAGCGCGCCAACCTCATGAACATGATGAAGCTCAGCATCAAAATCCTGATCCAGTCGGCCCTGAGCCTGGGCCGGACGCTGGACTCCGACTTCCCTCCCTTGCAGCAGTTCTTCGTGGTGCTGGAGCACTGCCTCAAGCACGGCCTGAAAGGTGGGCGCCCGCTCCCCGCGGCTGCTCCGGCCGCCACGCTGAGGAGAGGCCGATAAATGAGTCTGTGTGATGCCTCGCCATGTCCCCTGTTTGGCTTCTGTACGACATTAACATTAATCACATACACTATATGATGCTAATCAGTATTACGGATATAACTATGTGGTTACTTTCTGATATACCCTGTATTTTGTGCCTCATAAACTGTCAAGGTAAAATACCTTGCCCCCTTTTCACTGGCATATTAGGAGCTGGTAAGGCAAAGTAAAATGCAGACTAAAATTTGTAATTCTGGAGCTGGAAGCCTGTCACTTTTCCTTACAAACTTCTCTGTATACTCCCTTTAGTGAAGAAGACTTTTATTGGGCAGAACAAATCGTTTTTTGGTCCTTTGGAGCTAGTGGAAAAACTTTGTCCTGAAGCATCAGATATAGCAACTAGTGTCAAAAATCTGCCAGAGTTGAAGTAAGTTGATTGTTGGGGATGATGCATTTCACTTGTGCTGCTGGGAAAAAGAATCCTTCGTATAGTCTCTCGCCTTCCTTAGTGAGATCTTATTCCCAAAGAGAAAAACAGGGTATGTAGGAGACAATGTCTTCTCCAAGAGATAAGGATGACATGTCAAAATACTCTGTGCTTCTGATTCAAACAATGCTGTCGGATTGAAAAACAGCATTTTGAAATTTCTGTAAGCTTGCTAAAAATAGCTGTAGAGTCTTCACAGTCTTCTTTCTGTCATTTTTATGACTTTGTCTAATTTTGTGCATGTGCTAGTAGTATTTCATTTGGGTGATTCAGGATGAAGAAAAGAGACTAGCTTTAATGCTAGGGTGCATCAATAGTTGGGTTATGGTGGTAGTTGAAAATACGTATGTCTTTCCAAGTTAGGAAGGTTTTACAAGACACTTTCCATTCACTGAAGCTATGGGATTTACTCAAATGCTTCTGTGTTCTGGAGAGAATGCTTTGTAAAGCGATAGTTTTGAGTTGTATGAATCCAGTTAATAAACAATTTTGTTTTTACCAAAACATGCAACTTTTCATTTTAGGACTGCTGTAGGAAGAGGAAGGGCTTGGCTTTATCTAGCACTCATGCAAAAGAAACTGGCCGATTATCTCAAAGTACTCTTGGACCATAAGCATCTATTAAGGTAACAATACAGACATATGTAGATTGTATTCACTGAGTCACTGAAATCTTGCATTGCTGTGGAAAGAGGTAATTATTTGACCGGTGTAACTTTAAGCTTTTTCTTACAACCTGCAGAGGAGCAAGTTGTTAATTGTTTTTGCAGTGAACTTACAGAGGAACAAATAAGAGTTTTTTTCTGTGAGAGTTCTGCATCTTCCACCTTGTGCAATAAATTAGCAAAGAGGGAGCTTTATAAGGACTACATTACTATTTATATGATTTCAGTGATGGAAGCACCATTATAATTGTTAACTATGTGCAGTGATGCCTTATAATATTTCTTCTAGTGAATTTTACGAATCTGATGCGTTGATGATGGAGGAGGAAGGAGCAGTCATTGTGGGTCTGCTAGTTGGACTGAATGTTATTGATGCAAACCTTTGCTTGAAAGGAGAAGACTTGGACTCCCAGGTGAAGATTAAAGCTTAAATAAAATCAGTCTATATAAGATTCCAGTAGAATTAAGCACATCCATAAATACTTCCCTGAGATGGATCCAGCCAGGGTTTGCCATTGTTTTCATAAGTAGACATTTGATTGTCATATGTTAAATCAAAAATTGGATGAACTAAGCTAATTACAAGAGATACATTGTCAAGATCAATCTAGGGACTTGTGGGAGCTTTTGTTCTTGAGAGGGAACGGTGTTTTCCTTTTTGGTTTTGGTGTGTGTGTGCGGGGGAGTGATGTCACATACCTCTGCTGCTTTAATGAAACAGCCCAGGAGTATAAGGAATGTTTTGAGGTATTTGTGGTCCAAACAAATAAATGCCTTACTTGAATCTGTGCTTAACTCATTGTGAGTATCTTGTAATTTGAGACCATGTCCTCTTTCAGCCAATCTGTTTTACTTTTGAATTAGGTAACCTTTGGCAAAATAGGTCAGAAGTCTAACTCTCTCTCTAAGCTGTAAATTCAAAATATATGTTGCTATAATTTTATTCTTACTAACCTTTTTGTTCTTCAAAAGATAATGTTGCAGAAAATAATGTTGACATTATCCTGCCTGTTCTGCAAATTATGAACATGGCTACCTATTAATGTCTTTATAAGAACTCAAAGAATTGCTTAAATGCCCTGTCTACATAGGATACTGTGTTTGTTTTTTAGAAAGTGTGATTTAAGTTCTTTTTTTTTTTCTGGAGTTTTTTTTGGGAGGAGGGAGTCACGAATGTCATGTGTGGAAGTTTGTCACGTTTCCCACATTGCATCAAGAAAAAGTATACACGTATCCATCTCTTTAAGTAGCAGTTTATAGAAATGCCGTCAAAACTGATAACTGCTAAAAACTGAGCATGCTGTATATGGTTATTTTGATGCTTTTACGACAAACACTAGCTTGTACATTTGCTTCAGCTGGGAAGAATGTAGGTTTTACCTGTCTTTCTAAATTTAAACTTTAGATGTTTACCTTTTTCCAAATATAAAGTAACACCTGCTGCTACACAGAATTGCACTGTGAAGGTGTGTTAATGTCTTAAACATATTTTTCAGGTTGGAGTCATTGATTTTTCCTTGTACCTTAAGGAAACGCAGGACAGTGATGGCAAACAGTATGTATCATTAGTTAGTGATTCTGAATTACTTTGGGTTTTGTAGAACAAACCTGTCAGTCTGTGGGAGCACATAAGTGATAGAGATCTTAAACTCTATTAATCATCCAAAATAGATTTTGTTAGCTAAACAAAAGTACTGACTTTCAAAGGTTGAGCCCGTGGTAGTTTTAACAACAATACAGTGCACAGGGTTTGTGTCCTGAGCTGGAACCAAATTAAAAGCACACAAAGTTTTAGGTTGTGTTTTTTATTGGGTTTTAGAAGACACAATCTGCCAGGTCACCCACTGCTAAATCACTGCTTTTTTTCAAAGCATTGTTTCAGAAACACTCTCAATTAAGTAGCTGTCTTTGTGAGAGAGATCAGTTATGGAGGAAAACCATACTTTTAGGTGCAATGTTAGGTGAATTAGAGACTGCAACTGTTAGCATCGCTGTATCTAGACCCATAGTGAATGGAGGTGATTTCATAGTTTGTGTGCTTCCTGCACTTCAGAGCACTTTACTGTTTAGCTGCTGAGCAGAAGCAGCTGAAGAGCTGCTTCATCTCCCTAGTGCTTCCAGTCTAGCTCAGGCACAAGTATTTTTATAAGGGGAAAAGGTTTCAACTCAGTTTGCAAGCCTATGCTGAAAAGTCTAGTACAAGCAAACACTCTAGAATGAAGGAGTTTCTTCTCAATCAATACATTCTCTCTTTTACACCTAGAGATGGAGGGATTACAGCTGTCCTTGACCAGAAACATTATGTGGAAGAACTTAACCGACATCTAAGGTGGGATTTTCATCTATTCTTAATGTACAAATACTCGTCTCGTTTAGCTTTTCTGTTATAGCTTTTAATGCCTCTGCTGTCAGTCTTGCAGATTTTTGTCTGATACTCTAATTCCTTTTCTGATTATTTCCCAAAATCTTAGTTTTGTTTTGTAATCTTATTCTTCTGATGGCATATGCAGTGCAGAAAACAAGTCTGTGTAATGATAGTTGACTTTTCTGAGACTTATTAGTGATTAAGAGAAGATTTTTGAGCTACTCTTTCAAGAGAAAACTGTTACAAGTGCATCTGGAAATTCATTCTTTAGAGGAAGAGTCTCTATTCTTCCCCCATAGGTTGCTCAGTGGGAGGAGCAGGCCCCACTTGCCCTCTTGAACATCAGAGAGGTGTTGAGACTGCAAAAGCTAAGCCAGAACAGGGCTGCCAAGTAATACAGTAGGATGCCAACTGTAGGGAAATGTACGTCCTCTCAGAGCCTAAGAGAGACAGTTTTCCTTCCTCTGAGTTCTTTGCCAGCTCACCAAAGTATTTCATTGTTAACAAATGCAAGATGGTAAAAGTATGATTGAGGATAGGAATACATGTTGAACGCTGGCACTTCTTTTATTGTTTATTATGCATCGCTCTTTCTTGCTGCAGTTGCACGGTTGCAGATCTTCAGAACAAAATAGACTGTTTGGAAAAGACCAATTCAAAACTCCAGGAAGAGGTTTGTGTCTGGTCTGTTAAATATTTATCATAGCTCTTTTCTATCAGAGGCAAAGCTCCCTAAGAATGTACCTTAGGACCTAAAATATTTGAGTTGATACTCGTGAAATGTGGGGGAGTGGTAGGACTGGCATGAGTTGGCACATGAGGAAAGCTCTGTGGAAAGCTTCTACATTATGTTAGCTGTAAAAATGCTTTTGGGCGCATATTTGTTAGAGGGGTTCCTTTAATCCAGCTTTTTGCCTTGCAGTGGTGTCACCACCCAAAAGTAATCATAGCACTGTAATGAACATGACTTGTCCCTCTTCCTTCTGCACATACATGGGTGTATGTATTTGTTATGTGAGTGAAACAGAACTCGAAAAAAGAAGGAAAAGAATCACACTTCAATTAGGAGATCTTTCCTAGCAGGGAACCGAAATAGAATCCAGCATCATGCATGATTATGGTTGTTTTGTGGTGGTGGGTTTATATACTTTTTTTTTTTTTTTTAAGAGTGTATCTGTATAGTCCAATTCCCAGTACTTTTGGGAATATCTCCACTTGAAACTGCCCTAAGGTTCCATCAGTGAATGTTAATGCTGACTTGCTGTATGACTTCTAGCTCATACCAGAATGAATACCACAGATCACAGATCTGTGGTGGATTTTAGCCTTTTACACTAGGATGCATTTCTTTGCATGGTTAATATTTAAAAATATTGATGAGGGCGTGAAGCAGAAGTCAAGTGAACCCATGTTGGTGGGCTTATTAGTTGAGGCTGTACAAAGAGTATGGCTGCAAAAGGGTCAGGCAGCTTCTTGGTAGAATGAAAGGGATGAAAGGGGAAGTGAGCAGTGCACCTGCTACAAAGGCTGACCTACTAACTTTAGAATTCCTCCAGATGTTGCATGCTTGTACAGTGATTAAATATAGATGTGTTCTCCTTGTAAACAGCTTGCAGCAGCAACTGACCGAATTGGATCGCTTCAGGAAGAGCAGCAGCAGTTAAAACAACAAAATGAATTAATTCGTGAACGGAGTGAGAAAAGTGTAGAGGTGGGACACCTATTTAAAGATGATGAGGATCCTTAAAATAAGTGATCTGCCTTGATCAGCTGTAGTTAGTGCTCTCAAAAGCACTTTGAACTGGAATGCTAAGTGCAGTTTAAAGTGCTACTGTGTAGATCACTGGTTTTGTGTATAGTATGCACAGACATTAGATTTTGCTGTTCTTTACTACACACTTAAACTTGAAGAAGGGAGAAAGCATTAAAAGTATTAGAATTATTTCTTTATATTTTTACTCCATTCTTTGAAATTTCAGCTTATTAACGTTTGCCAGTTTATTAATTCTAAAATAGTTGGATTTTACTTGAAATAGCACATAGAAATACTGTGTTAACACGTAAGAACTTAAGGCATACTTCAAATACATACCTTTGTGATTTTTGGTGGCTTTTTTGCTAATGTTTCTTGTAGGTAACAAAAGAGGATACAAAAGTAGAACTGGATACTTACAAGCAGTCACGCCAGGGCCTTGATGAAATGTACAGTGATGTTTGGAAGCAGTTGAAAGAAGAAAAAAAAATTAGGCTGGTAAGGAAACTTAACTGTAGAAAGTGAAATGAAAGATACAGGATTCTGCCTATTTTAAGGTAGCATTACAAATGTAAGATGTATGCTCTGCACTTTTTGCAGCTATTCAGAATTAATAAAGGAATTACAAGCAAGATGCTGGACATCGGTCATTAACAGTGTCTGGAAAGAACTGGAAATGGGGCTTTTAGAATGCTTGAAAATAGAAGGCCTTTCCCTGTTTAAGAACCGATGAGCGTTATTATGGTAGAGACTAAGATCAAAACACAAAGAGAGGCAACTGTCTTTATGGAGAAAGATATGGTATATGCACAACAGCCACTTCCATAGTGAGCTGCTAATTAGCGACTGGTGAAGAGGCTGCCCGGGCTTGCTGAAGGCCATGACTCTTAAGTCAACGCAAGTCCAGCTGTCAGGAGAAATGCTTTATTTAACAGGCCATTAAGTTACACACTGAGCTCTACACTTCATGCCAGCAGATCTGCACCCTTGCCCTGACCTGGAGAGCTGAAATAGCATTTTGGTCTAACTAACTTAATGTATTATTTGACACCTAACTCTTCTGTAAAATCATAGTTCACTATTATCTCAGAGTAATACATCGTTTGTGTGTGGAGTTACATGGGTTTTGGAAATGCTTATCCCTGACATATGACTACATAGCAGTAAGTAGGAAATCTCTTTTTAAGGAACTAGAGAAAGAGTTGGAGCTACAAATTGGAATGAAAACAGAAATGGAAATTGCCATGAAGCTTCTGGAAAAAGATACTCATGAAAAACAAGACACTTTAGTTGCACTTCGCCAACAGTTAGAAGAAGTGAAGGCCATTAACTTGCAGATGTTTCACAAATCTCAGGTATGTATGTAGTGGAGAACAGAAACAACAGATGTAGTGGCGGTCTTTTACACATTAATTTTACACTGGGGGTGGATATGCACTTGTGCATCTGAAGTAATACTTGGATGCGATAGTTTTCTTAAGAATATTTTTAAACTGTTTAATTTTTTTTATTATGCTTCATTAATGGTATTATATTGGGAATGTTCGGAAAGAAAGGGGGTTTCCTTGAGTGTGCTGCATAGTGTGCTGTAGGATCATCCAACAAATGCTGAGACGAATGGAGAGCTCTCACAGGGGAGAAGGTGTTTGCAAGGGTCCTTTGTTCTAACCACTGAATGATTAGTCTTTAAAAAAATTACTTACTGCATCCACAACTGTCTTGCTTCTCCTTCCCATCTGCGTTGTCTTGCCTTTCACCTGCAGCACATTTCACCCTCTACCCAGATGGTCAGCTGAGTGCTATAGCCAGTGGAGAGGCAACACTGGATTTGGGGAGGGAGGAAGTCTGTGGACAGGCTGGCCTCTGGAGCTACCAAGAAGTTGTTAGATTGGTTTAGGTATTTTGTTACACCCTCTTTAGCATAAGACATGGCTCTCCAGGTGTAAGACGGTTAGAGAAGTAAAATGGAAAATGTTTTGCTTTCTGGGCCTGTCTTCCTTCGTCAGTCTCCCTGGCAGTTTTTAGAGTTTACTTTCTCCATCTGTTGTGTCGTACCTGTTGCAGGGGTTTGGGGATGGTTTTGTGGCTTTTTTGTTGTTTGGTTGGGTTGTGGTGTTTTGTCTTGTTTTTTTCAGTTGGACAAAAAATACATAGATAGGCATTACTGTGAGGAGATGATGGAGCAGTAGTGTTCACACAAAAGGTACAGAGCTTGTTTCCATTAATGAAATATGAGTTTAACTAGACTGTCCCTCCCATACCTGGTGCCAGAAATCCAGAGGGGATTTCTCTCAGTTTTTATGGACTGTTTCCTGATGCCTGTTCAGGCTTTATCCAGGCCTTTGCCTCCTTCACAGATGCACAGAAACTGGCGAGGCAATGGCCAATGAAACCCCAGTGCTGAGGTATGCCTTTGCTTTCAAAAGCAGTATTTATTTTATTTTATTATTTTGCTTCCTGGTTCCACGCCCACTGAGTGCAGTTGTTGCATCCGAATCATAATTTATATTCTTAGCCTGTTGATTTAATCTGATAATTCCTTTCTTCAAGCTTGTTTCTAAAGAGGAGACTTTTGTCTTGTAGCTGATCTCATGGGTCAAAACTTGGTACAGCTAAGGGGTTTTTCTTCTAAGCTCTTAACAAAAACAGTTGAGGAGTATGTGCTTTGGCGTTATCAGCATTTTGTTTGTACATTCCAGTTAGACCCAGGCATGGCCTGTAACAAGCTAAACATTCTTTATCTAGTGACAGGCTTTCATTAAACACTAACACTTTGTGCTTTAGAAAACTAAAATGTATTACCTGGAATATCTATTCACTTATTCCTACAGAATGCAGAGTGTTCATTACAACAGAAAACAGAAGCAATAGCCTCTTTTGAAGGAAAAACAAATGAGATGCTGTCCTCTATGAAACAAATGGAAGAGAGGTAATAATTACAAGCTCAAAAAGTCAACACTGGAATCAGTAGAAAGTTTCCAACTGAAACCTTTATAGGATGACCTTCATACAACTCCTGTAGACACTTGGGTGTCCATGCCAGCATGACATTCTTTTTCCTTTCTCCTCCTTATCACCCTCTGCACTTGCGTGTTCTCTTTTTCCAAGCAAACATGCCCATAATTGACACATTCGAAAACCATAGCTCTTTCCATAGGTAGGCTGTTTAAAAACATGTTGACTTTAGTTTAAGAGCAGGTATGACTCGCTTTTGGTGGCTGGCTGTTGGTTGGGTTTTTTTTTCAGAAACAGTTGCTTTCAGAAGTCTTTTTTTCTCCATTAGCATTTTCAGTTCAAGCTTTTATAAAGACCCGTATGGGAGATTTAAAAGAACAGAATGAGAGGGGTAGGTAAGGAGTATGTGAACGGACAACAAATGTGCTTGTTCCTTACTTTGTAGATTGCAGCATGCAGAAAAGGCAAGGCAGGCTGCCGAAGAAAGATGCAACAAGATGAAGCAAGAGCTTGCGGGCAGGCTCGACACTTGTCGGCAACAGATGTCCCAACTGGATAGCAAATGGTATTTAATATGATCAGGTTTCTTTCCTTCCCTTCTGCTGTTTCTTTAAGAAGTGCTTTCTACTCATTTTGCGCTAAGGTCTAAAGAGGGGTGGGTTTGAATTATACTGGGTTCAGCAAGTGTTGACAGAAATATGCAAGATCTAGGAAAGCACAGCACTTCTGTCTAGTGCACAGTTAGCATGAGGATTTTGAAATGCTTTTTCCAGAACATCCAATGTAGAGCATAGAGTGCCAGGAGAAATCCGGTCATTCTGACAAGCAATGGAGCTTTCAATTGCTTTTTTACTAAATCAGGAGATAGACATGGTTATGCTTGCAGGCTGAGCATGTATGTGACTGCCATCCAAATGGATTGGGCCTTTTGGAGGGAGTTGGGGTTAGGGAGTGTCCTAGGGTTCTTAGGGAATGTTAGTTCTTTAAAGATTTCTAATACCTGTAGAAAATGCTCCTTTCACTGCTCCTTTCACAGACTTCAGAGTAGCATGTCAGTTTTAAACATGGCTGTTTAAACACAGGTAGTCAAATTGCAGGGGATTAGGTTTGGTTTTATGTTTTGGGTTCTTTTTTCCCCTTTTTTCTTCTGGCCATTCATTGCTGCATGTTTTCTGTGACCTGAAAATGCTAATATAGTTTTTGATATCTGCTGCCATAATATCCTGTTTTTTTCCTTTCCCAGAACACCACTCTAGTTTTTGCCTCGTTTTGGACAAAGTTTTTTCTTCTCATACTGTTGCTATCCTTAAGTGCTATAGGATATTTTTCTGCTATAGGGTTTCTTAGGATGAATTATTTTTTAAATAGCTCAACTCTGGAAAAGGAGTTAAAATCTGAAAAGGAACAGAGACAAACTTTGCAAAGAGAACTACACCAAGAGAAGGATGCTACCACTCTGCTTAAAACAGAATTGCAACAAATGGAAGGACTGAAAAAGGTACGCGCAGTGCAAACATGCCCTGTGTTCAGGATTAAAGCTGACTTAGAACCAGTGCAGCGTTTGCATCGGTAGTAGAGTATTTCTTCTGTACCGCTCCTCTCTGAGTGGTTTCAAAAGCTCGGCTAACATGACACAAGTCTGCAGATGAAATGCCAATACGAAAAGCAGCTTAGCGAGAGGTGGCTGAGGAGGCATCTGTGTGCCCTGCCTTAGCTGCGCCAGTGTCTGAGCCACTCAGCAGCCAATTGAAGGTGCAGTTGTACACCAGTTTCTCTCCGTACGCTGGTGTGTGGGCATAGGAATGCTGCGTTCTAGCTATGCTCAAGGATGTTTAAACCCTGAAAATCTTCCTCTTTTGGGTAAATACGGTTAAATGATTTCATTGTTTGTGCTCTACAAGGACCCATGGGTAGTTCACCCATGTAATTAAAAAAATGAAGCCTTAGAAATAGGTAGCTTTGTAAAGGAGCTTATTCTTGTGAACTGCTTGGGTAGTTTGGATAGACTGATCTAGGTTAGAGGTCAAACTTGGCACACAAAAAACTTGATTTTGTGCTTGATTTTATAGGAACTGAGAAAACTGCAAGATGAGAAGCAGCAGTTAGAAAAAGTCTGTGAGGAGCAGGAGCAAGCTCTTCAGGAAATGGGACTTCATCTCAGCCAGTAAGTTCTAGGAACTCAACTCCTCTACATGACATAACCTGGACAATGGAGTATCAAACCAATACAAATAATTTTAAAATGCATCCAGTTATAAAAATCAACAAACATGAGGATTTTAGGAGGCAAACGAAACAGCCGTGAAATAGAAGCGAGGGAAGATAGGGATCTTGAATAAGCGTAAGATGGCTGAGATGGGCAGCGATACAGTAAAGGGTTAGTTCTTACAGCAGAACTATGCTTTCCCCACACTTCTCAGAATATGCTGAAAAGGGGACAAGCCCTGAGCTGACAAAGCTTCCTGTGATCCTGGGTGGTTCCGAGTTGTAACAGGGAGCTGACTGAAGAATTAGAGTTTAGATTTGGTGGCTGAACAGTGGAATGGCAGGTAAAATTGAACACCGCTAAATGTAAAGTCATGCAGAGGGAGTATTTTTTTTTTTTCTAGATCGAAGTTGAAGATGGAAGATATTAAAGAAGTAAATAAAGCGCTGAAGGTACTCTATATCTCACTGATATTTTGACTAAACACAGGCATTTTGTTTAACACCTCAGAAGTTCACCACGGTTACCCTACTTCAAAAGATGGCTTTGAAAAATACCAACAATGTTGGTAAGCTGCCTTTTCAATTTTATTTTACAAATTTATTTGTGTGTACAGTGAGGTTTTTGTTCCGATTTTCTAGGGTCATACCTGGCTGAAGGATGATGAAGCAACACACTGCAAGCAATGTGAAAAGGAATTCTCTATCTCAAGAAGGAAGGTAAGTGTTGCTTGGTGGATTGGAGTTTTTTTCCCTTTTGTCATGGCAAACAAAAATTGTGCTGTTGCACAGTTTGCTAGGGAAGACTGACACTGCCTCAATTCCAGATCTTGTTGGCATGATAACTGCAAAGATAAGTAATTTGGTATTTCCCATCCTAAAAATAATGTTCTGCTTGGGCCCTTTCCTTAGTAGGGAGCTTTTATGGGCTGTGTTCTCGTGATGTGGTTTGTCTCCCTTCCCTGTTGAGCTGTGTGCAGTGGGGGCTGGGTGCTGATGGCCGAGCTCAGCGCCTCGTCGCAGGGCACTGCTGCCGGGGGTGCTGCTCCGTGGTTTGGGAGCACTTGCTGTGCCCGCACGGGATGCCTGGCTTCCCAGGCACTGTGTTTCCTCTGCGTGGAGCCGGGCCTGCATGTACTTTCCTGAAAGCCCCGGCCTGGCTGTGTGGTGATCCACACATCTTGTGCTGCGAAATAGCAGCGGAGCAGCTCCTGCAGCCCCTGGCCGGGCCTGCTCCGCCTGTGAGCCGGGGGCGAGCAGCTCTGGTGGCGGAGGGGGGCCGGGCTGTGCAGGGCGCACACCGCTTCACCTTCGGCTGGGCCTGTTGGGAACTGGAGGGCAAGTCAGTGGACTCTGAAAGCTTTTATAAGGTCTGATTTATCTCCTCCTGATGTGTTTTCATGCAGCTGTGCTTTATTCAAACTCTCTATTTGCAGCACCACTGCAGAAACTGTGGGGATATCTTCTGCAACACTTGTTCCAGTAATGAACTTGCACTGCCATCGTATCCTAAACCTGTCCGTGTTTGCGATACGTGTCACACTTTGCTCCTTCAGCGGTGTTCGTCTAATTCCTCCTAAAGCTTTCGTAACCTTGATGGGACCACTTTAACATTGGAAAAGTAGCCATTATTTTTTTAATTCTGAATTCCAGGCATCTTCTGTGCAGCAGACTGCCTGGTCTCTAATATTTTCCACTGTAAGACAGAGCAGTGTAAAATAATTTGTAGGGATTATGCAAGCTAATGTTTCTCCAACTGGATTAAGAAAATTCTATCAACTGTAATTTCCCTTAAAGTTCTATTTGAACCTAAAATGCAAATTCACTTTTCTGATTTTTTATAGATATTTGTATTAAAATTTGTATATGGCATTTCTACATTTATTTGATCCCTCTAGACGTCACTGTCTTTCTGCACATTAACTTTAGTTCCTGTGTCCTCACTGTAGGTGCTCCTGTGTCTCACTGGCTAGTGTACAGTTTTGTATTTGCTCTAAGTACAGAGAAATGTCAATTTACTAATTGTCTATAGAAGAGCTTTATGATGAGTGTCAATGAATGTGCCTTCTGTTCACTGCAGAGTCAAAAACTACACCTTGTACTTGTTCTGAGCGTCGCTGTGACCACAGTACGGTAGTTACACAATAAAGCCTTTTGCGAAAACTGAAAGCAAGACTGAATTCTGATTTTTAGCAGCTCAGTCACAGATCCCAGAAGTGGATGTTCTTGTACAGCTGTGCATGTCGAGGGCTGAAGTGAGAGACATTGAAATGGATCTCACGGTGCTCTCCTGGACAGTGCCACAGCTCTGCAGTGGTAATTGCTGCCGAACTTCCCCAGGAGCGCGGGCAGTGACCCCCGCTTGCTGTGGCTGCCCCTTAACCAGCAAGGGTGCGCATCTCCCTAATGAAGCTGTTTGTTTGCTCGAGCCCGAGGCAAGGCTGTGCCCTGGGCTGAGGCAGGACAGTTCAGAAGTAGTTTGCAGGTAACATCAGGGCAGCAGCTGTGAGATGACATTGGTGATCACCGTGAGGACAGACAGGGGAAGGCAGCCCTGTCCCCAGCAGCACAAGATGCTGCTCACTGCAGAACAGCTCTGTGGTTCAGTGACACACACTTGTGTAGAGCCCCTTTCTGTCAAGGGCTTTGTTTGGCACAGGACAGAGCACAGCAAGACCCTGCTCTGCCCCTTGGCTGTTTAGTTCCCTGCCCCCCCCCCACTCTGCTGGAAGCTCAGCCCCAGCCCTGCCACTTCTGTGATTTGTGACTGAGGGGCTGGTGCTGCCCAAAAGGAATCAGGTTTACACAAAGTGCTCAGGATTTAACGCTTTCTAGCTCTGCTGCTGCCAAATGTGATGGGGTTTTCTTCACTGCAGAAAGGGACCCCAGATTTCTAACCCTTATGGAAAAATGGTTAATTAGAAAGGGCTATTTACTATGCCAAACACATAGAAGCAGATTCCCTATTATTTCAGGGGAAGTTCCAGTGCTCAAAAGCTGCTGCTCAGTGCTTATAAAACCACATCTTTAAACGTGATGTTTGACAAGCTGAATTTATTGAAACATGGTTGCACTAAGCTGCAAAGTCAATTGAGGCAGCACTTTGGCTCCAAAGAAGAGATGCCTACAAGAAGTACAGAATCACCCCTCCGCCCCCGTTGGAGCCCTGAGACCCTGCCCACCACCACTCTGGCTCAGTCACATCACAGCCCAGCACAGTTCAGCACTAACCCCCCCTTGGCCAAGACACAGTTGTCACAAACATGCCCCAAGGCCAGCTTTCAGGAGAGGACTCTCACTGGGAGCGGTCACAGCGCTCATAGCAGATGCGTGTTCCAGCACCACAGTGCAGGAGCACAGAGACACACTTGTGCAGGTGCAGCCACACCCCAGAAGCTGGAGGTCAAAAAGGAATGAGTTCCAGTTTTTAAAAGGAAGATTTATTTAACAAGTTTCACTTAGCGCAATACACCTAAAAAGGAAATCACAATACAATGAAAGATTAAATCAAGGCCTCAGAATTTTATACGAACACCAAGACCAAAATCCTAAAGTAGCCGTATTGCGTCTCAACATGTTTCCCCCATTAACTTAAAAAAAAAAAAAGCTTTAACGTGCCTTACAGGATATTAAAAGAAATAAACTAGAACTAACATGCCAAATGTTCACTTTGAATTTCAGACACAGCCCCTATATTGTTTCTTTACAAAAAAGCATGTCTCTTTTCAACATGTATTCAAAACAGTGTTGGATGTAATATGGTATAAGAGCAACATTTAACATAATTCAAACAGCTTTAACCTAAATACGCTTACTGCTTAAATACACTCCTACAACAAAACTAACTTGAGAAACGCTCAAAGTTGTTTAACAGTTATAGTCTTTACTCAACTTGGTTATTACATCCTAGATGAATGTTCATTTCTGTATGTTCAAAAATACTGAACCTGAAAGGTTTTAAAATAACAATCCTGAATTCACTTACAGTAAAGCATAAATCACAAGCTTGTATTGCAAAACTGTTAAACTTAGTTTTTTGTTTTTTTGTTTTTTAAAAAAAGATGTGACCAAAAGTCAGCGATTGGTTACATTCCCCAGCCACCACTCATGTTGGACATGTTGGACATGCCGCCCATGCCGTTCACTCCCATGGACGCGCGGTTCCCGCTGCTGTAGTAACTGCTGTTCATGGCGCCCTGGCTCCCGGGGTCTGAGGGGGAAAACCGACAGCAGGTTCACAGCTGGCTCAGGCAGACTCGTAGCATCCTTCCCCCAACGCCTGTCCTTGCTGGGCCACCGCGTAAACACCATCTACTGTGCCCAACACTGCAAAGCGTCAGTTTATTACAGCTCCGGACCCAAAATCAAGTTTATTGGTTGAACAACTCAACGAAGAGCCAGCTCTGTCTCACCCTCCTTTTCATTCCAGTGTTTTCTATCACTGTTCCGTGGAGGCAGAGAACACCCAGCCTCCCCCATACCTTCCCCTGTTTGTACTCATGTATCTAAACCAGGCTGGTCTCCAGATTCCACACCGATTCTCAGTATGTAACCAGAGTAATGAAGTCTGGAGACTGGCATTTCCTACCCCGTTCAGAGTAATTGCCCACCTTCCCCCCACCTCCGCTCCAAGTTCCTCCTTTGAATCCATTCCCCTCCAGTTCCCCATTAGTTCTACAATTCACAATAGCCAAGTCTTCCACTTCCCAGGCTCGTGCTGCCTGGTGTGTACCATGACCCTTCAGCAGCAGCACACGGCACCTTAAGGCACGTTAAGCCAGCTGCACTTGGCCCACCTAAAACCAATGAAGAAATGCTCTTACCATATCCACTCATGCTGCTTTGACCACCATATCCTCCTCCGTAACCCCCGCTCAGCTGCTGGTTAGCTGGACCACCATAACTGGATTGGCTTCCTTTCAAGTTAAGGATAAAAACATTAAGAGCTTGCCTGTCAAAAAAGTCTGCTCATTATCAACAAACCCACCCTTCGCCTAACTAACAGCCCCTGTACGCTGGCACTAGCTTGCTCTCTCTCACCTAGGTAACTTGGTTCCTAAGTATAAGGTAACAAGCTTAAGGTAAGTAGTCAGGTTTCTGAAGACATCAAGCAGCAACAAAAACTTCAAGGATTACAGCAAGTCCTCATGATTCTCAAGCACTTGCTGTTAAGGGTTTACTTTCGCAGTTTCTACAGAACAATCTGCCCAAGAGACTCAAACTTGGCTTTACGTGACCTCACACAAGCCCATGACAGCACCCAGCCCTTCAGGAGGCATGCCGACTCATTAACCGGAGTTACCCGTTTGTATACCGTCCAGATAGACATACTGCTGTTCTGGACTGGCTGTGCATCACGGCAGTGCTACAGGAGACCTCCACTTAAGCTTACTAACTACTGTTCTTCACCTCATCACTTGTCTGTGCTCCCACAAAGCTTTCCTCTAGTTAGAGTACCAGCATTAAACTTCAAGCATTTTGTAATCAAAATACTATAAAAGCAGTAGAGTATCTACACGCACACACCCCCCACCCTCGAGAAAGAACCCCCCAAAACCCAACCACCACACCTCGGTCTCTAAGAAACCAGACAAGTCAGGTATCAAGAAGGGTATCTGCTTTAGAAACACAATAGTGGCTTTAGACTTGTTGAAAACACATTTTAGATTTACAAACGATTGTGGAGTTCACCAAAGCAATTCAGACAGTTTCTCCAAGTTCGTAATAGATTTTCCCTCACCACCACCACCAGGCTCAAACGGCAGGCCACGTGCCACAGATACACCCTCCATCACCAGACTGCGTTCTGGTCTCCAGAACAAGGGAAGGGGAAGGAGAGTAAGAGGACAGGCATCTCCCGCTGCACTTCCATACCACCACACTCCCAGGAGCCACTCATCCCACCACGCACCCCACATTCAGCACCACAGCTTATTCAACCTATTAATTGTTCAAATTATTCCCAAAAGGTTTATATACCTGGCAATGTGCTAGTGTTCCAATCTTGGACTACCCCTTCCGATTCCTTGACTGTGTGATTAAGACAGAATGTTGAATTTCAGTTTTTATGCCAGGCATAGAATAAGCAGGAGCTGTAGAAAATTAGCCAGCTTCCTTAAATATCAAGCGCTTGCTTAAAAGTGCAGTTAGACTGTTTACACATACCCATTGCTCCCATCATTTGACTGCCATAGGCACCACCACTTCCTCCTGCTGTAGAATTCAAGAAGAGTTCTACATATCTGTGTTCTGCAAGAAGAAAATTTTGCCATGAGTGTTTCACACCAGACCCATGTATCATTTGCCTCACTGCAAGTAAGGCTGCAGTAAAACTTTCGGCATTCCAGTTACAGCAGATGCAATGCACCCTAAAGCCACGTATTCAGAACAGTTGTACTTACGCATATTTGCTTTGTCTTTGGACATAGCGGCCACTGCATCCTCATGAGTAGCAAATTCAACATCTGCCTCTCCAGTTACTCTGCCATCTGGTCCGATTTCAATGTGTACTCTTACAGGGTTCAGAGGTGAGAAGAACTACATACGAAATAGTCACACAGATTAAAACGCACCAATGCAACAGTTCAGCCGTTTCCTCTAAAGGAACTCTCATTAACTGCAGTGCAGTTGACATGTCCAATAATGATTGTGGACTCTTAAAGGCATGCAACTTAAGAGAATGGCAGATTTGGCACTCACGTTATAGATGTCGTTCTCCGTGGCTCTGTAAGGCAGACCTCTCATGTGGACGCAGTGGCCAGTCGTGCTCTGGAAGGTAGATCCCCCGTCGCCGTATCTGTGGTCCGACATTCCTGCAGAGAAAAGAGTCCATTCTAGGTCTTTCAGATGTATTTTAGTTTCTTTTGGGACGTATTGAAAGGTCAGTTACTATTCCTATTAGAGAAATCTTACCTCTTCCAAATCTATCAGAACCAAAACCATAGCCATCATTATACCCATTGTAGTCATCATAACCTCCATAACCTATAAATAGATTGGACAACACATTCATTTCAACTACAGCAAGATCCAAATATACATGAACACATTGCAGACAACTAGTGTTAGAACATTCCACTTCTTCTAGAAGAAATAAAGCCAAGGACATATACAAACCAGCAGTTACAAAGCAGGGAAAACACTACCAGGTCCAAGTGTTGCTGCTTCTCAGATGAAGAGCTCCCTCTTGGACTTCATATACTTACCTCCTCCATAAGCTCCACGCCTCATTCTTTCCAAGCTACTTCCTCTACCAAGACTGTTATATCCCCGCGTAAGACCAGGTCTGTCGTAAGGACCGGGTCTCTGCATTGCCAACAGCTTGCGTGGAGGGTCATAGTGAGTGCGCACTTCCGCTCGACTACTCTTGAAGATCTCAATGTACCTAGAAGTGTTTCCACAGAAAGAAGTCAGTGTTCAACTCCTTCCATTAATACCTCACAAGTTTACATTAAAACAAGCCATTTAGTCATAGCCTCGAAACTGGCAGCGTATTTTAAGCCAGGTTTCTTTACATTATGTAGGCAATGACATACTGTTGTAAGCACTACATTACTTCCAAATCAGTGTATTTTCAAGAAATTACAATTACTGAAGGGTTTACATGCTCCTCATACTTCACAGTATCCCAGCCTTAAGGGTGGGGGAGCAATATTGATTCCCCACCCTCCTCCCCCCAATTTAAAGTGTTAGTCAAAAAACATAGGAGGGACTGACGTCCGCTCAACTCAGCACTGTTTTGCTCACGTGGCAATGTGAACAGAGGGTTAAAAACCCGGTCTCCACCAAGACTTTAACCCATCAGGATGCTACAAAAAGCTCTGCATGTGCTAGTGAACCCAGCCTATGCTTCAGTAATTCAGCGTAGGCAAAAAGTGCATGCTTCAATGAAAAATAGTCACAAGTAAAATAGAATAAAAACCCTTTGTGACAATTTCTTGAAAGCTATGCTTATTACATGGAAGATTAATACAGTAAGAAAATTTGTTACATTTCAACTTATAAAACAAGTTTAGAAAGTATCACATTTTCTTATGGTAATCAGAGTACTGTGCGTGTCTTTAGAGCTAAAGGCATAATTGGTGCTATTTGAGAACTTAAAGCCATAGTCTCTCAACTTCATCACTTTCAAGCTATCAGTTTTGCACTCCTCCAGTATGACCAAGTTTCCAAAGCACATTTCAGCTTAGCCCAATTTTATCTTTCCTTTTGGACAGATCCAAACAGTCTGTGCCGTACACACTTTAGCGATACTTTTACTGATCACCAAGTTAGAGACCAAAATACTATTTCTATTCAGATGTTAACCCTTTTCAGAAGAGAGAATATGGATTTAATTGTTTACCATAAGAAAAGTGACATAGCCAACCAACCATCCATCCCCACCTGTGCCCTATTCTTTCCTTGTGTTTCTTTAGAGCCTTTTCAGCTATTTCCTGTGAAGCAAACTGCACGAAGGCCTCCCCCGTACTCCTCCCCTGGAAGTCCACCGGCAATGTTATCCCATTTGGCACGATTTCCAACCCTTCAACCCAAGGACAAATAACCCCAGTAGGGGGGCAATATTAACATCACAAGCCCAGTCATGAGTTTTTCTTATAGCTTTAAATACACCAGAATTTTAACACTTGTAAGTGAATGGTATGTTGATTCTAGAACACTAGAAGAAAAAGCACGTCAACAGAAAGAGATCCATGATCACATACCATTCAGTTTATGTTCTTAACCCACCCTGCAGAGCACAGAAACTTTGAGTGTCACAGACAACTCCTCAGACAAAGCATCTAATGCAGGGTGTGTTAAGAAGTTCACATATTACAAACCTCTCAGTTCTGTGAAAGTATTTAAGATGAGCTTTTTAAGATAACTTAAATTCAAATACAGCAAGTTAAACAGCTTTATATATAACAAGTATTTTTACTCGAAGTCACTCAGGTAAAATAATTAGTCTTACGCAAACAAATTTCAGCTTTTTTTTTATCTTTAGGAGTGCTTAATTAAGAAAAAATCATGAAGTAATTTGAAAAGTATTAGTTTCTGAACAGAAGAGGCACATTTTGTATATTAAGCACATTAACAGTTTTTAAAGCTTGGATCACTTAACCATGTAAGAAAGAAACAACTTGAAATGCACATGCTTAGGAATTGCTCTTGTTCACAATACACTGCTGATTCAGAAAACAAAAAACAAGTTCTGAAGTTGTAAAATTTGAAGTATTTCTACTGTATTTTAAAGCAAAACAGCAAGCTCAATCATATCTTGTTATAGCAAAACATTCCAGCTAATTTTAATGCTCACATTTAGAAATCTACTACTTTGAAAATAGTTAGCTCCTAGATAAATCAACAGATTTAATTCCTAGGCATTTATAATAGTATTCCAGTTCCTAAAACATACAACAGCTGCAAAAAAGTGAAAATGAGTCAATACAAGACATGATCTCTTAATCTACAAAAACTTTAAGGTAGACAACATCAAGATTTGTGTTTTTGTGTGGTTTTTTTTTTTTTTTCTTCTAGGAAAGGGAGTGGGGGAAATCAGTACTTGGGTAGAGTTCAGCAGGTTGTCTTTTTCTGGAATCTTATCCAACACTGAATCTACATTTGTAAGAAATCATGGGCACAATGCATACCCTTCCTCAGACCCTACTGCGGGGCTTGGAACAAGGAGCAAGGGTGTTCTGCATCCTTCACTGAACAGTGTAAGCCAGCTAAGGCTGTGGGTGGAAATATCCTCCCATCTGAATTGTTCACTTTTAATTTAGAAAGCACACTTGTTTCCTGCTATCCTTTCTTTGAACAGTATGTCCCATGAAGTGTCAGAGCAGCTTTGTGAAGTTCCCTCAATTACTTAGTAAACAAGTACTTTAGGAATTGATCCCTCGAGCCCAGATAACTAATGAAGAATTGTTATTTGCTTTTAATACCCATACTGTTGGAAGTACTACTGGGCAACCCACAGTGATTTTTCTTAGCATAGACCAATAGTGCTACAGCTACTGCTTTTATCCCACATACCTGAAAAAAACTGTACAATTTCTTCTTTACTACAGCCAAATGGGAGTCCTCTAAGACGTACAAAACCATCATTAGCTGTATCAGGGCTGTTGGGACCAGTATGCTTCAGAACCCAATCCATTTCAACGTTGTTTGACTTGAAAACTGTAAAAGGCACTTAGAATTAATGCATTCTGCATTACACAACAGTTTTAAAAGCCATTTGCCTTGAAACTAGTCAACTTATGATATACAAGTCCATTTGTCCTTTCACATGCATTTTAAAGAGACAGAAAAGCAATCAACCAAAAACCCATCAAGCACAAACACATTTAGTCAGTTACTAGACCAACTGAGTCAAACCTTCAACATATCTGTGTCCCATTGTTTCTCTGTCTTTTTTCAGTGCCAATTTCACATCCTCCTCCGATTCAAGTTCAGCAAATGCTTCGCCACTTGGTCTGCCCTCCCTGGTGTAGATGAAACGGATACCTAAAGCCCCGTTTAGGATTTTGCAATCTGAAAATGAAACAGGAAGGCCAGAATTACAGGAACACTGTAATTTTAAAAGTTTCAGATATTCTAAAAGGAAAAGAAACCAACAACTATCAAGTTATACCAAGAACACAAAGCCAGGAGTTACAACTTTTAGGCCGACCAATAAACTAAGACTAACTGAAATCAAATTACCCTTCTTGCCAAGTCAGAAGATTAGCAAAACATTAAGGATAAATGCAAGTTAGCTATCTATTTTCAAAGCTTTGCTGCCTCAAGTCAAGTTGAACATACTATCTGCTTTTGATCATAACTTAAGACTTTCCCATCAGCATGAAGTGAAATAAGTAGTAACAATCAGTGTAAGCATAATGAACTAAATCAGAACCAAGTCCAATACGTCAAACTCCTCAAGCAGCTTTAAAACCTCCAGCCACCAAAGAAAGCATGTATTTATCACCACTATTTATTACTGCAGAATGCTAATAATTTGGGGGAACGACACTACACCCTAAACGCATAACACAAGAAAGCCTTTTAGGACAGCACCAAGAACTAAACTGATTTAGTTCAGCCTGAAGGAGGAATTTTGTAGGGTTTTTTTTTTGTTTTTTTGTTTTTTTTTTAAGGGAATCTTCTGTCTTCCAGCTGCTCAAGAACCTAAGGCAGTTGCTGCTATCCCCGCAACTGCAAGACTAAGCTCCTTTGTGACTAATTCCTGCTAGCAAAAGCATAGCTTTCCACACTGCACCCTAGCTGAGGTGCTTGTTGCATTACAAACTTCACTAGCTACTGCAGTGGCCCAAACGCTTTCTGGAACTGCTCATTGAAGCACTCCCACTGCCACAGCATCCCCAAGAAGAACCCAAAATTGACAACAGAGCCCAGCCTCTCTCCCCCCACAGTTCTGCTTACCGGAGAAAAACCTCTGCACC
The DNA here is from genome assembly GCA_013398815.1 of Ibidorhyncha struthersii. Taxonomy (NCBI): domain Eukaryota; kingdom Metazoa; phylum Chordata; class Aves; order Charadriiformes; family Charadriidae; genus Ibidorhyncha; species Ibidorhyncha struthersii. The sequence continues at coordinate 703,558 of VZSZ01010970.1, read as the reverse complement.
TCCTCGGTGGAGCAGGACCAAGGCAGCCCCCTGACTTTCACCACGTATCCCTCGCTGCTCTCTGTGTTGAGCATCACATTGGGGGTGAGGCTCTGCTCCGTTTCAGTTTCTGTGGTTGCTGGAGAAAACCAAAGCAGGCACTTTGAGATGCTGCACAGCACGGCCGCCACCCGCACCCCCTCAGAGCGCCCGGCGGCCCCCCTGGCCTGTGCCCACCCACCCCCGAGCCTCCTCTACCTCGGA
>VZSZ01010970.1:663642-686888 GCA_013398815.1 Ibidorhyncha struthersii | reverse complement strand
CAGGGCGGTGGCGTTCGCCGTTAAAGTGGGGCTGCCGGGACGGGCTTTACCCCGGGTGGATGGTGACCCCGGAGCCGGGTAACCTCGGGGGGGGTCGGGGGCAGACGCAGCCCGCAGACCGCCCAGGCCAAACCCGTCTCCGCAGCGGTGCGGGTGGGCAGAGTGGTTTCCTACAGCGGATCCTGAAACCGTCGACCTCATCGTGGTCCGGTGCGAAGTGATTTTCTTCCATGACAGTTATGAAGCGGCAGAGTAACGACAGCATCCCTGGCTGGAGCGGAGGAGCTTTTCTTTCTGCGAGAGGGCACCCGAAACGACCCCTCTGACAATTATTTGAAGGGGATGATGCGCCGTGCAGCGGCAGCCGGGGCCAGAGCCTGGCTGTGCCGCACCAAGATTTTTAATGGTCTTCTCCGCATCCAAGGGGAGAAGCCGGCTTGCCACAGCCTCGCTGCTGAATCATTAACTTCCCTCCTCTGAGTCACATTCTGCAGCCCTGTCACACACGCAGGGCCGAGGCAAGCGGGGCTGAGGTGGGTAGTGGCTCCGGGCCGAGACGGCGGGGTTAGAAAACTGGTTGCAGGGTAAAAAGGTGGAGGTTGCGTCTGCAGAACCAGTGAGCGCCAGTTTGGACTGACCCGAGACGGCAGGGATTTGGCACAGAGCGAGGACCAGCACCACCGGCAGCTGGGGCTGGTCCTTCTGTGTTAACCCTCTGGGAGGTGACTGGTTATGCTGGTAAAAAGGTGAGGACTGAGAATTAACTTCAGGAGGTAGTGTTAACGTAAAGGCTAAGTAAGGTCTCACTGGGGGCAGCTGGCATGTGTCTTCCTCCCCGGCCTCGCTAAGGCACAGCCAGGGTTAAATGGCGCTCAGCCTTTTCCAAAGTGTATTACCAAATCTGCTAGAAAAAAAAAAAAGCTATTTTGTTGTTGTTTATCTTGCTGTGACGCCTGGGGGGGTCCTGTGAGAATGGGGTCCTACTGCACTGAAAACTTTGCAGAGGTGAGTGCTGTACAGTTATTTTTGTTTAGATTTAAGCCTTCCCCTGCAGTGTTTTCCAACTTCAACGCGTCAGCAAGACTCCAAGTCAGGAGAGCCTGAAAGGGAAACAGACCGGGGGCTTTGCTGGATAAGCCAATTTAAAATACAGGGAAGGAAATGGAACAATGTGAAAAATTAATCACTTCTTCCAAAAAACCCCCTGCCTTTTGTTCTTACAGTCTGGATATGCAAACCGCTGGGGAAGGGAGGGGAGGACAGCAGGCTTTAAAATGTTTTTGGATGGCAGCACCTTAATGCAGTTATGTTCACTCTGTGGCTTTGGCGTGAAGTCCCGCCAGAACGATGGCACAGAGCACTGCTGGCGTTTTCTGAGCTGTGTCACTAACATGAGTGGACCGATGGCCAAAAGCATCAGTGTTGTGACCGCTGAGCGCCCGTGAAAACCCAGCCCTTCTCGCTGCAGGGGGGGCAAGCCCAGAGGGGGACCTGAGCACCGGCCAAAACACCCCATGGGGACCACTGTTTGGTGCTGAGTTGGCTCAGCCCCTAAACTGGGAGCTCAGCACCTCTGAAAATCAGCTTTTCCCTACTCAGAGCTCTCCTCCTGCGGGACGTAGGGTCGCAGGTTGCGTTGTGCTGCACGGCGAGGAAACTGAGGCAGACGCCTTGCACTCAAAGGCTCGTGGTTTTGTTCTCTGCTAATTGCCGACCCACAGGGAGACAACGAGCACAGCAAGCTCAGGGCCCTTTTATTTGTGCACATTGCCGCTCAGCAGTATTCAAAGTTACACACGCAGTAGTGGTTATGAGTTTGCGCAGTCTGATTTACAGTATCGCCCACAGGCAATGCTAATAACCATTACGAGGGCACTAATAGACTTTTGCACAACATGTTGGTGGCTGCTCCTGTTTATCCCTCGCCTCTTTTGTTATGCCTCAGCCCACATCTGGTTTCAAACAAATGCCTGCCTTAGGTGTGGGCCTTGGAAAACTGGCATGAAAACTATGGCATTCGGTGCCTGGGCTGAAGGCAGAGCCGCTGGAGGAAGGGGAACGCGTTGCGATTCCCTGGGGCGGCTCACTGGGAAGCTCAAGCTGAGATGAGTTTGGTTTTATGTGTCCGGTGTTCCTAAAAGTCTCCTTGTTTTGAACTGTTGTTGTTTCTGCATCAGGCATGATATGGAGCTGCCAGATATGGAGTGCCTGGCACAAAGAGTGCCACGGGGGAAAAAATACCTCTTCAAGAGCTCAGCAGTTCGTGCCGGTGCTGGGCAGCGGGAAGGGAGGTGTTAAAAACTCAGGTGAGGGTGGACTTGTCGTTTGTGCTGTATTAGGTACAGCCAGTCTGTTACCATGAGCAGGAAGGGCAGAAGGCGAGGACACCGATGAGGGACAGAGGAGCAGGTCACGCTGTGAGAAGCTGGAGGACGTTCAGCCCCATGTAGTGAGAGAGGAAGAAATGGAAGATGCCCAGGGCTGATGCTACAATGAGAATCCAGAGAACTCCAGTGCTAAAGTATATTGGAGCGAGCCTGGCGGGAGAGAGGGAACCTGCTGAGACCGAGCATCGCTGCTGTCACCCAGGAGCACCCCCTTTGTCCCTGGAGAAGGGGGGTAGAAAGGCATCCCCTGGCTGTTCCCTGTCCCCTGCGTGGGGTCCTGAGCCCTGCTCCTGCCTCGAGGGATCACACGCACACCCGCAAGGGCTTGGGGCAGCTCCAGCCTTGCTCCGTATCCATGTCTCTGGTCCCAGCCCTGTACCATGCCCACGTTATGCCCCAGGGAGAGCTTGGCAAGGCTAAGTCATGCAGGGACTGTGAAGCACTCAGAGGGAGTCCCGAGCTTCCCCGAAGCACATTATGTTTCCAAATTCAAACCCGCAGGGGTTACCACATACTCCAGGCTGGCAGAGGCATTTACCTTTCTGAGGACGATGTGCTGTATCCCATAAAGTAGCAGTAGCGGGCGTAGAGATAGAGCAGACCCAAGGCTGCAGCCAGACCTGAGTGGAGGGAGATCACGGTGACCATTTCCAAAGGCTTTTCAGAGCTACTTTGAGCCAAGCAGGTAGCCCAAAGCGAAGAAATAGAGGCCCTATGTCCCCTGGCCCTACCCCCCCATCAGAGACAGAATCACTGCCTAATTTATTGCTCAGAAGGTGAGCAGGACCTGAGGACTGAGCCAGCACTCAGGGAAACAGATCCAGTGCCAAACCAGGTAACGGGCTATTCTCACCTTGATGGAAGAAGAGTCCAGCCTGCCACAGAAGTGCCAGGAAAATGGGAAAATATTCAGAGGAGTTCACCCTGTCAGGAGAAAGGAAGGTCATAAACAAGGGAAAGGAGGAAAATCTTCCTTTTTTGCTTCCCCTAGCAGTTTCCAGAGGCTGGAGGCTGTTGCTGTTTAAAGCTGATGTCACCATAAAAACCTGCAGGCTTGCACCTTTCCCCACAGTTCCTGTCCCACCTTTATTCACTGGAATTAAACAGTGGAAGGAACTGGGTCTTCAGGGCACAAGAAATTACATAAAAGATGCCCAAGTCAGACAGCGCACAGAAAGGCTCCGTGAACTGTCCCCACTGCCCCTTCCCGAGTGCTGCAGCTTAAATGCTGCTGTAAAAGCCCCAAAGCCGCAAGGAAGGTCTGCCCCAGACGGCTGCGGACACGTTGAGGGTGAAGCGCATCTTAAGCAGATAAGGCCAGAGCAGCTTGGGCTTCGTGCAGGAGTGGCAGGGAGCACTTAGTTGTTTGGGTTGTTCGTACGCTGTGTCCTGTACCCCCAAAGACAAAGTAGTAGGACCAAGAGATGCTGGATGAGGCTGAGTCCAGGCTGGCAAAGGAGCGGAGAAGGGGATGGCTGAGGGGATGCCGCTCCTGCTGCCTGGTTGCTTTATTTTCAGTGCTCAGCTACAGCAAAAGTGGAAGCTTCTTCCCCCTCTGCCTCCCTCCCCACTGCAGCCCTAGCACAGGAGTCACAGCAGAGATGCTGGACTGTGGCTATCCCCGTGTCCCAGCCCCAGCTGAGATCTCTCTGGGAGCTTGTCCTTCCCAGCGAGCGGGGTTCAGAGCAGGGCTGAAGCTGCCTGAGGCTTTGACGCTGCTTGGCTAGAACCAGCCTAAGTCTCAGGCACCAACAACGATGTCTTTAGCAGCCCTTCACTCTATAGCAGGGATTCGTGTGTGATTCTTATAGGCAGTGGCTGGTGTGTTTAGGATTCATGATCCAACACAGTCTCGATGCTGACTCTTAAGCCCATTAACTTAAACCCGAGGGAGGTGGGTAACTGCTGAATTACAGTCTGCAGAAATGAATGACAAAGCAGGGGAGGGGCAGTGCCATGAGGTTTGGAAAGCATCTTGTAAGAGGAGTTTCTTACTGTGCTCGAAAGATCCTCTCAAATTCAGGCGGGCCTGAGATCTTTGGAGGAGAAATGCCAAACGCCCTCCTGGCATAGATCACCTGGAGGAAGAAGTAGGCTGCAGCAAAAGAGAGAAAAGTAGCGGTGGTCAGTCCTCCGGCTGGGCACGGTGGGGCCAGGAGTCTGGCAGAGGAAAGGGCAAAAGGTCTGTGGTCTCCTACTAACCTTGCACCCCCACATAGCAGAGAAAGCTGGATGAAAATCCCAGATGAAGTTTCAGACAAGGAAAAGGAATGACCCAGAGCAACAGTGAAGCAAGGAGTATGCAGTCACATACCACCAGCAAATATCTGCTCTCTCTCGTACCATTAACAGATCATCTATTATCTACAGAAATTGTTACACAGTTCAGATCCACCTTGTTACTGCCAATTTTAAGTTTTTTTCAATCTTTAATTTTTTCCCCTTCTAAATCCTGATAGATGAGTAGTGAGGGAACTGATGCCACAGATAAGCAACCCAGACACTGAATTAAATTGTCATGCAATGTGGAACCACGGCTGGGAGATGTTCCGTGTGGCCCATCGCAGCCCATTCTTCCACCTTTCCACACCACCGTGCTCTTTGTATGCTAACATTTACATGAACCCCAGGAACTTCTGTAAACCCATTTTTCAAAGAAAGAAATTCTACATGTTTGCAGAGGCGAAGAGCTACCAAGAAATTTCTGAACTGAGGAGGTATGTCCATTCAGAGGAAGGGCTTCCCGGTTACTCATTTTGTTGAATACTTTTCAAAACCCAGACGAGATGTCAGTCCACTGTCTGAAAAGCAGGGAAGTGCCAGTGCAACAGCAGAAATCAAATATGGAAGTGAAAGGAAATCAATGGAGGTGCAGTAGACTGACCCAGCAAGTACTTGGGCATGTACATCTGATGGTCCCTACCTTGCTCCAGGACTCCCAGGACTGTCACAGCAGCCAGCAGATGAATCTGATCCAACATATTGACTCTTCCAGACTCTAAAAAATCTGATTTCTTGATCAGAAGCTCCTCTGACCAGGTTTAGTCCTTGTTGATGTGGCAGTCGGCAGCGGTAGCTGGCAGCATAGGTTTGCTCTAATTGAACAGGGAAGATTTGTACATGGTGCTTAAACCCAGAAGGAGTCTGGCTTGCCCGTTACCATATGCACCGTGGCATTGGCGGAGAGAGGTCTAATGGAGAATTTCCGTTCCCACCCTCCCTTTTCCAGGAATGAGTTATGAGGAAGCTAGCAGAGAGCGAACACACGAGAGATAAGAGAGGGGAACTGGGAGCTGAATAGGGGGGACAAATCTCAACAGCCCAGCGATCCACTCCCCCTGGGGCATCTGGCTTAAAACTGCTCCTAACGAAGGCTGAGGCACATCCCTCTTGATGATATCGCATGAGAAACTGCAGCCCCGCTGTGGCTGTTCTGCACCACTTGAGCATCAGGACAGGCAGCGTTCCACGGTCTGTATCACTGCGTGCACAGACTTTGGAAAGCGTGCGTTGGGCAGAGAGCACGATTTATGGCCACGACACTGAGACAGCGTCGAATAAAGCCCCCGAGTGAAAAACTCACTGCAACGGTAAGACAGGATGTGATAAAGTACCAAAGGTACAGATCTGTTGCACAGTAATACTTTATTTGGGGATGGGTCCTTCAGAATGACTGCCAGACACCGAGAGGGTTTCAGAGCCGGCCCTCATACTGGAAAGGCTGGGAGGTGTGTATTTAAGGCTTCTGATCAATCATCAGCCAAATTAACTCTCATCATAAACACCAGAGAGAGTTCTGTGTGGGTAAAAACCTGCGGAATTCATCAGGATACAGCAAAAGGAAAGTGATGTATGTTAGGAGAGACGCACTCAGCTAATTCCTGTCTACGAGCACAAAGCTGTCGTGGCTGCGAGCTGCTGAGACTGACGGCTTTGTTTCCTTCCTCTCCCTCTATTCGCAAATTTTTTCCTTCGGACCAGGGAAAAAGGAAAGTGGGTTAAGACAAAGTGATCATTAAATGTCACTATTAGAAAAAATAAGATCAGATTAAAGCAGTTTACAGAAATTACATTGTATGCCTGGTGTCCCCGATAGACTTTCTAAGAAGCAATAAGCTGGTTCTGGTTTTCTGCCTCTCTGTAAGGGCACCCGCAGAGGCTATAACCATGTCCCAGCTTAGTATTTCTCCAAATATCAAACGTACACACCACTGTTCTTCAAGCTCCAGCTGTAAGATTAATTCTTTCATCTCAGAATTGATCTTTTTTCATTCCAGTGACTGTTTAGAAATACACGGAACATTGTGTTTTGTTTTCTCCCATTTAGCTGTCAAAGAAATTAAGGACTTTCCTGTGTCAGCTCAAAAAGGGCAGAGGTCTCACGGTGCTTAGTGACATGTGATTTCCCTCTGCTCCTGTCTGATTACAACCCGCAAGCAAAAGAAAATATAAAGCAAATCAACCGAACAAAAAAGATATGAGCTTCCACCTCTGTCAGATGACAGTGCAGTGTAACCTGCATCAAAAGTGTTAAATATGCGTAAGGAAACCTGGGCCGGGAGGAGCTGTAAAGGCTGCCACAGAGCACTCCCACTCCCCAGATCATCATTAGATGCAAAATACTTCTAGTATCATCTAGCGTAGTCTAAATATAATAAAGGCTAGTAGAAACATGAATGAATAAACAAGCGCAGATGTCTCTCCCCTCCTCCCTCCCCCATAAGCATAATTTTTCAAGCTGTCTTTACCTCCTGAAGGGCACAACATTTTTCTTGTCCCTGTTTGACACCATCAGAACTCGCCTTATTTTCCATTCTCACTCGGTGTTTGCAAGGAGCAGACACAAGTACCCTCCTCCCGGCACCAAACGCCCTTCGATGTTGGGATTGTCACTGGCGGACAGCCTCAGCATCCTCTGGACCACGGTGGCCACCAGCATCCCTGTGCAGGGGTTGCCACAGCTGTCTCCGGCCGGCAGACATGGTCCTCCTCAGCGCCCCGGCCTCCACCACCTTCCTGCCGTTTGCACCTGACCTAACGACTACGCAACCGCGCAGTGACTCGGATCACGCCGTTGATGAGACAGAAATCTCTCTGGTCTGCAAGCAAAGGGGGACCTGCTTGGGGATGGCTCGGCGAGCCCAGCTGGCTGCACGGCCACCGCATCCCTGGGCTCTGCGGGAGGAGAGGGGCAGGAGGGGCAGCTGGGGTGGGGAGATGGGGACAGGGTGTCACCGCTGTCATCATCTGCCTGCAATGACACTAGACTAAGCGTATTGCAAAACCTCACCCTCCTTGAGGCTGACGCGGCCTAATTTCCTCCTAAGCGAAGACAAGTTCTGCAGTCCCAGGCTCACCTCGGGATGGATTTGCTGAGCGGGAGCGAACGAAACGCTGTCCCGCTCTCCCACTCCCCGGCGTGTACTCTGCTCTCCAGGTGACACCGTGTGAACGCAGCCCTGCAACATGGGGTGGCCGGACCTGGCACGGCCAAACTCCTCGCACCTCCCACTGAGTCATCACTAGAGGCATTTCTCTCTGCCCATGGTTGCTTCTGCCACCTCCTCCTGCAGCCATTAAACCTTTATGCCTCCTAATCACCACTGTAGGGCCACACTGTGAGCTGGATTGCAACACCGATCGGGATTAAAAATAATCTTGGGAGGAAAAAATAAGCAACACAAAAGGCTTGGAGGGGTTTTAAGCAGCTGCAGAGTTTGCAGTACCTATTACTCCCCAGGAGCAGCGGGGCAAGGAGAAACCAGCAGCAGAGTCCAGCACCGTTACAGGCAATACCACCCCCCTAGAAATGTATTCCATGAGACTACAAGGGGCCAAGAGCTCTCTGTTAGTGGAAAAGGGAACATTTTGCAGCTGAGCAACTTACCCTTCAGCTGTGAAGCGTCGCCCCAGCCTTCCAATCGTATGGTAAAAATATGGAAATATTTTCTAATCTCGTTGGTGCTTGTGCTTCCTTTCCCTTCGAATTCTTTTGCGGCCACTGAGCACATCCAAACCCATGACCATGGAACTGCTTGTGGGAAGAGTTAGCGTCTTTCCAAGGGCCACATGGGAAAAAAAGAATTAAAAGCGACACAGAAGAAAAAGAGTTTTTCTAGTTCCAGAGAACTCAGCCTCGAGCCCCTCAGTCTGTTCAACTAACAGCTCCCTCGGGCTGGGGCGGTGGGGCCGGTGTCACGCCTCCCTGACCTCCCGTGCCTGCGGAGCCTTCTCTCAGCTCAGACCAACATGTGTTGAGATTTTCCTGGAATTCTTGGATTTTGCAGCTGTAAGAGGAAAGACGGGCTAAAAACATGGCAAGAACAGGCCAATTCGCAATTTCATCCCTTACGAAGACGCAGCTGGCCACATGTTCCTAGGGGGGGGGACAGCTGCAGGGAACTTCTGCTCTGCGGTTCCCATCAGGGCTCCCAGTAAGGTGCAAACTGGCTCAGATCTCCTGAGCGTTTTGAAATGTGTCCTGGGTTCTGCATTTTGCAATAACCATAAAAACTTTGCATGACAAGAATTACCATGTCTTCCTAAAATGTGCACCTATACAGAGGCTCCTTCTTTCAGACTGTAAAATAGGTGGTTGGTTTTGCCAGCAACATCCAGGCTGGCATTATGCGAAGCATCTCTTGGAGTACAAAGAGCGCGTGTTGGAGATGTGCATTAGCCTGTTGATCTAGATGGGTTTCAGACAGATATTCCTGAGATTTCCGGACCTGTGCCATGTCAAACAGGTCACATAAATGCTCTCAAATGATTAGTTACAGCAAAATTTCTAACAGCAAACCCAATCTTCTCTGGGGCTGCTTTAACCCCCTGCTTGAATGCCACTGCGTGGAGCAGGACTGTGGCCAAGTGCTCCTACTGACGGCACTTCTCATCTCGGTAAAGGTGAAGGGCTTCACTTTAAAGATAAAACGGGGAAAACATTCAAAGCCATTTTCTGAAAAGCAAGATGGAAAATCGAGGCTTTGGGAAACTACATAAATGAGCATACGATGTTAGTTAGGGATAAATTGGAGAAATTTTTCTTAAAGCTTTCTTCTAAAGGAGTTTGGTGAGCTTTATCTGTATGTGTGTTATATCTGACTGGAGAGCACATCAGTATAAAAGCAATGCCAAAATTCTCCCCTTAACCCATCATCAAAAGGCCCCGATACATGCAAATGAATAATAGCCCTGCTTTTATGGTCAACATCTGTTAAAAATATTAAACCAGGCAAATTAAATCCCTGTCTTGTCCTGCCTTGTCTCATGTTATTGTCACATGAGGCAACTCCTTTCCACGTGTTTTGCCAATTTTCCTATTCCCTTTTCAGCAGAATGTCAGAAACAGCAAATAAACAAAAAAGAATAACGCCAGAAAGGCAACTGCACTTCTGGCTAACTCGATGAAGAATGAATCTCTGGAGTGATAAGTGCATATGGCAGGGAGGGGGAGGATTTCCCTTTGCGGAGGGACAAACAAGCCTTTCAAACATCTTTGGCAGCTCTTATGTTAACACACGCTTAGTATTATAGTATAATGATGTGGGGAAAAAAATTGCAAGGCTACAGGGCACATCAAAATACATCAAAGGCTGAAGAGTGGTCATGGAGTGCAGCTTCCCTTTCCCTAAATTACAGGGGTGAAGAAATAGAGCTATTCAGCTTTTCTGTCTTGTTTGGACGAGAACGCTGGATTCCAGTCAGCCCTGCCCAGTTATGAGATAGAGCCGGGCAGGGCATCAGAGAGGGGCCAAGTGGCGGCAGCTCGAAGGAGACATTTTAGAGGGCAAATTGGCATTCTTGATAGGTCTCCTGTGAAGGAGAGACCCTTGGCTTGCCGGCGCAGGGGAAGCGGGGGGGGGTTGCCTGAACTGGGGAGGCCTTGCTGTGCAGGGTCGTGTGTGCAGAGATGGGGCAGTCAGGAGGGCGGTGGTCCCTCTGCCGTTACGGTGATTTTTCACACCAAAGTCCTCTCCCATGTGGGGTTAGGGGAAAGGAGGAGTTTTGGGGAGACGAGGGAGGTGGTCCAGGGCGAGATCTGTGGGAGGCAGGATGCGATGTGGACAGAGATGCAGGCTGGGCTGCCCAGGCTCGAGGCCAGCTCTGTAAGCAGGGACCACTGGAAGAGATGTGTGAGCTGCCAAAAACCCCTGTGGGGGCTCCCTGGTTTGGTTAGGAGCTGCATTTAACCTCAAGCCATCGCACTCAGTTTTTGCCATGGCCACCTGCATCCCGCCATTTGCCTTGACCCTGAGCTTGGCTTCCTCAGATGTCACTCATCGCAATGGGCTGGTGTGGCCATCCCTGGGCTGTGTCTGTCCCGGTCACCCTCACTGGAGCTGCTCTGCTCTCCTTGCGTGGTGCTGCAGGACTGTGCCTGGTGGGACCCATGTCCTGCTGAGTGTCCTGTCCCGTGTCACCCCATCCATCGCCTCGGGCTGTGGCTGAGCTGGACGAACGCAGAGGGTGAGACCACAGAGTCTCCAGCCATCAGCATGGGACAAGAAGAAGCTCGTGCAAGGGCAGAAGGTGCTGGGGGCAGCGCAGCCGGATGCGTTTGGAAACAGATGGATGTTTCTGTAAAGCTCCTCTGACGTCAGTCATGTTAAAAGGTTTTGAAATACATCTTGGGAAGGAACTGAAGGCAGATGCTGCAGATGAGAGTGGGTCATCGTTTGGACTGTTGTTCTTTGAAGTCTTTAACTCTCGTGCCCCCAGAAGATGCCCTGAGCGATGTGCTCGAGGGGACAGGGCAGCCGGGCAGGGACCAGAGCCCGGGTACCCGGTGGGATGCTGCCAGCGAGGGGTACGCACACCGTGCTGCAGCTGTGAGGCTGCGAGTGCAGCGTAAGCAGTGTGAAGAGGCTGCCCGGGTCACGTAAACAGCTGAGCCCAGAGGAATGCGAGCAAGCTCTGTCCCTTCTCCCATCTCCAAAGGAGAAGTTAAACAGAGCCGGTCTCCACGACTCCTGCTGGCACAGGACTGGGAGCCGGCAGCAGCCACGGGGCAAGATGCGAGTCTGGGAGCAGACGGGTTTCTGGGTACTGGCTGTTAAATTCTGGTGGCCTTTGTGTGTCGGAGCCTGGCTGAGGTCAAGGTGACCCGGGTGTACTCAGCAGTGGCAGATGTGGGGAGAGCAGGGTGGGGACAGTCCCTGGGGAGAGGTGCCACAGGAGCGCGACTCCTCCGGCCTCATGTGGAGCCCAGATGCTGCATGAAGGCTGACCCAGCTCTGCTGTCCACCAGCACGGCCAGATAACTCCTATGCCCAGCGTCTCAAGTTGGGGGACATCATTTGAGGTACCAGAAGTGGAGGCTCCTTCTGAGTCTTTCCCTTTCCATCCCCGCTCCTGGCTTGCAAAGCTGGGCCAAGAGCAGTCCCAAAGGCGCCACTGGGACCAGGCACCCGTCCTGGCATTGGTCTTCTTCCAGCACCTTCTGAGCAGCTTCAGCTTCTCCAGCTATGGGGTGCTGGCCCACAAGAGGCAGGCAGCGCCGGGCTGTGTCGTGGAAAAGCCAGGACAGAGAGACAGACGGACAGGAGCTCTAAGTTAGAAAATCATGCTCTTCCCAGAGGCCTTTGAGAAGCAGCTGATGAGTGCATCAAGGACAGGGAGCTTTTGCAAAACGTCAGAAACTGCCTCTCAGCAGTCACAAAGCGGTGACCAATCCCACATTGGGACAAAGGAATTGCTTTAAAACCAGCTGGGTTTATTTTTAGGGTGTGAAATGGTTGCATGATGCAATTGTGTAAAAGAATAGAACAACCAGAAACAGTCCTAAATACCAAACTTGCCTGCACACCCTTGCTTTTAACCACTGGGAGGCTGAAATGGCAATCAAAGTGATGTTACTTTGCAGACTGTCTGCCTCCCAAAACCTGGAGGCGGGGTGGATGGTGTCTATACATGCTCTGACAAGAAGAGGATTCAACAAGTGACACCAGGCAGTTATTGAGCTCCTGGTTAGAGCTGTACTACTGGTACCCTGGAGCTCTGCTGGGGAAAAACCTGCTGTAATTCCAGATTTCTTGTAGCCATTATGCAAGAAGTATTCCACTGCTTCCAGTTTCCTGACAGAATTCCACTGCCCTCTTCCAGCGAGGTGCATTCAATATTCATTGTAAGGAAAAGTTGCTTTCTGAGTGATACAAATCCCTCACAAGCCATCATGCTTTCAATACATCGTCTGCAAACCATGTAGACGTACTCTTTTTGACTGGTGCCTGTGACAGCAATAAGCAAGATGGACAGCACTGGGACATGGATCCTGCTACCCCTTGCAGCACGCTTAAGGAAACCCATTTTCCAGCATCCATCTAACTGCTCCACACGGCACAGGACTGGGATGCTGCCTAATAATTTTGCATGTCTTGTTGGCAGCCACTTCCATTGAGCAAATCCTCAGTGCCCAAATCAGTGCTCGATGCCTCCTGGCTACGCAGGGGTCTGCCTGCAGGACAGCATTCACCCCCTCTGTCTGCAGGATCCGAGTGGGCTTTTATCCGGCGTCTGGCGTGGCAAAGCAGAGTCGAACACAGCCCGCAGGAGCTTGGTCTTCGGTGTCTGAAAGCACTGACATCAGTGCTGCTCATCGCAATTTAGTCCTTTTGTTTAGCACCTGCAGAGATCCCAAACGGATGCTATGCCCTGTACAGTTTCAGTGATTACGTGTAACAGCTTGTGCACTTTATTCACTGTCTTGGTCTTCTCCTCCTGAATACCCCTCTTAAATTTTTGGCCGTTGCTATAGTTCTGCAAATACCAAAGAATAATTTGCCTTGCCCTTTGAGAGGACAAAAGAGCTCTGGTATCTGTGTGTCAACTAAGCTTTTGGCAGCAGGAATAACACCACTAGAAATTACAAATAAAAGCAGATTATACAAGAAAGGGATTTAAGGGAGCTCAATCTCAAATTCCTGCAATTGCCGAAGAGGAGCACTGGTGCCTCACGATCTATTTACAAGATCTTTCACTAAGCCACGTGCTATATAGAAAGAGAATTAGCAATAACCCCTATGACTGCTCATCACTTGTGGATATAATCCAATGCTGTAAGGACATTGCCTGGGCCAAGGCAGCCAAATAGGATTTTAATTCATTGACATCACCAAACCAGTAATTGCTTGCTGTGTGTAACTGCCCGTCTGCCAGACTTTCTAATGCAGCCAAGACTAGAAGTGATAGTTATGAAGCAACCAGAGAGCTCCTGGGACTGGCTACAGCCAACCAAGCAGCAAAACCCCTTCTGAGATGGGATTTTTTTGAGGGTTGAATTTTTTTTTTTTGAGGGAATTTATTGTACACTAACTTTAAGGATCAGTCTCACCTTTTCTATAAAGAAATGCCAAAGACTATGCTGCAAGGAAAAATCTTTTATTTTGTCTGATAAATAGCAGGGTGCATGTCAAGTGGACAATAAGTTCCTGCCAGATATCTTTAATTCAAGATTTTGTGCGAGGTTTTATCAGGACACTACTAGTTTATATGATTTTTAACATCTGTCAAAGGAGGATGTGGCTATTCAGGAATATACAATCCAGTCTGTTGGAACAGGACTTATCAGGGACCAGTGTTTAGGTTATTACTAAAGCAAACAGAAAAATCTCCACCCATAATTTCCAGAGGTTCAATATTTACAATAGATTAACACGGTCAGTTGCTATCTGCAGAACACTTTTTTTCACTCCAGTGAAAATGAGTTCAAATTCCTCCCAAAGTCCTGTAATGATCAACCCTTTCTGTATTTAACATTTCTTGTACTAGTGATCTTCTTAACCCTAAATGTAGGGAGTTTTAACCACATATATACAAATAGATTTTTTTAATGGATGTATTTTATTACAGATAGATTTTTATTATACATATAGGTACAGATTTTTAATATATATTAATCAAATATCTATTAATCAAATTAAATAGATTTCAATATATTAATATATATACGTGTGTATATATATAATGTATGAAGAGCTGTAAAGCAGACCCTGGTTTAGTAATCAGTTAAGAAAAATCGGTAAACAATTAGAAACAGGTTTCACGCTAAATTTAATTGGGGGATTTTTCTGAGTTTGTCTCAGATCTACATCTTTATATTCATAAAGGGTGGAGGATCTCTGATTCTTTTTCCTGCCTTGTAAAAAGGTATCAGAAAACAACCCCTAACAAAAGTCCATCTAGAATTACAGAAAGCTTGCAGCTCAGTCCACTTCTGTCTTGGATAGGGGTTGTCCAGCGGGAACAAAAGGAAAGACCCTGGTCACTGAGTTGATGGACAGATTAAAAATGTACCTGTTCACAGGATAAGGTCTTAGCTTAAAATGTCCCAAAATGACAAAGGAAGCTAATGATGCGCTTTTATAAAGTAAGTTCCACTTACAGACACTTGCAAAAAAGGAGAATCTAATGGGGGAAATGTTTAGAATAAACGAATGGAATGAGCTGGAAATGTAAAACCAAAATAGTGAGCTTGTCTGTTACGCACCACATAGTTACAATCCACAGTTTCTAAGAAGGCAAATGAGGGTGCAGCTCATCTGCACGCCTGTTCCTCTCAGTGGGGTTAAAGAATTCCAGCTCTTACCTGGCCTGGTTTCTTGATGGAAAACTAAAGCACCCTATTTTTGACTCTGGAATTTGTGTTTGAGAACAGCAACATTCCCTGAGGCATGGCTGATATTTTTATTCGTCTTAATCAGATCTCTCACTTAATTCCTCCTCATTCTTTCGAGTTTCCATTGAGCTTGGTAGCAGCTTGCCTTTATAATTTGATCTATTTCTTTCAGTTATAATACTCACGCCATGATTAATTCAAGCCTTGAGTGATAAGATCTAACTGCAAGCTATTTGACTTGAAAATGAGAGCAAAGGTTGTCACGTTTCACTTGTGTAACCTTAACCATTCCTTTCACTCTCACGCCAAGCAGACATTTTCTGTGACTGACTCTAGACTACCTTCATTTTCCTGTCAGCCCCTATATCAGAGGAAGCCTCTCATCCCCCAAGTTCTATTTGATTTTTTAATAGCCAGCCAGTTCTGAAATAAATCCCCACCTCCACACTCTCTTGGGTTTCTACATTAGAAAGCTTTTGCATCTTCTAACTCTGCAGAGAATACGGCACTGCTTGTTGCACTTGCACACAGTCACAGTGCTGCTTTTCAATCCGTGACTCACTGTTTTCCCTGGAAACATTAGAACAGCCATGTTTAGGGGCTTTTTAACAATTTCCAGCTTTTCATCTGGCTTTGCTGAAAACTGGGGCGAATCTAAGCTCAGGACAGTAAAGAACAGCGAGAACATCACGCCCTTAGGGTCATGCTAAGGACCCTCCTTACTCCCAGCCAGAAGAAAACCCAGTGGATTCCAGATTCTCATGTACATCTTTGGTTCATGTGCTCTTACCTAGATCTGCTTTAAAAAAGGTTATTTGATTTGTGAAATAACACTAAGCATCGCTCCCTTTCATTCCCCCGTAATCAAACAGCAGTGGCAGCAAGACCCAAACTCGGTAGGTGAGCGTAGAGGACGGGCTCTACTGTTGCCTTGGTCTGAGTCAGGATGGACAGAAACGTTTGGGGTGGATATAAGGAGAAACACAGTCATCAGGTCCCTTGTCTCCACTTTGTCATGCACAAGCATCTCCAAAGCAGAGCCCTCGGGCTGATGGGGAGGGCTGCAGAGCTCTCATGAGCATTTGCCGGTGATGTGGACAGCCTTGGCTTCCCATCCAAAGGGTTTTCAGATGTCCCCAAGGACAATACGGACACCACAGGCTGTGTCTCAGGTTCACCCTACACTTCAGAGAGCTCCTGGGAGCAGTCGGCTCAGGTACAATATAAACACAGATATTCTCATGAACGAAACCTCCAGTACCTCTCCACAGCTTTTGCCCATTACCAGAAGCTGTCGGGCAAGAGTTCACACCGACAAGAACTAGCAAACCAAAGGAAATTTTCCTCTGTAACCATTCAAACGAGGGAGGGAATGCATTCGGCACCGTAACGTTATCTTCGTTTTGTCAGCCACAGCAATGCAAGAAAATGCAGCGTGTTCCCACAGAAAACTCTGGCAGACCACTGGTTAGAGCAGCCGAGGTCACCTTCACTGCACAAACTTCATACAATGGGCTGGCAGTAGGGGCTAGCCGCGGTTCTCCTCTCCGTCCTGCTGCCGCATCCGCGCCGACTTCGCTGCCATCCCTGGTTACAGCGCAGCTTGGCAGCCGTTCGCTCCAGCGGTGACAAAGTCCTTAGCAAACACTTTGTTCCTGCTGGACTTCTGTGGCCGGGCAGGCGCGGGACCACCTCTGGACCCAGCAGCTAATCCTTTCCTAGGAGATGACTATCACAAATACAAGCAGCAGCAAATCCTATAAGCCCTTCACTCCTGGCTGCTTTGCTCCTGGCAACCAGGGATGGAAATCCGTTCACCATTCCCAACCAGCTAACGCCGGGCAGCCGGAGCAGGAGGGAGAGCCTCGGAGGTGCCTGTATTTTTGGGGCCATTGGCAAAGAGCTGCCAGGAGCTGAGAGCTCCCGCGAAGCAGGGAAATGTTGGAGACACATCTCATCACCAGAGGCAGAGTCAGACCCTTACAAACAGCGGGTTTACTTATTCTCCACCTTCCTTTCTGGCACAGAATGGAGTCTTTTTCTGCAGAAAAGAGGAGGCACTTCAGAGCGACCCTGCAGGGAGGAGAGGGCCAGGCGACACCAAGAAGGGTGCAAGATGAGGCCCCAAACCACACACCCAGCACAGGTGTTTGGTGCCGGCTGGGGAGGAGAAACCCGGGCTGGGAGGGAGATTTTAATACATTTTTGCCACCAGAAGGCAGTGGGGAGCTGCAGATGTGAACAGTGGGTGTTCAGCTGGACCTTCCCCTGGGAGAAGGAGCAGAAGGAGCCTCTCCCTCCGCTGTGCCTGGTTATAGTCCTTTCCTTCAGCCCCCTCCGCTGTCCTTAGGGAAAGCACAGGGGATCGCAGCTTTCCAGGAGAGCCTTGTTATCATTTTTCTTTGGGAAATAAATGTGCATTGGGTTTTTTTTTCTGAGTAATAGCTATACGAGACAGGAAAATAAAAACATCAGAACGGGAAGGTGGGGATGGTCTCCAGGGGCTGGGATGCACAAGCGGCCATAGGGCAGCGAACGCGTCGGCAGTGCCTTAGCTGGGAGCGTCACAGTCCCTCGGGCACAGCAAGTGATGTCCTGCCAGCAAAGGGAGGGATCCCAGCCTGGGGCGAACGTGCCAGAGATCTTCTGGCCGCTCCTTGGGACAGAACATCTCTGGCTGCACAGGTCACCTTCCCACCAGGCACGGTTAGGTCAGGGAACACCCCAAGTAGTGGACAGAAATGCAGACACCGTGTGCGGTTCGGGGATTTGAAACCAGCCCTGGCAAGGCAGCCGGGAGGGAGCACCACTGGCCAGGCCAAGGGGAGGTGCAAGGACCGGAGCTGCCGGTGACTGCAGCTTCTGCAGGGCCTCTGGTGGGTTTGTGACCTTGGTTAGAAGCTGGCACCAGGAAACGGCCCTTAAGTAACTTCCATTTATAGAGAAATATTTTCACCCGATTAATGACAAATTCAGGTTCTAACTGAGAAATGGACAGAAATCCTCAGCACACACAGAGTTACCTTGCCCCTCCATCTGCTGAAACCCTCCTGGGGCGAGCACAGGTGTGGACCATCCCTGGCATGGACCATTCCCTTGAGCAGGGATTCTCCAGCACTGTTGTTATTTTCGGAGAGGGAGCTAAATGTGCAAAGTCACTCTGCCCTGCAGCTCTGACGTACGACCGAGTGGTTAATACGGACCCAGTGAGGGCACTTGAAATCCTTGTTGGCCGGTGTCAGCCACCGTGGCCGCAGCGCAGCTGTGCTGTGACCCTCCCTGCAGGCATGCGCTCTCCCTCGCGTCTCACGCATGGCAGGGAAGGAGCTGTTTCTAGGAAGAGTTTTTCCCTGGGAGGGTTGTTTCTCAGAAGCAAGTCCCTCCTGCACATTACTGACTTACAGAGCTCTTAATTTTAGAGGTTGCCAAGCTCAGTTTTCCACCTGGGGCATCCACCAGAAGACGATAGCAAGGACAAGTGAACAGGACGTATGTCCCACCTTGGCCATTCTGATTCATAGTGGAGCATTTCAGCACAAACCTACCTTCATCAGCAGTTATGTTGGGTGTTAGAGATTCAATTTCACAAGTCATTCAGGCACACCTACATCTGTGTTGCTCCTAAAAAGGCCAGTCCCGCTAGTGATCCCGCTGAGATCAAACCATGTGTCTTTCTGCTGAATTTGTTTTCAGCCAGGACAGGTGCCCAACTCCAGCCACAGCGCAGCCACATGAGCACGAAGGAGGAAGCAACGTGGAGGGTAGCACACTGCTAATGCAAAGAGAAATGGGCTCAGTGTGAAACCGCATGCGAGATTTAAGTGAAAACAGTACAGAAGTGTAAAAACATAAGGCTCAAAAGCCACCAGGCAGAGTACCGACCACATCCGGATTTCTGTTTTCCTTAAAATAAGAGAGTGACGAAGGGGTTTTGGTCAGACATGGACAAAGACCCACCAAAAGGACTGAAATATCTGTGCCCTGCAATCCATCCTCTTCAGCGCCAGGAGCCGATGGTTGCGAGCCGGAGAGTGGCAGGTCCGGAGAGGTCACCGAGTTAAGTGCTGCTAATTCCCTGTTTATTGAGTTCAGCAAGTTAGGATTAGGATGGGCCAGGGGTGCGAGGTGGCCTTGTGCTGTTTACATGGCATGTCAGGAATGCAGCTGCTCTACCGGGATTTTTGCCTGTTTTTTTAAGAAGCAGACGTGGTGGTGAAGGAAGGCAGCTGCCTGGGGGAGCGCTGTTCAGTTACCCCAGGGTCACATTTGGCCCCAGACGCCTGGCTTCTCCGGCAGGGCTGGAGGCGTTTGTGTCCCCTGAAACCAAGGCGGGGGGGGGGCTCCTGGGCAATCCTGGCCATGGGGCAATCGCACGTTGGCATGGGAGAAAAGGAGGTTTCCTGTTTGCCTTCCTTCATAGAGTCAGTTGGGAAGTTGTCCTGCCCTTCTCTCTCCTAAATAATAAACCCTTTTACCTCTTTCCCCCTGTGATATTCTGCATTTTACTGGCATTTCAGTTGCCATTAATTGCACCAAATCAGTCTGTCAAAACTTAAGACGTTTGGAGACTTGACCAGTGAGAATTGAAAATGGTTTTTGTTCTTCAAAACAAACAAACAAAAGCTTCCTTGGCAAAACAACTGCTTCCAAACAAACAAACGAACAACAAGCCCTGAACCGGGCAGCCCCCCGGCTGACCACGCGCAAGGCAGCACCGACTCACAGAGGGGGTTGTGTGTTGCTGTAGGGTCACCGGTCGTAGAGGAACGAGCACGGAGCCACGAGCAGCTGGGCGAGAGCAGCTTTTGTCAGTCACTATGGGCTCCAGCTGATCTGAAATGCGTGAGCTAAAGCGGAAAGACTTTCTGTTTCAGTCTGTTCTCTCTTTTGGCCTCGTTGCTAATAACGCTCACATCCCCTCTCAGCAAGCTGTGTGGAACCAGCGTTTCGTCCTTTGCGAAAAGTTTGGGGCATTGCTGATGCACTCAAGGCCACTAAGGCGGTGGCAGCCTGTTGCCATTGCGGGCAGGCTTTCGCTGGTTGGGGGATGCTGTGTTTGTATCCGAGGGGTAATCTGCATTTCCCTAGTGAGGGAATAACAGCACAACCCTTAACGCACCAGGAGGCATCTGATGTCCCACGCCTGTTGCATGTGTTGCAGCCATGCCCAGATACAAATGCCTCACGTGTGAGACCCTCAGGGACGATGCAATTCTGGGGATATTTAAGGGCCACTCTCAAGCAAACCTACATCTGGTCTGTGAAAGAACTGGTGAAAAGGGGCAGAGGGGGAACCAAACGGTGTGCAGCAAACTGGTGCGATGCCTAAGGGAGCCACGACAGCTATGTACAACCCACGGAAGCCATCAGGATTTCCCCAGCTTACGTCCAGACCCAACTTGCACCTATTGTCTTGTCTGGGGTAACGCTCACCTTCTGGGTCCCAGAAGTTTTCCATGAAGTTCCTGTTCCCAGGGGCACTTCCCAGCTTATGCGAATAGCATCAGATGGACGCGTTATATTCCTCTACCTCAGTACCATGCCTCCCCGTCTCCTCCCATCCATCTGATAGTGCTCTGCTTCTGGTTCTGTTTCTTTTTCCTTTTTCTGATTAATCTGCCTCCTTTTATTACAATTAATTTATAACACTCCTTACGTTCACATTTATTAGTTTTGAAAACAGCAGGACTTTATTATTTCTTTTAGACACTTATCTCCCCCCCAACCCCCCCGCCCCATGTTATAATGTCAGCGTATCTTTTCCCCTCCTTTTCTCAGGCGTGCTCTCCAGAGATGTCATTGTAAAGAAATGTGTTTTCCATGAAAAGCGTACCAGGGCGCATGAACATTGCCCCGTACAGAGAGGCGAGCTTGTCTTCCCTCCTGCAGCTCGAAGTTTGAAAGAGCAAAAGTCAGTGTTCTCCTGCTGATCATCTGCCTTGACTGCCTGCTATCTGCCAGTGCGGTGTCACTAATGTCCCGCAACCCTGACCTGCTTGATTTTCCACTCACTTTTTGCCAGTTTTCCAGAGGAGAACGAGTCTGAAGAGATCTACTACTAATGGTTGAAATATAAGGAGAGCGCTAGCGATGTAGCAATGCCCTGCAGGAATCAAGGAAGGAGGAACTCTTTGGAGATTGAGGTTAGAGGGAATTAAGAATGGAAAGTACCTACTGAAAGTGCGGGAGGTTTCTCTGTCTGGTAACAGGGCAAGAAAAGTTCCCCAAAACACAATTATTCAAAGCAATGGTTCACTTATAAACTGAGGATTGCCTCTCACCTCTGAGTTCTGCATGTTCAGGCTCTGCCAGCCTTGCCACACTGCCTGTTTTCTGCCTTTCCAAATTTACTGCCAGAATCAGAGAACAGCACACTCCCCAAGTGGTTATGAGTGGAAGGAGGCAAATCTCCTGCGGCAAAGCCTGAACACACCTAAATGGTTTTCCTTGACAATGTCGTATTTGCCATGCAGTATCTGCCATCCCTCTTTCTTTCATCAGCCCTGCCCTGGCACTCTATAGTCTGGTCTAAAAATATCACCTTCTCAGCTGCCAAAGCAGTTAAAACTCTGTGCATGTTTCTTCTGTTCCCTTTATCCCTCTTTTTTTTTTTTAAAAAAAAAGTCTGGATTATCTCTCTTTCTTGTGTTGATTTCGTATTCCTTTTATCTAAGTTCCAACATCTTCAAAATTAGAGCGTACAATATGCTTTTAGCAGTTTTTTTTTTTTTCTTCCCTGAACTCAGGCTGTTCTGTTCCCCTCAATGACAAAGCAGCACAGGCAGGAGCAGGCTTCAGGGCTGCCTGCCTGTGCCATGATTCAGCAGGTTGTAAAAGGAAGGAATGTCTTCTTTTTTGGGAAAGGGTGGGAGAGAAAAGGGAGGCACGTGTGACAGGCATGCATATGTATATTTGACTTCCTGGTGCTTGCGTGATTGCAGCTGTAGTATTATGCTGTCCTGCGAGTTATCTTGGAGTTAATAACTTGTTTCAAAAGAGGGGCTTGAAAGATATTTGGTGGACAAAATGATTTTGCCTAAATTGGGGAGGGAGCCTGCTAAATTATACTGCTTTGTTACCCTTTGAAGTATTCCTCCGTGGTGTTTTTAGTTTCTCATTTAAAGCACTCGGTCTCTCCTGCGTGGCCTGTTGTTTGTGGCTGTTTCCCTGCCTGTCTGTCTGCATCTTCTGTCCAGTCTCTGGGTGTAGCTCAGTCAACAGGGAGGTTTGGGAGTCAGCTTGGTGGCTTTCTGGAAAAATGTGAGCGTTTGATTCCAAACTTTAGTGTAAACAGGGATTTGCTGATTTCATTTATGCTGAGCCTTATTTCTGAGCGCCGGGGCCCTGCTTGCATTGTCCTAACGCGGTGGAATTTTCTCTGTTGCTGACTCATTGCATCAACTCAAAACAGATTTATGTTTACAAAAAAAAAAATCCCTCCTCTTTATTCCACCTTCTCACCCCTCCTAGCAATACTGAATTTGGTATTCCTACAGAACACCTCCTATCTGTTGGAACAGGCTGCGGCCCACAGACCACACAGGAACTGGCTTTAAACTGGATAGTTCAGATACAGCTTTCCATTTAACTGTTCTCAGCCAGAGCAGCTCAGATACAACTCAAAAGTGGTATTACTGACAGGGTAACAGGATTTTCCTCATCACAGGGCCTCGGTCATTGCCATCCCACACTGCCGTACATACACACCAGGAGACGGGGACTCCTGAAGTCTCATCTTGTTCTGACAGGTACTTGCGTGGTCCCATGCAAACTGGTGGCAATCTGGCCACCTCCTCCAGCCTCTCCTTCCAGGTCAGGAAGCAGGGACCATTGTTTCTTCATTTCCCTGTGCTTCTGTACTTGTTTGGATGTGCACATGTTGAGTGTTTACACGGTATTTCACCTCTGCAGAAATGCATGATGTTAATTTTAGAAATATAGCACAGCTTAAGGCTTCTGATATTAAACAAGGCCTTTAAACAAGCAGCTGCCTTACAGCACCGCCACGTTCTAACATTGAAGCGTGTGTCACTTTTTACGCTTTCCTTAAACCCTCAGGTTGGAATTGAGTAAAAAGTACTAGATATACTGAATTTTCTGAATATGCAGGAAAACTTGAAAACCCTTTCTAAAAAGCTAAGGAATGAGAAGACAGACCTAAAGGCGACTTTGCTGTTTAATATCATGGTGCTCAGCCACTCGGGACAGCCCGTGGTCTCCCCGGACCCACCTGCCGGGTGAGTCCC
>VZSZ01010970.1:640963-662608 GCA_013398815.1 Ibidorhyncha struthersii | reverse complement strand
TCGGAGGTGGATGTGGGCTGGCGTGTGGGTTTGGGTTTTGTGTGGCTTCTTGTTATAATGTCGGCCGCTAACGCGTGAAAGTAGTCTTCAGCTGCCTAAAAATGCTCACCATGGGTAGGAAGGCCTGCAGAGCTATAAGGGGAGGTGGGTGCAGAGCATGGCGTGTGGCCTGGTCCCGGCTCTGCGAGGCGAAGTGGAAGTCTCTGGAAGGGGGGGGAGATCAAAGCACAGAACTGGAGGCCCAACAGGTGGGGAAGATGTGGTAATCAAAGAGCGAGGGAGGCCAAAGGTGAAGTACAGATGGAGAGATTCTGCAGCAGCAAAGTCTGAGAATTTTGGGGACTTAAAATGCATGCTTTGATTTTTACTGCTCGAATATAATGTGTTGGGTGTCTTCAAAATAATATTTATGACAACTTAGGTCATATTTTTTGGCTGAGGGTTGTGTTGTGTGCTTTTAAAACGAAAAAAACCCATGCCACCTTTGAATTAAAGCATGCATACCCTACTATTTTCTTGTCTGTACCGATTCTAAAGGGTGAACTTTCACATGCAGCTTTGTGGTTAAGAACTTTCTAGGCTGCAGGAGGAGAAACGCTGCAGGTGATTTGGTTGTGAAGGAAAGCAGACGTATTAATAGTAGTAGTAATGGTAAAGGTCCAGACTTTATTATTATTAGTGTTGACGTGATTAATGCTGCAGCTTTTCTGCAGAGTATTGTGGAAAACTCTTTCTGGAACTTTAATTAGAGTATGTTATATGTCTCTAGGAATGTAATGTGTTTCTAAATGCAGTACATTTACTTAACATTGTCAAATAAGTGTAGCTAACACACAGGTTTTATGGCATGTTTTACCCACTGTGGTTTGGGTTCTTGGTAATATATTGCAAGGAGATATAATATTGTAAGAGATAATACAGATAAAATGCTGGATAAGCACAAGTTGAAATATGTTACTCTAGGTTCACTCTACACTCGAAATGACTTCAAAAAAACCTCCTTACTGGTGATTTGACCATATTACATGGGCTTATCCAAAACACAGCAAAACTAGGAAAAGCTTTGGGCTAAACTTTGTGTTTATACTAAGTCTCAGTATATCTAGTTAAAAAAAAATATTATGGATAGAATACTTGTACAATTCACAGGCAACATCACCAGCTCAGTATAAGATGTAAACTGCTTTCTGGTATCAACTGCCCTCCTAGGAAGGGAAGCCTAGTGCAAAACAGTAAGAAAGCTTGCAACTTCCATTAGATTACCCTCTCATTTGATGTGCTGCAGCACTTCCCCCTAAGTAAATGAATAAATCCTTTACTGAGAATACTCTGTGACTTGTACTTAGCCCTGCCTTTTACTTCCTGTTCTGGCCTTTCATTTTTCTGCCTCTAGTAGTGATCTTGATGGCAGCCTGTTCTTGCTGGAATCAGTTCTGTAGCAGGGCAAACCTGAATTAATTTCTAGGCATGGTGGTCTGAAAGATCTTGGGGTGCCTCCAGATCTCCCCCTGCCTAATGTAATTTCCCTGGCAGCCCATCTGTTTTATGGTCGAAAAGCCTTGCAGTTCTGTCTTTGCCCTCCAAGGACTTCCAGTTCTGCGGGAACAATCTCTTTGCTGACAAACGGAACGTGGTGTTTTCTCCCTTACTGGGTCTGCACTGTTGTACATTATTTTTAGAAACTGGTATATTTGAAATGCTTATTAAAGGCAAGCTTTGTTGCTGTCACCTTTCACACCTAATCTCTTGCCTGCTTTGTGCTCCTTACAACCCAAACAGAAGGCAGCTTTTTTCTGTGGGGCTGTCAAGCTCTCCAGGAGAGGTTTGGCTAATCCTTTCCAGGAGACTTTTTCCTCAAACCTTATGTAGCAGTGCATCGTAGCCACCTCCTCCTTTAAAATTATTTAAAAAAAAAAAGTGCGGGGGGCAGGAGCGGCCAACCACTGCACCCTCCCCCCCCAGCTCCTGCCTCTGGCCTGTTGTGAGCAAGGCAGTCCTAGTTTTGCCTTATCTGCTGCTCATTGAGCTATGATGTTAAAGGTAGAATCTTAGCAATGCTGGAAGTTGGCTAGCTGCAACACTAAGCATTTAAGGGGAAAAAATAGTGTTGTCTGCATCATGCAAATTGCTGCATATATGAATATAATTTTATTATATCCTTCTCAGAGGGGTGATGAGGTAATGTATTGGTTGCTGAAATTAAAGTGCTTGGCCACACAGTTGTTCAGCTTTGCCACAGAATGTAGATCTCCCAAATCTGCCTAAAGACAGGTCTGTCTTAGACAAGCGGGGATGACAGAATTGCACATGAAACTATGGCATTAAGCTGACTCTGCTGGCAACAGCTTAATTTCCTTTATCCTTGGCTGCTTACTTTATCTCACAGTACTTGCATTTGTCCTGCTACAACTCTTTTTGTCTTTGCCTGCTGGATTGGACTGGGGTATTGATTCAGGGTTAAAATAACATGGCAGAAGGACTTCGAGCCATCTTAAACCAGCTGCTAGTTCATCATGAAGCTGTGTAAACAGTTACCGTGGCACCGCAGAGGCACCAGGATGAGGAAGGTGGAGGGTTTGTGAGATGTAGAAAAGGTTTCCTCTGCTGTTCAGTAGTTCTGACTTTAATAAACTAGTGGACTACAAAGTAGGGTAGCCAAGCCTTTGCTCAGAAACCCTAAAAATGTCATTTGAGGGGAAAATGAGTATCTGTGACTCAGCCTTTCTGTTCTTGTCTCCTTGCATTTTTTTTGTGATGATTTTCTTCACTTTTGTGCCTTTAAATTTTTCTTCCATAGCTCTTGCCTTGCATGAGGATGTATTGTGCTTGTTTTTACTGGTGTGCTTCCACTGTAAATACCATACTGAAATCCAGTATTTGGAATACAGGACTTTGCTAGCAAAATTTGCTCTTCCTATATTTAAGTCATTCAGCTGTCACTTCACATTCTGCTGAAATAGAAACCACTGGTGCTCTTCCAGTTAAATTGCTGAGGTGTAGTTCATAGTAAGTGACTTATTTAAGACCCATTTCATCTGACTGTTAATTCTTCTAAAAAGAAGCGAAAAAGTAACTAGGACCATGCAGTTATCCACTCACTTCCCTCACCCCACCAAGGAGGATAGGGAGAAGAGGGAGAAAAAGGAAAAAACACTCATGGGTTGAGATAAAGGCAGTTTAATAGGACAGTAAAGGAAGAGAAAATAATAATAATGGTAAAAGACTATACAAAATGAGTGAGCAATATGATTGCTCACCAGCTGATGATGGATTGCCCAGCCTGTCCTGAACGGCGATCACAAATTCCAGCCCCCCGGCCATCCCCATCTATATACTGAGCTATGTGAAGCTGAAAAAATTCTTCACTTAATATAAGCATTACTTAACACCTATTGGTTTAGTTGTTGTTATCAACATTATTCTCATACTAAATCCAAAACACAGCAGCTACTAGGAAGAACATTAACTCTATCCCAGCTGAAACCAGGACAGTAGTAAACTGGATAGCCAGTAGGAATTCAAATGTGGTTATATGTTCTGAAATATGCAGTGTTAAGAACTGTCTTGATGAACGACTCAGATTAATAACCAAGGAGATGATTGAACTGGTTTTACAGGCTCTGTTTGACCTGACAGGGAAGTTACTCTCTAAATAGTATGTTCTGGAAGTATGATAGCATCCTTTGCGTGGGACCTTTTGCTGTCTGTCCTTCCCCAGGACATGTATGTTGGAGAGAGTGGTGACAACTGTCTGCTGTCATGTTAACTGTTTCCAGTGTCATGCCAATAGTTAAGAAGAACTTTCCCTTTTATGCACAGTGAAGAGGGAATTCTAATTAAAAATAAATCTCTGAAGCTGCGTGACTTCCTTGAAAGTCTTGAAATCCAAAGCTAGCAATCACTTAGCCCTACATTTTAAGAGTGCTATTTGTATGGCAAGAAGCTGATCTTGTCTCTGAATCTCATTACAATTTGGTTTGGTTTTTACTTTGTAAAAAGTAAAGTCTGTGTAGTGTGACTGTTCCAGGCATCTGTTTGCAGTGCTCTGCTATAGCATCTCTAAATTCCGGGG
This sequence comes from Ibidorhyncha struthersii, assembly GCA_013398815.1. Taxonomy (NCBI): domain Eukaryota; kingdom Metazoa; phylum Chordata; class Aves; order Charadriiformes; family Charadriidae; genus Ibidorhyncha; species Ibidorhyncha struthersii. Next base: position 658,536 of record VZSZ01010970.1, on the reverse strand, counting down.
GAAAATGCTTTGGCCTTTTGACAATCGGGAGTTGGTGAAGGGTGCTTAAATGTCACCTATACTTTTTCTAGTGTAGAAACAGGCTGTGGATGGACACACAGACATAGAACAAATGATCTATTAGCCTTCACGGTCTTGAACTCTCTTCCTAGTTGGTACTTTGGTATTATACTGCAGTAGTCTTCTGTTTGATCCAAGTGGTGTGCCAATGTCTGAGTGTCTGAAGACCTTAAAAAAAAAAAAAAGGTAGATGAAGTTTTGGTTGTCTGTGACGTGCAGTGGTGTTATGGTGAAAATAAGGGTTGCGGTGAAGTAGAATGGGGACATCAGAAGCTCTCGCCCGTTATGAAAGGGTTCCTTTGTTAAAGGCTTTTGGCAATTACGTGATCAGAAATACACTAACCTTCAGAAATATTACATGGTTAAACCTAAAGAAGGGAAGTGCAGGCAGAGTGAAAAGTGGCTAATGATGATAACTGCTTGGAAATTGGACACTTCTTCAAGGGAGAAATCTGATCATAATGGAGTAGGTGGCTGCGTGTCTGAAGGTTAGACTATGTTTTAGGTGACTGACTGAACATCTATAGCTGCTAGCAACTTAAAGCTCCACTGAAAAATTGGTTTATGCCTGTTTTGTATAAAACCTGAGTTTCTTCTCTCTCCCCCTTCCCTCCCTTTCTGTCTTCTGTTTAGGAATAACCTAATTTACTGGGGCGTAATCATGTTTATGTTGTGTCCCTAAGGATTGTGTGAAGTGAAGTTGAAATTTTCTCCTGTAGCAGTGCATCCATTACGCATAAAAGCAGCTTTTTAAATATCGAGAATGTGTGCTTCACTTAAATTGCTCTTCTGAGAACATAGTGTCGTTTATTTTTTTTATAATTTAGTGTATTAATGCAGATTAACAGAATAAGGAGCTTGGCATGACACCTGGCAGTTGCAGGAGATGCTACCAGTCTGTACTCAAGGTGGTAGCTTATGTTGAATTTGGGACTGATTTAATCTGTAGGAGGTGTCCTAAACAGCTTTCTGTAGGGATGTAAACTTGTGAATACTGCGTGCCAATGATTATAAGGAGGCAAGAACGTGAAACTGGATTAGCTTCTCTTCATGCTTTTAGCTTTCTTTTTTTGAGGAGGGGAAAAAAGCTTGCTTGGGAATGTGAACAGATAGTACTTCTACCTTGAAATGAGGTTTGAGGCCTCAAATTCAGACAGAGCATTAACTGATAAACGTAGACCTGCAGGGTAGACGCCTATGGTTGGAGCACAGGAGCACAGATGTGCAGAGTGGCATAGCTTCTGCCCCTGCTGTATAGGTCACTGACAGGATTGCCTGGTTTCACTAGGCTGCTTAGACAGAAGAATTTCTGGACCGGCCTTGCCTGCGCTGTGAGGCTGGGTGGCTTTGCCACTTCAGCCAAGCAAGAAGTGCTGGCATTTACCAAAGTCCCTTTGTTGCTGACAAATACTTCCCAAGGATTGTAGTTGGGGTGGGATTGTGAAGTAGTTAACTACTACATGTGGACTCAGTACTGACATGGAAGTTAAAGGGGGATGATTTAGTTCTCTTACCAAAAGTTTATTACTGGTTGGCTAGTGGTGGGATTACTTAAGGGATTACTTGAACGCTAAATCATTAATATCCTTTGCACAGGCTTGGGAGGAGGTATGCAGAAACTCCTTCCGCTTCAAAGGAAAGGGAAGTATTGAGTTATCTTTAACCTTGCTATATTTTTAAGATAAACTTCCTCGTATCACTTTCCAAATCATATTATGCAGATAGAATGACCCCTTCATGATTTGAAAGCAGTTATAAAACTTGGTGTAAAATCTTTCTGAATTTAGCTCTGCTAAAAATGTATTTGGTGAAGCCCTGTTAGTAAGGTAAGACAAAATTCAGCCCTTCCCTTGGAAAGGTGTCCTTGTGCCATCTCATTTTGGCACAGGACACATCCAGGGCTCTAAAGATGATGTTTTCAAATGAAGTTTCAGGCTCTTCTTTTCTGTACTGTTTTTATGCTGGTGGGCATGAGTTTATTTAGAGAACATGCTATTTATGCAGAGGTACTTGAACTTCCAAGGGTACCGATGTTTGCTTGACAGTGTTCATGCCTTGGGTTTGTATTGTGGTTCCCACATTAGTAATAAGAGCTATGAGCTGCTATCAGGTCTGTACCTGTTTTCAAATTTGGTTGCGTGCATTAAGCAAACAAGCTTTGCTCATGTGTAACAACACTTGAAAGTTGGTGTTTTGTGTGTTTGGTGGTTTTTTTTTGTCAGCTGTTCATGCTGTGAATGGTGTCCTTCTGGCTCAGAGGTGTTTCAGTGCAGTTGCCTGAACTGTGAGGGGGAGGGTTGTGAGTGTGCATTTAGACCATAATCCTCAAGGCCATCACTATTGTTAGAAAACTGGCTGGAGTTGCATGTTGCTGTAGTGACAAACTGGACATGACCTCATCACAAGTCTTTAAAATACAGTTTTGGTGTAGTTATAAAACATCCCCTCTGTTTTTAGAAGTAAGTTAAAGAATAATCTAAGAATGGTAGATCTGGTATGCAATGTAGTTTTGGAGTATTGGGTAGTGCTGTTAAGCCTTTAAGACTGAATTCTTCTAGTTGCCTAAACAGGCTTTAGAAAGTTGAAAGTTTGTTTTCTAGCATGAATTTATGCCCCTACAGACACTATTAACTCTGCTTGAGTTATGTTTGTAAGTCTACAGGGCTACAGCCTGAGGCAGGAGTGTAAGGGAAGGAGGGGATGTTTGGTTTTGTATGTGCTTTCAAAAAACTGTTAGTCTCAGTTACAACTCTGGTTTGGGATGAAAAATTTGGAATGTGATTCAAAGGAGCAAAGGTGAGCAAGGCACAGGTTGTTTTTGTGTTTGGGGATTTGTTTTTTGGCAGATAAACTGAGCAGCATACTAGGAGTGTTGCCTTCTGTATCAACCTAAAGGTGCAGTGATGGTGTATTTTTTCTAGAAAGTATGTCACATTGAAACTCATTTATTTACGAGGTCTTTTGAGCAATGTTTTGCCAAGATCTACCATATTTTAGGTGTGACATTACAAATTAGTTAAAGTGGGATATTTTAATTCTCTAAAACTTCTGTTACAGATTTCTTCTTTGGTTATCCTGTTAAATTAGAGCTTGAAAGAGGAGAATCAAATCAGCTGTTAAATAGTAAGAAATTTTCTTCCTGAGTCTGCCTCTGTATCTAAATGCTTATAGACATGTGGCAGTAGTATCAATGACTTTTGGCAGTAATTCGGGAATAAAACCCAGGGAAGGGGACTAGTGAATAAAAACGCCAGTGTCCCACAGCTGAAAGGACAAAAAAATAATGAACAGGAGATAGAGGATTTATTACTTCATAGATTACTCCATGCTTGAAAGAGCTAGCTAATTGTATTTCAATTCCTGAATGGAATGGAAATATCAGTTTCTTCATGATACATTTTAAGTCCTTCATAAGCAAGAAATAGGTGTTTTGTTTAGGCTTTTGCAGATACATAGGTTGGGGTGCTGTGTATATGTCTGCTGTTCTGCTATGGACTATGGTAGTGTAAGAGCAAAATTATGACTCATCTGCAGAACTTGCACCCATGGTCCTCCACTCAGTTGATGTCTGTTTTGTATTAAATATTTAGCTTTATGTTGTATTCCTCTCCAGCTTTTGGAGCACTCTTAACCAGCCAGATGCAGTAAATAACAGAGCTGAAAAGATGAGTTTGCACTTTTCTGTCAGTGGTTATGACTAGACAATTCACCTGTTGTCTTGGATGCTTGGTTTTGTACCAAGAAGCAATGTTCTGTGTGCAGTGCTGGCTTGACCTCTTTGCCTTGTCTTACTTATTCAGATCATGGAGCTGAAATGGCTACTGTATGTAACCCTGCTAGCTCTTGGGACTCTTGCTGTCCGGGCACACGATACGGATGACGACAATGATGGTGACGATGTAGTTGATATTGAGGATGACTTGGATGATGGCATTGAGGAGGTAGAAGAGTTGAAGCCTGAAACAAGCACTCCTCCTCCGACTCCAAAGGTTTGGCATGGAACTTCTTTTAAAAATTGAATTACCACTTGTGTTGTGGTTAATGTAAGTCTGATCAGAGTTGTCTTTACTTTGCTAACATTTAGTATGTTGTGATGTTATTAAAGATGTTATCTGGGAGTAGGGCTTGGAATTAAGCCTAGCTGCTTCATTCCTATTCTCGTGTCCCCCACATTCTTCCTGAAAACTTAGATCCACCGTTGAAATCTGTGATGTGGTTACCAGGAGTTAATGCTAATGTTTCCAGCTAGATATATACTTTAGTTTTAGTTGCAGACAAGAGCATGATGGCTTGGCACAAGCAGCAATGTTTAAGTAACTTCTGTATTTATGCTGCAAGGGCATTCCAGGTAAACTCCTCTTGACTGTAGAGGGGGAATGCGAGGTGTATATGCCTGTCTTTCTTGGAGTACAGAAGATGCCTTGAAAGGTGCATAAATGCCTCTCTTCTCCAACAGGTTACCTACAGGGCCCCAGTCCCAACTGGTGAGGTGTATTTTGTGGAATCCTTTGATAAAGGAACTCTGGATGGGTGAGTATAACCTGAAGGATGATTCGGTACAGCAAATAATTAAAAATTTTGGTGAAAGGCAATGAAACCCTCTTTAGAGCCTGTGTTATTCAAAACTGAATGAAAGTGCAGTGCTTGGGGAGGATTGCAGCAGTGGCTATATGAGGCTGGCTGTTAAAGTGCTGAGCTAAACTAGTATTTCCTTAAGTTCTAGTAACAAGGGGGAGGCGAGACGTGTGTAATGCTTTAATCCCCATCTGACTCTTTACTTTCTTCGGTCAGTGTGAGGATGGTGAGGTACTACACTTTTTTTACAAGAGCAAGACACTGAGTCCATGATCGTACTTTAGGGGTGAGAAGTGGCAAATGCAGAAGACTTTGCAGGCGTGGGGATAGAACTCCTCAGGGGATCAAGACACTGGGTTGTAGTCATAGGACAGCAAGCGTTATCTTATCTTAAGGGCAGGATTTTTAGTGGGGAAAAAAAAAAGTATGGTTTTCTAACAATTGGATGACTGTCTTCTAGATGGATCCTTTCCAGAGCCAAAAAAGATGATACAGATGATGAGATTGCCAAATATGATGGTGAGTTCAACCCAGGTTTTGGGTGATAGATGTTTCTGATGTATTTGTCATACCTGAAGAAGAGGTGTAAGTCTCTGTTTTCTGTTTCCCAGTTAAAATTGTATTTACTGAAGAAAATGTAGGAGTGTTTATATACCTGGCTAACAATATAAAGTGTAGTTCTGATTTAGATAAAATATCCACTTGGAGATTTTAAAATAACTTCTAGTGAAGATGTTACGCTAATAACTTGATAAGGTACCCTATAGTGTGTTATTGCAGAATGCAATTGTTCAGAATGCAAAGAATTGTTCAAATTTGAGGTAACCTGTCTTGAACAAGTTTTGGCAACATTTGGTTAATTTCTCTCCAGGTAAATGGGAAGTCCAAGACATGAAGGACACTAAGCTTCCAGGAGACAAAGGGCTTGTATTGGTAACTCGAGCCAAGCATCATGCAATTTCATCCAAACTTTCAAAGCCTTTTGTATTTGATACCAAACCCCTTATTATACAGTAAGTGAAGGATAACTTGTTCTCTTTTTTCAAGGGTGACATGATAGCAGGCTGAGGTTAGTTCTGTAACTGAGCTTTTGTTGACTAGGGGGTCTAGATGACACAAAATGCTGTAACCTGTTGTTATACTGTTTAAGTAAGAGTAAAATTGCAGCCCAGATTTCCAAATTGGCAGATCAGGAACAGCACGGATACCTCTGAAGCCTGAAAAAGAAAGGCTATTGAAAACTAGACTTGGTAACCTGTCTTGGGACTTCAGTTCACTTGATTTGATTGTAGTAACAAGGTCAGGCAGCTGACTTTTGTACTGCTAATTGTGAAAGTTCTTGTCCTTTTGGACAAAAGCTGGTCTGTATGTAGGTCAACGTACTTATGCAGTGAACTGCTCTATGTTTCCAAGGTGGAGTGGACAGAGTGGTGGTAAAGATGCACTCGTTTCCTCCTTCCTTTGTCTTAGTGTCTTTGTCATGGAAGATGAACGGCTTCCCTAGCTCTGTTTGGCCATGACTGATGTGGAAGAATCTACTTGCATGTCTGTTACCATGCAAGTAGGGGGGAAAAAAGATAATCGTTCAGTCTGAATAGTTGAATTGTGGAATATTACCTAGTTTATCAGTTTTAAACAAAGAGTAAGCTAATTCATATTTGCACAAGATAATGAATTGGTCACTTTGCTTTTCATGGCTGTTTAGTTTTGGCTCAAAATACAAGGCTAAAAATAAATCCTAGTGGTCATCCACTCCAGCTGCTGGCACTGAGAGAGGATCAAGCATACTTGGCCTATTCCTGACAGATGTTTTGCCTTTTTCAGAGTCCTTGGCATCCCTAAATATACTGTTGTATGCTTATAAGCCTAAAGGGGCTTCTCCTAGGATCCAGTTGTTGTTGCTTTGGTAGTCTTGCAAATTGAGTTGTCTGTCTGCCATAGTAGTTGGGGGGGGGGAATAATTGGCTTGCCTTAATCTCTGTTGCAGTGTCTTACCTATTGGAAAGCCTTCTTTCTTTCTCTCTACTTCTAGATCATAATCTTCTAGACCAGCGCTCAATTCCTTTAATCTTTTCTGTCAGGTTAAGTCTTCTAAATCCTCAGTTTTTCTTGTTTCTCAGGCCCATATGAATATTTGCATAGAGTGCAGCATGTATTTTTAATATTCACTAGGCATGTGATTTAAAGCAAACAACAACGAAACAGTCTTAATTTGTACTCGTAATAGCGTATTACAGAAGTAATTTTTCCTCATGTATAACATGTTCTCCCCTTTTCTGTCCAAAACTAAAATTAGGTATGAAGTAAACTTCCAAAATGGAATAGAATGTGGTGGGGCCTATGTGAAACTACTTTCAAAAACCCCTGAATTAAACCTGGTGAGTAATGCTGCTACTTCAAGTATTAGCTGTGAAAGAAAGCTTTTTCATTTTTCTTCTACCTGAAGAAAGCTCTTCAGTAGAGGTAATGGGCCTGATCACTTTGCACTCAGCAGTTTGCCACTGTTTTCAGTTGGAGAGGATAAATACTGAAATCTTCTGGCCCCTCGAGTGAAATTTCTGGAGTTCCCTGGTAGCTGAACAGTTCTAAACCTTTGCTAAAGTCTGCAACACTTCAGATTTTCCTAGGTTCAAGGACCAAAGAACAGGTATCTTATGAAAGCAGCCAGTGCATTAGGAGAAACCTCAGGGAGCTGTTGTGCAGAAGGAAGATTCCATGTTTCATCTTCTAAAACAGACTAATGCAAATAACTAAAAATAAACCTTGCATTTATTGCCTTGCCTTTGACAGGTGAACCCCCTTGTGAGTTACTGGGTATATTTAAAAAAAAGTCTTGAGACATTGTACTGGATAGAACATTGTATGTTCAGCTGCACATGCTAGCTATATAGAACAATTTGCTTCATAAATGACCCTTGAATGCATTGTCTTAAAAGGGTGGTCAATGGAAGAGACCGTGCTAGAACTCCCAAGGATTAAGAATCATTTTCTATCCTGTCAATCATATACCTACCTAAAGTGGTTTAGCCTATTCAGACAAAGCTTAACTGCTGGGTCACCTTGCACAGGCTTTTGTAGCCTATGACTTTTCTTTAGCCATCTTCCTAGACTTTATAGGAAGTACCTCTTATGGCTTGTTACCCTCCCTTCTCCTTTCCTTCTGCAGTCTTGTTGAAGTTCTGTTATTAACACAGATTACAAAGCATTAAAAAAAAAAGATATCCGAAAGACTGCTTGGCGGCTGTCTAACCAGTTTTATGTGTGCACTGAATTTTAAGATAACATTAGCAAGAACAAATAGACTTGTTTGAGTGTTCAGTGGTGAGATTATTAGACCCAGTTAGCTCTCGGATTGAGACCATACACCAGTTTATAAGTGTGTAAACTAAATACAGCTTGGCCTCACTCCTAATGCTGCTTATCACTTTGTGTGAAAGAAACTCACTGGACCAGCTAGTCATTCATTATTACCAGTAACTGATACTTCTATATGGATAGCTTTTAAAATCTGTTAAAGGAGAAGCTGCTGCCTGAACATTCACACACTATTCAAGGAGTCGCACACACCCCACCTGAATCTTTAACTCCAGGACCAGGGTCACTTCGCAGTGGGCAGCTCCAGTGAGCCGATGGGTGCCCCCTTTTGTCTCCTGGTTGTGCTTCCACTTACTCTTGGGTGAGCTTCCTCCTTCAGGCTCGACCCTAGGTTCCCTGCAGCAGAGTCTCAGGCATTGGATTTTATAAAAATAAATAAGTTTATTAAAAGGTACAGCAGCAGGGTCAGCTATCTGGGTGCCTTCAGAAAGGGACCATGAAGAAAGATATCCCTGGGCAATTATACCCTTGTGATCTGTACAGCTGCTCTTGGTGTGCTGCTCGTGTCTTTTGGTGATTTGTGGTCTGGCATCTTCTAACACCTTATTGGATTCTTTTTCTGGGTTCAGGCAGGCAGGTTGTTGACTGCTCTTACCTTGTTGATTTGCAGTCTCTGTAAAGTATTTCAAAATAATGGAATGAAGTTTTGCATTGTTTTTAAAGGATCAGTTCCATGACAAAACTCCATATACAATCATGTTTGGCCCTGACAAATGTGGAGAGGACTATAAATTGCATTTCATCTTCCGGCACAAAAACCCAAAGACTGGCAAATATGAGGAGAAGCATGCAAAGCGTCCAGATGCAGACCTGAAGACTTACTTTACTGATAAGAAGACCCATCTTTATACTCTAGGTATGGTGACTGTTAACCATGCATGTTAGTAACTACGACTGTGCTTCCTGATTCAAAAGCTCATAAAATGAGCCAGATGAACAACTGAATACTTGTGTCAACACACCATACAACTGAAAACCACTTGAAAGCTCTGAATGCAAAAACTGGTCTTATTATACAAAGGCTTATTTCTTCCTTGCAAGAAGTCTTGATTCATGTAAGAAAGGTCATGAGACCTTGAACTTAAAGAACTGAATTTCAGAGCAGTTGTGAGTACAGTCATGAGTAACTTGATACATACGGTTATGAGAAACTTGATACACTAAGTATAGCTGAAATAATTATCAACACTTACAAACTGCTTGAATGCTGCCCCCTAGTAAATTGGGGTATACTGGGCTTTAGATTTAGAGGGATAGTCTTTTTTTCTTGCTGCTTTCAGAGTACCAGACAACCTTTGTGGTTCTTGAAGTACAGTGTCTGATATATTACCTATAGCTAAAATCTTTCAGGGGATACTCAGGAGGATCTTTCTAGCTTTTCCTACTACAGAGGCAGCAATGGATAAAGGAGTGAGGTTAAAATCCTGTGAGGTCAGTAGTAGGGAGTCTTATTCTTGAGGAGAATGTGAATACATACATTCTTACTATTAAATCCATACTTATTGTGCCAAAGTCAACTTGCTGTGGTAAATCATTCTACAAGCTGCTTTGCTTTTAGCGTATTTAAAGTAGGACTCCTGCAATAAGTTGTCTTTCTCACAAGGTGAGATGTGGTACATCATCAGTAGTTATGCTTTGGCATAAGGAGAAAGGTTCTTAAGAACTCTTTACAGTTGCTGGGTAGGTGGTAGCTTGGATTGCTGAAGTTTTACTTGTACAGTGGGGTTGAGTGACGCTTTATGATGCGTGCTTTGTATCATATATGTAATGGCTACATCAACTTTTTTCCTGACAGTCTTGAATCCTGATAATAGTTTCGAAATACTGGTTGACCAAACGGTTGTCAACAGTGGGAATTTGCTAAATGACATGTCTCCTCCTGTGAATCCTCCCCGTGAGATTGAGGACCCGAATGACCAGAAGCCTGAGGACTGGGATGAGAGACCAAAAATCCCAGACCCAGATGCTGTTAAACCAGATGACTGGTAAGCTCTTGGAGGGGTGGAATTGGGGGAGGCCTTAGCCTGATAATTTGGTCATGATCAAAAAGTCTTTCTCATATGACTTATAGAAGGTTTTGAGTCTCACCGTTGTCAAAACACAATCAGTTTAGGCATCTGAGTAGCAGTCTGGTAGACAAAGGCAGACAGGATCCATGTCCTCTGGGAATTACTGTTTAGTGTTTCTGTTACCATGCTGGCCACAGATGAAGGTTTTACTGAAACAGCTATGCTAGCTGATGCTTTCATCCTTGATGAGATCAAAAGATGAGCTGCAGGTGGTCTAACTGTAAGATGTTTGTAGTTATTTGTGTAACACATAGTTACAAGTGACTGAAATATCTAACATCCTAAATCAAAAACCGATAGTGGGTTTATGCCTTTGAACCTATGCTTTGTGAACCATAGACTCAATTTCAAGCTCAAATGTGTGTTTGCAGCATCCGCTAAGATAAGGGATTTGCTGTAATATGCCCTTTCTAGGTTGGTTTTAAAAAAGCAAGTAGTACTACGTTACAGTTAGCACCATGTTCCACGAGGCACAGGTATAGGTAACAGATGGCAAGGCAATTCCATGCTGAAATCACAGTGTCATGCTTACCCTACCAGAAGTGAAGCTTGCTGGTTGTCTAGGTCAGTGGGCTTGTTCAGAGTCTGTAGAATCATGCCTTGGGGTTAAGAACTTTCACATGTTGTGTGTGTTAATACATAATATTCTGTTCTGAAGGGATGAGGATGCTCCTGCAAAGATCGCAGATGAAAATGCTGTGAAACCAGAGGGCTGGCTGGATGATGAGCCAGAATATGTAGCAGACCCTGATGCTGAGAAGCCTGAAGACTGGTATGTTTACTGCCTGTTGCATATGACGGCAAATATTTCGTGGCTTTTGTACTGGCTTTTACAAGTATAAGAACAGCTAGTCCATTCTTGCTCACTGACAAAGTAATTGATTCAGGCTATCTTGCTTCAAAAATAGAAGGCAGAGTTGGTCTGAGTAGTCTTGTCTTGTGTTCACCTGTACATTTTTCAACTCTGCTGCGGTTGTAAGCTGACCAGGGCAGGGATGGCTATCCTGCAGTTGTCCCATACTTGGAAGGGGCGGTGGGGGAGGCTGTGCTCAGGGACCGGCTTTTGTTGAGCTTCTGTGCTTCCAAGCACTTGAAATCATCATTCCTTCCGCGGTGTCTTTATCTACAGACCTACGCTACACAAAGTTTCAATATCTCCTTTTTATGGTAGGAATTTAAATTTTCCCAGAAATCAGACATTGTCTAAGTATTTTTCTGTATAAAGGTAAGGGGTGGAATTCAAAACAGAATTTCCATTTTCAGGGATGAGGATATGGATGGTGAATGGGAGGCACCTCAAATTGCGAATCCTAAATGTGAAACAGCCCCTGGCTGTGGTACCTGGCAGCGACCAATGATTGACAATCCAAACTACAAAGGCAAATGGAAGCCTCCTATGATTGATAACGTGAACTATCAGGTTGGTGTTTTTATTGCTTAGACTGCTGGCCCATGCAGCATTTCTCTTACAAAAAACAGAATGATTTAAATTCAGCAGGTGTAATTAAGAATGCAAATACTCTCATGGTTGTACTGTGTTTCAAGTGAACAGATTCGAAGTGCTTTCTTACTTGGCTTCACTTCTTTGTGGTGCAAGTGAAACATGACAAAAACCTTCCCAAAACCTGACAAGTTGCACCCATAGACATTGTAATTAACTGCAATGGATTGATCTTTCTCTTTGTTCAAAATGGGCTGAAAACTAAAAGTTGTATTCTGGCAGGTGAGGCTGAATGTCTTTTGTCTTTCCTAGGGTATATGGAAACCTAGGAAGATCCCAAACCCTGATTTCTTTGAAGACTTGGAACCTTTCAAGATGACTCCCTTCAGTGCTGTGGGACTTGAGCTATGGTCAATGACTTCTGACATCTTTTTTGACAACTTTATCATCTGTACTGAAAGAGCTGTGGCTGATGATTGGGCCAGTGATGGATGGGGACTGAAAAAGGCAGCCGATGGTGCTGCTGAGGTGAGAAATAAAGGTTTAATTGTGTGCTTCTGTCTGGAACAGTAGGAGCATTGCTGCTGTTTTCTCCCACAGTTTTTATCGATACATACCTGTATGTGCCAAGGACAGGGGTTATGATAAACCAAATTGGAACCTCAATTCCTAATTATAATATGGTAATGGTTACTATAAGTAGCATTGAGTACTCATTGCTCTTTTGTGAGGTTTTTGCTCTGACGACTGGACTGTTAACTTTAGCCTAATTATTAATTTTTAAACTATAGAAAAAGTACTTTTAATTTTTGGGTGTATGAAATGTAATATTCCCAGTTGCAAAAAAGCCTATTTGAAAATTCTGTAGCTTAAACTTAACTTAGAACTTGCTGTATGGGATGAAATTTGACAGTTGTTTCTTTATCTTATAGCCTGGTGTTGTGGGCCAGATGATGGCAGCTGCTGAAGAGCGTCCCTGGCTTTGGGTAGTCTACATCCTCACTGTGGCTTTGCCAGTGTTCCTTGTTGTACTTTTCTACTGTTCTGGGAAGGTATGCATTTCCTCCAATAATAAGTAGTATAATGTTTAAAAGAGATCCAGCAAAATGTGCCTTAACATCACAAATAATTGCTGGGTTTTGACAATTTTGTTTAGAAACAGCCAAGTGCTGCAGAATACAAAAAGACTGATGCTCCTCAGCCTGATGTGATGGATGAGGAGAAAGAGGAAGAAAAAGACAAAGGGGACAAGGAAGAGGAGGAAGAAGAGGAAGCAAATGAGGAAAAGCTAGGTAGGTAAACTAAATAATTTTGAAACAGTTCTGAGTTTTCTCTCTGACAGACTAAAACAGGAGGATTGGCAGACATGGAGTAAAGCCAATGGTGAGCTGAAAGTAGGTCTGAAATGAGAATGAGATTTTTTATTTTTATTTTCCTTAGAAGAGAAGCAGAAAAGTGATGCTGACATAGGAAGTGCTAGTCAAGAGGAAGAGGAGGAGGAAGAGGACAGGAAACCTGCATCAGAGGTAAGAGTGCTTAATCTTTGAGAGAAGTCTTGTGTGTGGTTTGTTTTTTTTCCTTGGCTTCTGTAGAACAAGCCTTACTAAAGTGTTAAAAGTTAATGTGGCTCATGTGAAGCTCCATCCCGGTGTCAGAACTTTGGAAGACTTAATGACCCTGCAGAATAGGAATTGCTGTGGCCAACTTCAGCAGAGCTGGGCACATTGAAGGCACTGCTGTAGTCCCTGCGTTGTGAGAGGACTGGGATTACGTGGAATGCATCTTCTTGAGGCAAAAGGCTTATTCAGCTTTGTGTGCAGTCAGGATGTGACCTCAAGTGCTCCACGCTGACATAATGGCTGACTTAAAAATGGGTGGAGTTTTGCTTGAAGTTAAAGGGATTCTCACAGCAGCAGAAGCTGTGGAATACTCTCAGCAAATAGTGTACAGCCACTGTGAAAACAAGAGGATTTGTGTTTGCCATGTATAGAAAGGAAGGGATAGTAGCAGCAGTAGGTCCTATCAAAAATTAAATCCTGACATAGAACTGAAAGTAGATTATTCTTTGTAGATTTTCTCAAAATGGTTTTTAAGGGTATTCTTAGATTTTATTTCCTTTATGTTTACACAAATTACTTTCTTGCAGGAGGAGGAAACTGTGAATAGATCACCCAGAAACAGAAAGCCAAGGAAAGATTGAAAAAAGTCATAAGAACTTGATCTGTGAGGTTTTTTTTTTTTTTTTTCCAAACATGGTTCTGGGAGAGGACCTTGGACACCTTACATTGAAACTTGGACAAACCTCAAGATTTCACCATCCACAGGTTCCAGTCACACTATCCAATGTAATGGAGTGTCTAGCAGTAAAATATTTGCAATCATCTGTTCTAAAGAACATCATTCCTGTAGAAAGAATGCATTTAATATAATGGGCTGTGGATTTTGGAATGTAACATAACTAACCTTTTCATTTTTGGTTTTAAATATTCTTTACTGGTTTTAAGTAGATTGGTAGAAGTTTTCCAGTCTCAAACCTTGGCTTAATTTAATATATTAATTAGTGAAAAATAACAATGAATCTTGAAAGTGCTAGGTGATAAAAATGCAGTTTTATAACTAGTTTTTTTACAAAGATGTAAATTCCGAAATGCACCAATGTCTTTATATCCCTTAAAATTTGATAATTGTTTAAAGAAAAGTTGTCAGTATGTTTGACAACCCTTCTGCCCTCAAAAGAAAAGAAAACTGGGGGGGGGGATATATGAGGAAACCAGTAGTGAAGCTCTCTAATCAACTTTATTCTTTCTGGGGAGGGAAAAGAGGAAGAAGGGTGGAAGAAGGGGTTAGTCTATAGAATATGCATATTGTGCATGGCTAAAACCCTGTTAAGTGTTGACAAATGATCTAGGATTTGGAGTGGGTCATCTTAATGTGGCATTTAATCCTGCAGACCTTGCAGATAATGGATTATGTTAGTTCTTGAACTCTTTGTAAAGCTTATGGGTTGTTGGAGGGGGGAGGGTTAGGCTACTTCCCCCTTTCCCCTCTGTTCAGCCACTGATGCTTTCCTTTCTCTGTGACTGTACAGCTTTTTCTGAGTGCAGCTTTGCCTCAGTTCCTGAAGCGCTTCATTCTTCAGCTCATCATTGAACTCTTATTTTTATAGCTAGGCCTACTCCTTTCCAGGGTCCAAACACTGGATAGGACAGTGTCCCATATCCTCTCACTGTTATCACTGTATGTCTACTCCTGTAGAAATGGGGGAGGTAGTCAGGTAGGCAAGTTGAACTGAGTATTTGTTAAGGAAAAAAAAAATGGAAAAAAAAAAACCCAACCAAGATGTCAGTATTGTAGGTGGGGAAGGAGCATGTGGAATATTTTAACTGGTATGTGAAACTGTTTGAGTCCTTGATCTGCTCTTCATGTAACAAATGCATCCTAAATTATATTGTGAATGTTAGGGAGTTCCAATTCCAGCTGAATAAATTTTTTTTAAAGCGTTGAGTCTACCATAGTATACTGTTTCAAACACTTTTTTGTGGAATGCAGGTGATCACTACAAGAGCATACCTCTGAGGGTGAAATATATGTAACTTCATTACACTGTACCAAATATGTTGCGTTTGGATGTCTATATAGATAAACTTTTGCCTTTGTTCAGAGTGAAATTAAATGTCCTGAAATTATTCTTCTTGCACTGAATTTAAACACTCCAGTGTTGTTTGGTCATAGCATAGGAATAGTGTGGGGAATAATTCTGAGGGATTGGGGAGGGAAGAGTGTTCCAATTACCTTGCAAACAGTCTAACCAATTACTAAAAAAACCCTCTTGCTTCTGGGTTTTTTTTTTTTTTGTACAACACCTTTTGCTGCCTGTCCTCATGTTGTATCACTTGGTTGTTGTGTTTGAAATATTAGTGATCACAAATGCATAGCAGGATTTCTTGATCTTTCTGCAGTGTGCAAATAAACTATTGTAAGCAAGATACTGGAAGTAATTTCAGACTTCTGTTGGGAGCTATTGCATGTTTAGAATGCCTTTGCCTGTTGAACACCTGGTAAATACTGCTCCTTATTGCAAAAATAGCTTATACTCTGACATGGAAGATGTCATAGCTTAAGCATTGCTACTAGCTTGTTCTCAGGACTGTATTTTTATCGAGGAGCAGCTGCTATTTATGACTCTCAGTCCTTTGAGATGAAGTATATGTAAATGGTTTCAATTCAGCTAATGTTTTGAGCACAACATAAAAATCTATTGATCTAATTTTTTTATCTTAATATGCAAATTGCCTTAAACTCCCAAGCAATTCATGGGCATACATGTTCTTTCAAAGCATCAAAAGTGAACTTAAGATCTGCTATCAGCTTTTAAATAGTATTATATTAAAGCTAATTGTAAATCTACATTTGCTTCTACTAAATCTCCTGAAAAGGTCTCCTGTCTGCATGTTATGGCTCTTTTTTTGATACCATAGTGTATGCTTCTTAAATAATCACTACAATAAATGAAGACTTTCCAAAATGGATAGACAACTCCAAAGTTACTTTTTATCCTGCTTTCTGACTTGGGTGGCTCAGTTTAACAGCAGAACTACTTAATTTTAAGGCCTTGGAGGAAAAAAAAAATAACAAGTAGTCAGGATAAGCAGATAGGTAAAGCATAGCTGTGTTCTTGAAATACTGAATCTCTGCTTGGTTGTAACCTGTGAACTAGGTTTGGAACCGTTACAAATACTTTAAGGTGGTTTGGGGCCCTCTGTGCGTGCATGTGATCAGCAGTAGTTTCTGAAAAGGATGCTCTGCTTCACTGAATGTGCTGGGGGGGGTGGGGGGGGGTTAGACTGAGGTGGTAAATCAAAACAAAACCCCNNNNGTTTGGGTTTTTTTTTTTTTTTCTCCCAGAGTTGATAAAGATGCAGCTAACCAACTAACCTGTTCCAAAAGTGGTGTTGGACTCGACTGAGCCTTTCTGGGTCTGGCTAAGGGTGAATTAGCACAACTTGAGGCTGTGACCTATAAAACGCTTTGAGTGTTGGTTGTTGAGGCTGACTCCTGGGCCTGAGGAGGGATTCCTGTGAGTGACAATTGTAGTAGATGGTTCTCTCTCTCTCTCCTTACTCCTTCCTCAAAAGCAGTGCTCCACTTCGGCTGGGGTTGTCTCGGGGGGGCTGCCACTCTCTCCATCCCTAACTGATCCTCAGTTAATACTGCTATTGCCTCGTGGTTTCAAAAAGGGTGTTTGGGTGTGTTTTTGTTGTGTTGTTGTTTTTTTGTTTTGTTTTTTTTTAAAGTGTTGTCCACAACTGTGTTCTTAACTGCAGAAAAGACCTGTCAGAAAGGTACCTGTAGATGCAACTTGGAACAAAAAAAAACCCCAATATGTAAAAACTAATCAATAAAGAAACTTAAACCGCTTTGGTTTTCTTCGTCTAATTAGCAAAACTGTCTCGGTCTTTATCGTGTCTGCTCGACTCGGAGCGGAGGGAGCAGGTCTGGGCCAGGGACCAGCTTCAGCAAGCGATGGAGAGGAGGTGACAGTCTCCCCTCAGCAGCTGTCGTTGCTGCGGGACTGTTTGTTTTCCACCGCTCCGCAGCCAGGCGAGAGGCGAGCTCCCCTTCTGACCCAAAAGCCGAGCTTCTGACCCAAAAACCGAAGTCCTGACGTGCAGCGGCAGGTGGGCCGGGCCACGCTCTGCTCCTGCGGGCGGGGCCCAACCTCCCCGTCAATCACCTGTGGCTCCGCCTCCCGGTGCGCCTGAATGGCTGCGCCGTCGCTGCCCCGCCCCTTCCCTGCCCCTGCCTTTTAAACGCGCTGGAGGCCGCCTCCAGCGAGCCGCGCTGCCCGCCCACGCCTCTGCTCCTTCAGTCGCGCTCCCGCGCCTTCCTATTGGCTCGCAGGGGTGTCCCTCACGGCTCGTGACGCGCTACGCGGCGTGACGTACCCCACCACCCAGGAAGCTCCGCCTATTTATTCTCAACTCGGCTCTTGAGGGGAAAAACAATTTCAAGATGGCGGCGGCGCGGATAACAATGGGGAGTCGCGGGTTGGG
>VZSZ01010970.1:605663-640169 GCA_013398815.1 Ibidorhyncha struthersii | reverse complement strand
CGGGGCTGGCGTCGCTTCGCGGAGCGCTCGGGGCTGCGCGGTTACAGCTTTGCGGCTGATCGGGGCCGGTTTGTTTTCTCTCGTGTCACCTTTGCGCGCTGGAAGAGGACATAAAACCGTCTGCCTCTTGAGGTAGGAGTAGGGGGTGGCCTGGTTACAGTCGTTCGGAGCGGCGCGCTGTGGATGGTGCTTCTGGCTGGTTCACCTAAAATGTCCTTGCAGAAACTGTCAGAGGAGCGTTAGTGCTGCGGTGGCTTTGGATTGTTTTGTTTGTTTGCTTGCTTATGTCTTATGTAGGTCGTCAGGGTTTAGGGGAGTAGCTTGATAAGGATGTGCTTATTATCGAGAGGGAGTTTTTAAGACAAATAACGTGTCTATTAGTTCTGGTACATATTGGGGAAAAAAATTCAGTGGAAAGGCAGCTGCTCATTTGCCACTCGCTCTAGTGGGTGTGAACACTATGGGAATCCCACTCCACCCACCATTAAAAACTGGCTTAGCTCAAAATCTTAATGTTTCTCTGGCTTCTCTAGCATTTCTGGTTGTCAGGATATATTCAAGCAGCCCTGTTTGTATATCAAGATAGCTATTGCTTAACTTATTCTGAGCCATTTAAATATACTGCTCTGTAGTAACGTGTCAGTAATGTAGGTTAGTAGGATAACCTCTTAAAAGCTGCCTGTCTTAATACCCGCCTGTCTTAAAACCAGGTATTTCTAAATGGTGACCTGCATGAAAATGATACAGTACTGTTCCAAGTGCCTTTAAAAGGGGATACCAGGTTAACCTGAGACACTTCTAGATTAATATATAGATGAAATCATATTTCTAAGATGGTCTGTGGTTTTGATCAGATTAGAAGGGAGGGGGTATGTGATTCTCTGCTGTCTCAGACCTCATTTCGTTGCAGTTTTTAAAACAGACTCATGATAGAACTTACCGTATACTTGGGTATGACTGGACATGATGTGAAAAATACTGCAACATAGGGTGCGTCAATGTCATCTTTAATTTAACTAGCACTAGGCAGCATCTGTGCAGCTTGTTGTATTTATGAGATGAACTGAAAATGTTATTCAGCTGAATTGTTTCTATTCTTGCTAATATATGTATGAGAATCTAGGACTTGCTGACTTTTCTGAAGAGTAAGATATGTGTGACACAGTTAGAGCACTTGAGATGGTTGTTAAAGAAGGGTACTTGAGGAAGAGAAGAAACCTTGTGCATTCCTGACTGTGATTCTGTAAAACTTTCTGGGTAGCTGTTGTTTAGTAGACTGATCTTGAATGTAAACTTGTATCAGAACAAAAATGGCTCAAAGTCGTGTTTTATTATTTAAAGTCTTGGTGGGATTTCTATTTATTTCCTGTCTGGGCTCTAAGGCTTTTTGTATATGGGGCTCTATCCATTAATAATGCGTATACACACAGAGCTCTTTAGCATGTCAAATCCTGTTGCTTAAACTGCCACCACACGTCTTCATACTGATCTTTTTAAAAGAAAGATGTCTTTAATTCATTGGTGTTGTTTCTTTTAAATTGCTTTGGATGTGGATTTGATCTAATTAGCATCCATTATAATGAGGACTCTCAACAGCAGTGAGGTTCTGAAATGCACTGCACATCTGGGGAAGCCCTTCTTGTACAGGAAGCTGCTGCCAGCGGCCAATTTACACAACAGAAGAGGGTTTTAGTGTATGAATGACTCTTCCTCGTGCTGGCCTGCTGTTTCCTTCCTAGGATACATGACTGTAAGCTTAATTGCAGCTGCTGATTCATCACCTCGTTACTAGGGTATAAAGTTGGTTTGCTTAGTAATTCAAGTTTTGAAAAACAACAACAACAAACTTCTGCTGCTCACTCCATTCCTTTGGCGTAAAAGGTACCACTCTAAGGTTGGTATTTTACCTCTAGCAATGAGGTAGCTGTTATCAAGACCAAGCATGTGCTTTGTACGGGAAGGACATGGGTTTGGTTTACTATATTCAATAAAGTTTGGATGAACACCAAAATTATCTTGTTCTAAAACATCCTGGACACATTCCTTTCAAAAGAATGCTGCTAGATCAGTGAAACATGCATTATATCGGCTATCACTGCTATTACAAGTTTTCCATGAAGCTGCATGTGAATCTTCTCTTGGAAATTGGTACTTGGTGTTGAAAGTTAATGAAGTATTTATTTTGATCCTTGAAAGGGAAAGCAGCTCATGGTAAGGGTAAAGGGTTTGTGATCTAGCATTAGAGGGCTTGTAGTAGAAGGATGCGAAGCTGCACTGCCACAAGTGTGGACAATGTGTGTGCTCCCAGACACTGTACTTCACAGTGTCTTCTGCAAATTCAGAATAGTCATGGGGAGGAGGATAGAACCGCCACTTCCTTCTTAACATCTTCTATGATCTTTCATGTGGCCAAAATCGGATACTTTCTTTTCCATTAGTCTTTTCTCTGGTTTAGATCCTGAAGTCCGGATGGAACTTGCACACAAGCAGAAGTAAGGGGTACATTCTTCCTTTGTTTTCTTACTAAGCAGCTCTAAAATTTGAGCCACAGAAACCAAGAGAATACAGTGTTGATACAGAAATACCTTGGATGATTTGTGCACCGTGTAGGCCTGTCCTTCATTTGATGAAAAAGATGAAAAACTTGTTAGCTTCCTATTTTCTTAAGTATTGAGACCATTATTTAATGGGAAATTCAAATGCTGACATTTACTTCACATTTCTGTTTTTTAAGACAACATCATTAAGACTATGTTCAAAGTAGAAGATGCTTAATGTTTGAATAACGTATTGTCTGTTGTGTTAATCTTTTATTTTTGAGAAATGGGGAAGAGATAGGACTTGTCCCCTAGAACGTTTTTTTTTTTGTCTTTGCCAGTTTCTGATTTGAGAAAGTTCATTCTAATAACACTATTTAAATTCTCCATAGTAGAAAGGTGGGCTTCCTTGTATTTCTCTGATAGAGACTATAATGTAGTGTATCACTGAGCTGAATAGAAAGGGTTTCTTTGACATGTGAGTGAGGAGAATGGCAAGATGTGGATTTTCATCTCCACTCCTGGTTTTATGATCTGGTCTCTTGGAAGGAGACTTGCTCCCTGTTTCTTACGGGGTTTCCCCCCCACCTGAGAGCAGTTGTTGTGTAGATGGCTTGCTTTGTCTAGGACTGCGGCAAAACCACAAACAGTATTTCTGGAATGGGCAGAGAAGGTCTAGTCGGTGGCCTGTCTTGGGAATGCTTTGTGTTAAAGCTGAAGAGCAGACCAGCATTTATTTGGGAGCGATAAAATATTTGCATTAATAATAGGTAAGTTCTAATTTAAGCAAAGGCACCAAGTAAAAGTTTAAAAAGAACTTTAAGTATAAGGAGAGCAAACCAATGTTTCTTGGTTGAAAAGAACTAATGTAATACATTAACGGGAACAGGTTGCCTGGTTAGTACTGACAAGCATTAATAGCATTCCACTAACGAAGCTCAGACTAGTACAGTAACAATTCAGAAGACCTCATTTTTTGTGTAAGCTGTGGTATAGGAGCGTTAAATTGTGAAATTATGTTTTACCACAAAAATAGCAAATTATTTCCACATTATTTATACATAACTATACTGCAGTGTAGGCTTGCCACCATTGTTTGTTTTTGCTGACGAGTCTGATAGTTTGTTGCCCAACAACTCAGACAGGTTTTTCTTTGTCTCCTTTTAATTCTGTGTGAGGTATTGTTGTATGTTTGAAACGTTTCCCTTACAAGATTAGTTAGATATGCAGTGATGCTTCCTAAATTGTAAGGATCTGGGAGTGACTGATCTGCTGCTGCTGTTGAAGTTCAAGTGAGGTGGAGGATCCGGCATTGCAGCTGAAGGCGCAGCAGTTTTTTTTTGATTCAGCAGAACAATTCCTGTAGCAGAAGCTGCCCCTTATGACTAATGCAGGCTTGGGATATTTATAGACGTGCATATCCACAGCCCTTCTTCACTCCAGCAGGCAGTCACCCAAACACAAAAGTCTGGAATTAAAGTAAAAGTCAAAATTAAAATTAGTCCAGCAGTTTGGTTCTGACAACACAGTGGAATGCAGGAACACATTGGGCAATAAAATGCTTCCTTGCAGCGGGAGTGCAACTTTCAAAGCTGTGGGTAGATGTACAGTAAATGGGGAGTTCTTACTATGTCGTGTAGTCAAAATGTTACGTTTTCTGTCCAAAATTCATACACTACAATTGCAATACTTGCATTGTTGTTCCAGTTTAAGAGGTTGTCATCTTTGTCGCTCCTGTCCTTGGCCAGAGGGGAGAGGAGAATCTGTGTCTATAGAGGGAGGACCTGCTGTAAGCTGTGGTTCGTGAGAGCTTATCTTTGCTGCAGTACTACCACTTCCATGGCAGAAAACCGGATATATTCAATTTTGGTTTCCCCTTCTAGGTGAGAATGCTGGTATCTAGCTAGGAGGCATATTGGAACTAGACTTTTATTATGTTTGTAGAGTAATACAGCATTTCTTCTTTGAACGTGACCAGCATTGTATTTCTCTTGCTGGTATTTTATGACAAATCATTGTAGACATAACTTAATTCTGAGACTGAAATGGTAAACTTATTCCAAATAAAATATAAAAAATTAAGACCCTGTTGAATCCTGTAAGAATATTTTAATCTCTGTAACAGATGCTTTAAAAAACTAAACAAGAACATTATATGGAGCCTAAAAGGTGCAGTATCAGAACCAGATTTTTAAAAAATTTTGTTTCTGCTGTGTTCAAGAGAGATTTTTTTCAGAACAAATGAAACTTGCATGCAGTTTCTATTTTATTTATTTACTCTTCAGATACAGGACTCAAAGTAGAACAAATTACTGGATTTTTACAAAAGTAGTTTAGCTGACTCCTCAGTTTAGAAGTTCTGCATTGTGAAGGATTTCTTGCTTTCGAGTGAACAATGTGAACTAAACTTTCATGCTTGTTAAGTTCTAATGCATTGAAACGTCATTGGTTTCAGATTATTATCTAAAACTAACTTCTGGTATTGAGTATTTCACACTCATGTTTTGATTCCTGGAATAATATTTTTCTCTTAAGAAAAAAACCCAAACAAAACCCAAAACCAAACACCAAAAAACCCCACCAACCAACAGCCAAAAAAATCCACCAGAATGACTTTGTGCCATGGTTTTGATCAGTGATTTGTGCCCCTTTTCCCACCAAGGCGGTAAGGGAGCACTGCACTGGACTCTGAAGTTTTTGGCCTCTGCCAGTGCTAACAGAAAAGGTGGAAATGAAATTTTAAAGCTTTACTGATTTCTTCTTGTTGGGCTTCCATGGCAGTTGCCCCTGTAGTAAGGCCGCAATACGAGTGACTGTCATTGTGGTAAAGCTGGTGGGTTGAAGACTTGAGATTGAATACAGCTGATCAGAAATTACTTGTGTACTGTCCATTTTCTGATGGAAGCCTTGTCATTTCATTGGGCATTCATCCATCTCCGGCACTGTGGTCCTGTCGTACTATGAACTACATGATCAGAGGCTGCTTGTGTTGGACACCCCTTTTGGTACAATGGATGGCACCCGGGTTTTATCAGTTTGTGTTCCTCATATGAAGAATCGACAGTTATGGCCTGACTTGCATGTGTGCTCCTGCAAGTGTTGTTTATTACCACGTTGAGGACTCTGTATTTCCCTCACAGGAATAAAAGGCAGCTCTGATGTGATGTGGAGGAGGTGCAGCCTCTGGCCCTTCAGTGGCTCTTTGGGAAACTGTATGTCCCTCCTGTCTTGGGCCAAAGGACTGAGGTCTGCTTACCTCCCTGTCTTTGCACTGTTCCTATGTTGGTTTCAATACTTCGGATAAGTGCTTTTGGGGTGATACTTTTAGGCAGAGCTAAACAGCAGAGATCTTGGAGGCTCATCTTTTGTTGGGAAGTTGAGTAGGCTGAGAAAATGGGAATACATTTCTGTATCCGATCTTGTGACAATGGAAAGGATTGGCTCATGTGTTATAAATAAAATTGATTGATTCTGCTAAGGAAACCATGGACAGCATACCAGAGGGCCACTGTGCTTTATGGAATGATAGTGGACAATAAAGTTAAAACTAAAGGGATTTTCTTAGTAGCAAGCTATGCTTTGCTTTGTCAGTGTTTTTTCGGTTGTTTTTTTTTTTTTCCTTTGGTTTTTGTTTTTTGGTTTGGTTGGTTTTTTTTTTAGTTTTGGCAGAAGAGAACAGGTTTTTCTTGCCTTAAGAACTCTGTTGGAGCAGCTTGATATGTAGATAGCTTGCAGTCTGACTTGTATCTCACATGCTCCTTGTTATTTTTTTTTCCCCCAAAGCCAGATTATTTGGATAGACACAGACAAATTGGGGAAGAACTGAATTTAATATTTCTTTTTCTGTTAGGAAATCAAGAGCTGAGATAGTATGTGAGAAATGAATTTCACAAGAGAAAGTTGCATTATTTGCAGAGCAGTTATAGGAATGTATTTGGTGTGAGAACTTCAGATTCTGTTACTCAAAATTAAACATGAGTAAATAGAAGGTATCAGGATATACTTCTAATGGCAGAGGAGAAGGAACCTGTAACTTTTGGCTCCCACAAATTTTTATAGCACTGTCCTTTCCTGAGACAGGAAAGGAGGTAGAAAATGGAGCACTGCTGTTAGGTTAGTTTTAAGCTGGTTAGCTGGTGGTATTGTAGATAGCTAACTGCAGTAGTATAAATCTGGGTGTAGACTTACTGCTGCAATATTTTTTTAACGTGAAAAGTGAACTAAGATGAAAGTACAGTTGGTGAATAGCTTCTAAAACTCAGAAGTTAAGTGTCCTGGTTAGAAACTGGGCTCAATCTTTTCTGATACGGATAGAAGATAAGCAGATTTTCTTCTTTCCTACGTGTCTATTGGCTGTCATGTACAGGTAGGATATCTTCCAAATAATCTTAGATCTATCTGAGGTGAAGCAAGGCTGGAAGCAGTCACTGCCAAATTCTACGTTATTAATGAATTTATTAAAGTTTTTTTCTTGAATATTTTTTTTACAAAGGAATATAGTTTTAGGTGAAAGGAGGACTGTCTAGAGCAACTAAAGTCACAGTATCACCAAGAATCAGGTATCTGAGTGTTATGACCATTAAAACCCATACAGATATGAAAGCTCCTAGTTTTGTTTTGTGTTGTGTTTTTTTTAATTGAGGAAAAGAGCCTGTGATGGAGATTAGGGGATTATATATATTTTTAGACTACAGTAAGTGTACCTTATAAGCATGGATGATTTAATCTTAGACTTGTTAGTGGCATATATTGCAAATGATGTAGTACAATAGCAAATACCTTAGCACAGATTAAGTTCTGAAATATTTGTCCAGCAACCCAGGTAGGTTTTGCAGTCTGTGAAAAGCTGTGTGCAGTTATAGCTATAAAGCTACCAAAATCCTAGTTGCATTGTCTGTATGAATTATAATTACAACAGTGACCCCAATGGGCATACATTCCATTTTACTATAGAAATTTGCTTCAACTAGGAGAAGAATGTTCAGTGTACAAAACTCAGTTATTACTTGTAAGTCCGTTTACAGGGAGTGTGTTTTTTACCTAGGGATTAAATTAAGGAGGATCCATTCCCAAACTCTGAGTGATTGACTCATCATATGACCTTGGGCAAGTTACTCATCCACCTTGAGCTTCGGTTTTCCCAGTCAGTAATAAGTAAACAATGGCAAACTTGCTGAAAGCCAAACGTTGCAATTGAGTTGAGTCTTCCTTGCTTTCTGTTGTTTTGCCTTTTTACAAAAAAAAAAAAAGTAAACTTCCATTATTCTTTCAAGTCGGTATTTGAAAAATTCACTCTAGATCTGCTACTCCAAGCTGTAGAATTAAAGTTCAAATTAAAAGAATTCAAATTCCAGCCTCCTCTCCCAGTGTACACCTCACGTTGTCCTACTAGGTCTTCTCCTGGTCTTGCTACTCTGCTGCTATTTCCATGAACTGTCATCATGGTTCTTCATGAAGATCATGGTCTCCTGGGAAGCTGCAGTCTGTCCCTCAGATAAAAATACAACTTTGCTGCTACTTATGCAAGCATTAAACAAATGGTGTTTTTTCTGAAGATCAGCTAACTGTAGACTGTTTTTTAAAAAAAATAAATAAATTACAATCATTAACTGTGAACCAGTCCTTTGTCCTTAAATCAAAGAATGCTATTGCCCAGGCAAGTGCTGTAAAATTCTTCTGATAATTTATGCTGGCTCTACATACACCCTCTTGCTTGAGCACTGGGATCTTGAGGTTTCCCCTGTTTGTTCTTGGATGAGACAGTTTTCCCCAAGGCTTAGTGGACTGCATTGTGGAGACTGCAAGTAATATTAAATAAGCGTACTTGTCTTGAGGTTTGTTTCATGGGCTGCTTTTCTGCCATCTGAGAGGACTGTTGTGGAGTGAACCACACTTCAGCAGGGTGGCTTTTTGCAGGGATTCTCCTCGCGTGTCCTGCTGAGGTGTACAAAGGCATCTCATACAGGTCAGGGGAGCTGATGGGAGCTTTGCCTTCTAAGCGCACTGCTCTCTTTGAGCAGTGTCTCTGCCCTACAGGTTTGTCAGTGTTGGTGTAGTGTCCCAGCACAAGCAAAGCACGACTTTTTTTACGGAATGCACCTGAGGCAAGGAAGAGTTTATAGTCATCTTTGATGTGTGCATGAATTCTGTTTTCAGATGTTTTTGAGGTCACTGGAAAGAACTTTATAGTTGAAAGAATGTTGCCAGGAGAGAGAAGTTGAACAAAGGCTCTCAAATTCTGGTTGTAAAACTGTTGCTGTACCCTCTGGTTGCTTCTAGGTGGCACTACAAGAAAAAGAATATGTGCGTTCACTAGCTACGAGAAGCCAATTGTTGAGCTGGTTCGGGCTTTGGTGGTCATAGTGCAGAGAGGAGCAGCTGGCAAATACTCCAGGAGAAAGGAGGAAAGGAATAAACTTACTCTGCTGTGATAGAATTGACTGAACTCTGAATTGCATTTTACATGTGTGAAACAGTGGTCGCTTACTGACAAACTGGTTTTGCTTTAGTGCCAAAAATGTGATTGTGTACAAAATTTATATACATAGTTCTTATCCAAAAATTGTAATCAAAAGAGAAATGGTTTTCTTTTTCTCTAAATGTTTAAATGTGAGACTGCTTTATAAAGCAGGCTTGGAGAACAGTTATACTGTATGTACATGGGCCAAATAAAATACAGGGTTTTATTCTCGTCTAAAATTTTAATCTTTACACTCTTCAATATTTTTTTTTCCATTTTGAATAGGAAAAAACATAATATGTTCCAGTTTACAGCCATTTCTCAACTTTTTGTTGTTGTCAAAGTATATGGCAGCTTTTGGTTTTGTTTGAAGGAGGGAGCTGTGTTTGATATAGTACGTGTTTTTGAAAGTTTACTCTAAGAGCTTATAGTAAGGAAGTAATCTCATGTGATGACTTATAAAACAGATCTTACCAAAGCAAAGGTGTAACTTTTTTTTAACCTTTTTATTCCTAAAACATTTTATTTGGAGCTAGACAATGTTCTAGTAAGAAATAAAAATCCTAATCTATGAAACATAAAACTAAATAACTAAAACCTTCTTTTTTCAGCAGCTCCATGAGACTGTGAAAAGAAAGCTTGACAGTGCTGCTTCACCTCAGAATGGAGACCAGCAGAATGGCTATGGTGATGTATTTTCTGTGTCCAAGAAGCTGCGTCGTGACGATGGTCTTGGTGGAGTGAGTGGTTCTTCCAATGGAATGCCCCCTGTGTCTCCACTCCACCACCTTGACAAGAAATCTGGCAACGGAGATACCTTACAACTTAATGGAAAGCATCCGATGGGGCTAGATGGCATCAGCAAGAAGTGTCTTCCAGATTCCAGCCTTCAGATGAATGGAGGTGGTGATGCTGATGACTCATTTCCTCTGAGTTTGAACAAAGAGCTGAAGCAGGAGCCTGTAGATGATCTTCCATGTATGATTGCTGGAGCAGGGGGTTCTATATCTCAGAATAACTTGATGCCTGATCTTAATCTTAATGAGCAAGAATGGAAGGAACTTATTGAGGAGCTTAATAGATCAGTGCCTGATGAAGACATGAAGGATCTCTTTAATGAAGACTTTGAAGAGAAAAAAGATGCGGATTCTTCAAATTCAGCTGCACAGACTCCATTGCCACAAGATATTAACATAAAGACTGAGTTTTCCCCAGCACCCTTTGAACAGGAACAGATGGGATCTCCCCAGGTGAGATCCACTTCATCAGGTCAAGCATTTATTGGTGCTGCTTCTGCACCTGTAAGTGCCGCTTCTCCAGCGGTTGGTAGTTCTCAGGCTATGTTTCAGCCTTCCAGTCAGTCAATGACTGAAAATCCTAATCAGCCCATGATGCAGGCATCAAACCACTCTCAAAACGTCCAGAGGCCTCTCCCCAATGTGTTGTTACCTGGGAAGGGTGCAGGAAGTGCCAAAGAAATGTCTTCTGCTCATCAACTTCAGCAGATTGCTGCCAAGCAGAAGAGAGACCAGATGTTGCAGAACCAGCAGCAAGCTTCACAAGTCCACCAAACAAATCAGATGTCTACGTGGCAACAGTCTGGGCCTTCTCATAGTCCACTGGCTGTCCCATATACCATGGAAAATCCCACCAGCCCATCGGTTTACCAGCCAGACTTCAACAATCAGAAACTCATGATGCCTAATATGGGAAATAAAAGCTCACCGAGAGCTGGAGGCAATTACCATGTGAACATTTTGGGTCATCAGCAAAACAGCTTGAACCAGAACCCTGTGAATAGTCAAGGCTCTATGCTAGACTATGGGAATACCAAACCTCTTTCACATTACAAAGCAGAATGTGAACAGGGCGTTACAGTACCTGGTCAGAACAAGACTCCCATGTTGGCATACATACAACAGCGCCAGCAGGCACCACTGTCTCACGTGAGCGATGACCAAAATGGGATGATCCTGTTGAAACCTAAATCTGGAAACATTGCCTACCGACTACCGCACAGTCAGGTGAATGTTCTGGTTTTTGTTACCTTTGTTTAGTAGCAGATTTAAGTTTCGCAAGAGGGTCTTGGGTAGGTAAGGCTAGAGTACAGATTACTTGGTATTGTTTCAAAACAGTTGCCGCATTACTTTAAGGAAGAAAACGATGACACTCAATAAGCTGAGACAAGAATCAAGAACTCTTTTTCTGCTGGGGACAGTTTTTAATACTGGTTCTAGGTCATGTGGTCATGCGTGATTTCCAGCTTAATATACTCTGAGGGCAACAAATTATGTCACGCTTCATAGAAGCTTCTGCTTACAAAGATGAATAGATGCTTTGTAAACTTTTGCCTAAAATAACTCATAAAACTGCAGTGTTAAACAGTGTTCTCAAAGAAGCTTTGATTTCTTTACCTTCTTTTTAGTGCCTGACTTGTGTCAGAGTTGGCTTACTATAAAAAGACATGCCTTTGGTTGCTCCTTTTTTCAAGAGAGATGGAAGTGGGGGCTGCATTCCCGATTTCTTGGGATTCCTTGGGGTTTTTCAAATCTAAGAATTTGTTATTGGTTAAGTCTCTGAGGATTGGGGAAGCACGGGATAGGAGAGAAATATGTCTTTAAGAATGAATAATAGTAATACTTGTCTGCTTGAAGCAATATGCTTCAGGTTTTCCTGTGAAGGAAAATTCCAGATGGTGCTGCTTTGCCTTTTATATAACTGATATTATAGGTATGCTGCAGGTGAAAACTTGTGTAGTGATGGAGGTATAGACTCATTGGGATTCTGTAACATGTGCCTGCAATGGGCATCCTAGAGGGCTTGTTGAGAAAAAAGGTCTTTGTTATGTGGATTAAAGCTCCTCTAGCAAAAGCTGCTGGAGATACAACTCTAGTAATATGTTCCCTCAATAAAACAAAAAAACTGTGAAAAAGATCTGATAAGTCTGCGATAAAGACCACACTGATGTACAAATAAAAATCTGAGGTCAGTGTGTGCTTCATAAGGCACAAAAAATTAATCTCTTTAAAAGCTAGCACAAGTAACAATCTAACAACATTTTGATGGAAGAAGGGGAAGGGTGGAGATTATTGTGTATGTCACATCTCCCCCTCAGTGAAAAACATGATGGTGACCTTCCATCTATGCTGCCACGCTTGCACTGAATTAGCAGAAATACGGATGAACGCTTCTGAAGAATTTCTCAAAAGCTTGCATGTAGAACGACTTAGTGCAGCATTAGCTATATTTGGCTCGTGATTTCTTATGAGGGAGTGAGAACCAACAGCCGAACCCATTAGAATCATAGAACAATGTGGGTTGGAAGGAACCTTTAAAGGTCATCTAGTCCAACCCCTCTGCCATGAGCCGGGACATTTTCAACCAGATCAGGTTGCTTGGAGCCCTGTCCAACCTGACCTGGAGTGTTTCCAGGGATGGGGCATCTACCACCTCTCTGGGCAACCTGTGCTGCTGTTTCAGCACTCTCATCGTAAAAAATGTCTTCCTTCTGTCTAGTCTAAATCTGCCCTCTTTTAGTTTAAAATAATTATCCCTTGTCCTGTTGAAACAGGCCCTGCTAAAAAGCCCCCTTTAGGTACTGAAAGACCACAATAAGATTTCCCCGGAGCCTTCTCTTCTCCAGGCTGAATAATCCCAACTCTCTCAGCCTGTCCTCATTTGAGAGGTGTTTCATCCCTCTGATAATTTTTGTGCCCCAAATTAACTGAATACTAAACTTGAAAGTAGTATTTGTGTAATTAGAGATGAGGCTGAACTGTGCTTAAAAATTGTCAAATTTCAGATATATTTGCTGGTACAAAGAGGGCAGTATCAGATCTCGAATGATAATTGTTCCTTGTTATTTTTCCTTATTCAAAGTTTTGATCTCCAAAAAAAGCAGATCTAAGAGAAATTAATAATAACAGGTTGATCTGTAGTAGTATTTTTCTCGGTGAAATATAAGACTCATTTTGATCAGTGATAGCTGCTTTCCCCTTTACCTACAAATAGTAAATACTCTGATACCAAAAAAAGCAACTTTAGGAGGGGAGGCATAAATACTTGCTTAATTAAACATTGATAGAAGAGGCAGGATTTAAATAAGTGTATGTATAACAAAAATTTAAAATGTAGTGTTTGAAAAGCTGCTACCAAAGTAAACTGAAGCTGCTGTGTAACTGGTGCCATTCCTCTGGCTGAGCACCTGTTTGAGCTGGACTTTGGGAAGTACTTTGAGACTGAAGTTTAAGCCCCCTTGGACCTTAACTCTAAACTCACTCTGTCTGGCACTTCGTAGATGGGTTTTTGGTTGTCTTTAATTAACTGAACTGGAATTTGTAGCACACTCTGCCTTTTCTGTTAGAAGCTTCAGAAGTGAAGAAGGTATTGCGTAAAGATGGCAAAATATAAGGAACTAACTTTTACTAAGTTGTGTAAATGTACAAATTGGCAATAATTGACAATTTCTGTTTTTCTGACATGTGTTACAATTACCCTCCCTGTGTAGACTTTGTTTATAAAGTCTCTCTTCCTTATCCCATGAAATGATAAAAATAATACAAATGGTGGTCATCACCATGAGAGTGCCTTTCCCCATCTGTGTAACTACATACAGTTTCTAAATTCTGGAGGGCTAACGTCCTTCCATAACTCATGTCACCTTTTCTGTGTTCTGCAGGATCAAACCTCATCTAATGTTCCTCGAGTTCCAGTGTCTGTCCCGGGCCCTGGTGTGGGTGCCCAGGCTCCGAATGTCTCCATGGCAGGTAACCACAGCAACCCACCTTATCTCAGCAATCAGCAGCAAGCAGCAGTGATGAAGCAACACCAAATGCTGATGGACCAGCAGAAGCAGAGGGAGCAGCAACAAAAGCACTTGCTCATGGAGCAACAGAAGCAGCAATTCCTGATGGAGCAGAGACAGCAACATCTTCTGGCTGAGCAGGTGAGAGGGACCAGCAGTCGTCTTTTCTTTGCGCTGATTTGCTTTGGTGGATGAAATAGCATTAGAGATTTTGTCGAACAATTATCACATTACAAAATAGGGGATGTAAACTACAAGGCACTTTGGTATCATAATTGCTGCTTTATGTTTCTGTAAAAGTAACCCAAATATGTAGCGCTTGATAGCTGAGACGTTATTTTTTCTGTTGTTACAAGGCACTGTGGTGAATGAAAAGAATGGAATAGGTAGAATTGAATAGTGTGAAAACATAAGACAATACCTACATGGAGAGAATGTATCATACCAGCGGTGGTGTAATTCTTTGTGAATGAAGAAAGGCTAATGGAATCGGAGCAAAAATAAAAGATAAGGTTGGGATACTGTTGACGTGTTCTGTAGAGCTTTAAAAACTGAAGCAGTGAGCAAGGGATTCTGTACGCTCGTTGTGCCTTCTGCGTTTTTTCTCTGTGAGATCCACAGAAGTTCACATTTCAAATTTTCAAACATCTTTCACTTGTTTATTTGGGGAAAATAATAGATATCTGCATCCAACTTGTGTCTTGTCCTGTCCATCAGACTGCAGAAGGCTGCTTTAGCCTCTCTCAGGGAAACAGGCTCCTTGTGTGAACCTTTCTGAGCTTTAAACTTCTTGCAAGTCTTTCAGCTGAGAAACAGCCCAACAGGCCTTATTTCTGTTACCAGTGCCTTTTTGCATTTTTTAAAGTCCATGCAGGCATGTTTCAGGCAGTGGCACTCTACATACGGAGAAATTACTAGTATCTGATATGGAGGAGGGAGAAGATGAGTTTTCAAAGAAGGACTGAATACCAGGTTCTCCCCGTGTCTCAGATCTTTTGGAAAAAGTGTAATGACCTGTACTGCTGAAAAGTTTTGTCTTTGAAGATATTCCTGTCCTAGTTATGGTAACTACGACTAACTTCTACAACTTGCGTCTCTGTATAGTGATACTGGGACTCTGATCCCAAATAAAGAACAGCTTTGCTTTGGAGCTGAACATACTTGGATATTGCATTTGCCACGTTTCTTGGCCTAGTGCTGCCCAGTCAGGCTAGATCTTGTTAGCGTTCTAATTTGATATTTATTTCTTTGGATACACAGGATACTGGATGTAGTTTTACAAAAAGACTTCTAAAATCAGTTGACCTCTGTTTTGCAGGAGAATTGCAGTTTCAGGTAGCTTCACTGCCATTCCCTGCCACTCTAAAGCTGTCTTTGTGTTTGGTATTCGGCATCTTTTTTTTTTTCCCTCTCTTTTTTTTTGTTTTGTTTTTTCTTTTTCTGAGCCAGGTTCTGCAGCTCTAGGTTTCTCTCAGCACTACGGCATCTCTTCTCGGCTTCTGTGGTCAGCCTCTTTCAGGTTTGACTGGTCCTGCAAGCAGCAGGTCCTTTCCGTCAAGCAGCCTGCCCTCTTCATTCCTCTGCATGTCTCAACAGCTTCTTAGTTGTAGACATTTCAAAAGGATGGTAGTAGTGTGTATCTGTCTGTTACATTGCAGTAGTCTCTTCTTTAAAGGCTTATTGCTTGTGTCTTTACCCCAGTACTCTTGGAAGGGAATTTCTGTGACCTTCTGTGCTCTGTGTAGCTTTTTAGATAAGCAGGTAGTTGTGCATTGTGTCACTACTTCGTTATCTCAGAATTTCAGTCTGGTTGAATATATCTGTGGAAGAAGAGCCAGAAATCCTGTGCCTGATGTGTTTCATACTGTAAAAGCAGCCTGTTGGCTGTTTACACTGTCAAGATCTCAGAGTGTACTATTAGTGCATGTAGATACACTCTCAACATTCCCCTCACGGTTTTAGATTTAATTTTCCCCAAAAATTTCCTAATGGAAAATTTGCTTGTTCTATTTTTCAAATGGATTTTATCATAAGGTAGGTGTGGGTTGAATGTGCTTTTAAAGAGGCAAGGTTATTTTGAATCATTAGTAGCGTTTGTTTCAATTGATGGGTACATTGTTAAGATAATTACTTTGAACAATGATTACAAAACTTTTGTAACTTCTGCTATAAACTTAGATCTGCAGTTTTCCATAGTCTTCTAGGAAAAACTGTGGTATATAAGAATTTGGGTTTGTGTATATTTTTTTTGGTTTTGAAAACAAGGGCTAGAAACTACGTGTTCAGTTTTTACTCTTCTATGTAGCATTGTTGATATTTGTCTTGTACCTTTAATTTCCAAAGAGAGGTCTCAAATTGATCTGGAGGTAAAGAGCAAAAAAGTATGTGTGAATTTTCTTACAGATGCTCGCTTTTACTCTTTTTGTACCTGTTAGTGTCTTTAGAGTATTCCCAAAAATACCTGTTCATTATGTTACTGATTAAAAGACTAATGTCTCTGATTTTTAATGTTTTAAAGGCTGCAGACATGCATTGTAGTAACTCCTGTAATGCATGATGTTGTGTCCTGCTGTCTCTGAGTTCCTAGTCTTGTCAGTCATCAGATTAAATTGACTGTGTTTGAACCTTGAGAACAAAGGTCTGAAGTGACTTTAAGGCTGTGGAAGCCCCTTTAATTACCAGCTTGTTTTTATCCAAGATAGTCACCTTTGGAAAAAGCTTGGCTTGTTTTCTAATTGTCTTGTGTTGGACCTTTCTCAGGAGAAACAGCGACAGCAGCAAGAGCAACAGCTGCAGCGGCATCTGACTCGACCACCTCCCCAGTATCAGGATCAACCGCAGAATCCGTACCAGCAACAGGTCGGACAGTTCACAGGTAAGTAAACATGGCAATTGAAATAATGGCAGAAAAAAAAATTATCAAGAGTAAAAAACAAGGTGTCTCCAAATTTCCTAGCTTGGATATAGCTTTTAATTAATTTATTACAACATCTTCGCACGTCGCTGTGCCTTAAAACTTTTAGACCTATACTCTGATTCAGTTGCAAATTAACAGTTTCCCCTGTCCTGGATATCTGGGACAACTTAAGCTTCTGATTCTTAGTACTGCTTTGGAAATGGGTAAAATTCTTAAGCAGCTTCATTGTTCTAAAGGCCCTTTCGTACTACCATTTCCCTTTACAGGTTGTAAATTCTCCTTAACTTCCATATATGTGTGTGATATCAGGAGTCAGTTTTTTTTCTGAAGTCTAACATCATTACTGCTCCTATCTATCACAGGCCCTCATTAAAGAAAAAAGTGGTGTATTCTTTCTCTCTTCTACTGGGATGAGTTTAAAATGCTTTCATATTCTTATCCCTGCTGCCTTTAGAAGGGAACGCAATTTGAATTCCCTTCATAATGTGTTAGTGTCCTACACAGTGTTTTTTTCTGTAGGAGAAGCAGCTTGGTTCAGTGTATTAATGCTGATAAATAAAAGATGTTGTTACTGTTAAGCTGGAATAGCTTCATGAATGTGGAAGAACTAGAGAACAGTAAAAAGTCATGTCCTTACCTGAAAAATCCTTACTTAACAGGGCATCAAGAAGCCACTTGTCTTCTTTCATAAACCTAGAGTACAAAAAAGTGCTTATTCCCTTCATTTTGTTTCCTTACTGTCTATGTTCCCGCGGAAATAAATACTGAAGGGAAAAGATGCAAATAGAAATGTGATACCCTCATTCTAACAGTGTCTGTGACTATGCAGTGTCTAGTAGAGCTATGGCTGGGTTTTGTTACTTGAGAAAACTTGATACCAATACAAAAGGATTGTGTGTTAACACAGTCATCAGTAGCATCCTTCAAATATTGCACTGAAACGTTTTCTTTTTTCTCCTGTCACTTATCTACAGAAATACAGTAGTACACCTGTTAGAAATAGAGGATGTTTTGCTACAGTGAACATCAGTATTATTAAAACTATTTTTTTCCTTGTTGTGATAATTGTAACTGGTTTTTGCATCTTAAATCCTGGTATGTATACTACCTCTTCACTGTAGTGTTCCAGTAAGACCTGTTCCCCACCCATCCAACCCCCCATAACATTGGTGTTTTCATGTTGTGCTTTGTTGATAATTAATTCAATATAATTTGAATTATATTTGAATACAATTATATTTGAATAAAAATTGAATTAATAATAGTGGAGAGCCAGTATTCCTCAGCTATCTTAAAATATGAAAAAATTCTGCAGTTTACTTTTTGGTTTGAAAGTAGAGAAAGTACTAGTGTAGGTAGATTTCCCTTGGTTGGCTGTAAGAAGTGGGGGGTGGGGATTATATGCGTTGCACTTCACAGTGCTCTATTCTTTTTTTTTTTTAAGCAGCAGGCTGTTTCTTCTATGGGAAGAATCTTTTTTACTCAGAATTTACAAGACCAAGGGACCTTTTTGTTGTTTGCTGAAAAGACTTATTTTTCCAAATCATCTTGCTTGGTTGTCAGCATTGCATATTAACATAGCAAATATTTCATTGTGGAAATCCAAAAGATACTTGACCAAAAATTTCTGAAAGTTGTATACAATAGAAGAATTTTCTGGAATTGTGGAAACACAGGACTGGAAACCCTACAGTTGTACAATAAGAAGTATACAGTGTATGCACAGAACAACTGACGGTGTGTGTGTGCAGGAAGTGGTATATTTTTAACAGCCTGGCAAATTGTGCATGCGCTTCAAAGTATGTGTGTATACCTTTGTTCACAAAGAAAGGCAGAGTCCTGCCTTTAAAGTCTAATTATTTTTTTTTTAATTGATGATGCTGAACTCTTAGAAGTGGTATTCAGATTTTTTAGGACATCGGCATATCTGTGTTTGAGATCAAGGTGGAGGTGCTAACTGGGGCAACAACTGACACTTTAATTAAAGTACTGCTGTCTGTGTGTTGGTTGCATGGATTGCTTTATACAAATGCAGCTGCAACTCCATTTGGGATTGTAGTGTCTACAGGCCGTGCTTGGCTCTGGTTGAACCAAGGTATTTAATGTACAAAATATTTCTTTGTATTTCAGGATCATCTTCAGCCATGGCCGGGGTTAGTAATTTAGGACAGTCCAGCTCCAGTAGTCCGCGGATGTTTCCTCAGACCCAGAACATGATTCAGATGGGACCTGGCCACAGTTCTGTTCCTCCACTGCAGTCGGGCTCCAGTCAGCAGGATCGGGGGGTGACTCAGTATACCAATATGCAAAACATTCAGCGAGGGGGATTATACAACTTGGCGTCTGGTATGACACAGATGGTTCCCCAGCATGCAACGCAAAGTGCCAATGGACAGCCACCGATGCAGAGACAAGGCAGCTTGGGCCAGGGTGCTGCTGTTCCTGCTGGGTATGGGCAGAACACCTTAGCAAACTCAAGTATTTCTCAGCAGCACAGTAAAGGTGCACTGAATCCAACCTTATCTAAGCCACAGATGGCAAGAGTACCAGCTGCTATGGGGGCTCAAAATCCATCTTGGCAACACCAAGGTATCCCTAATATTAACAACCAGACACAAGCAAACAGTGGCTTAGGACCATTTACTGCCAGTTCCTCTTTCCACATGCAGCAAACCCATCTAAAGATGGCCAACCAACAGTTTGCCCAAGGAATGCCTCAGGTAAGCCTAAGCACCAGCAGACCGATGACCTCTATGAATGCTGCCGTCTCTGGGCAGATGTTGTCATCATCTTTAGGTGCGCAGCCGCGGACAAACCCACCTACGCAACAGCAGGTACCCTCACAGCAAGTCTTGCCTGGCATGAACCAGACTGTTCCAGATCTGAATGCTTTCAACCAGAATCCAAATCAGCAAATGCCCAACAGAGGTAATCTGCACTGTAGTCAAGGGTACCCTGTGAGGACAACCAGTCAAGAGCTGCCTTTTGCCTACAGCGGCCAGTCGGGCAATAATGGACTTCAGAACTTAACTGGTGACACGGATCTGATAGACTCTTTGCTGAAAAACAGGACTTCAGAGGAGTGGATGAATGATTTGGATGAGTTGTTAGGAACTCATTAAAATGGGGCCGGGGGTGGGGGTTCTACTTTTTTAATTATTTCATGAAATATAAACAACACTTGGACCAAAAAACCTGTGGCATTGAGGAGACTTGCAGGCATTAGAGGTAAATGGTTGGGAAAGGGACTGGAACTGCTTCTCAATGAGTGTTGATACATGGTAGTGGCACACCAAGCAGGTCTGCAGGAATAGTGCGCTTTATCTTGGTGTCTCTAAGGAGTCGCACACTTGAACAGGTCAAAAAATATTGTGCGTGTCCTAGCCAGCCTTTCGGAAATCTCACTTGCAGTGTTCTAAAATTAAATTTTTTTAATTATTTAAAAATAAAACAAAATTCCGCAGAAATAACGCAGAAAGAAAGCAAATAGTTGCACAAATTGTGTTTAGGGCTTAGTCTGCTGCAGCTATTACTTGCAGTCATTATTTGTTCATAGCTTGATGTGCTGTTATAGTACTGTCCATCAAACTTCTGGCTTTTTGTTTGAGAAGAGGCTCTATGCACCTGAGTACGCTTGCAAAATGTTTTGAATTGTTTCTTTTCCCCATCGCTGAAGCATGTGCCTGTACTCTCAATAAGCAAGTGATATTTCACAGTAATTATTTCTAGATGCTGGTAATAGAGGAAAGAAAGTATTAAAACCCGGCCAGTTAGTCTAGGTAGTCATCTTAATAGATTGTAGTTTTTTAAGCTGCAGTTTGCACTCTGTTGTAGAGAGGCACAGTTTTTGGCTTATACCTTGCTGTGTTTAAAGGGGGAATTTCTTATGGGAGAACTTTTAAACTCTAGTAGGTTTAACATGAATTATAAAGCCATTTACTTTGCACCTGTTTCTTCATAACTTATTTCCAAAGGTAGTTGTGTTTAAATGAAGGCTTTGCTTCATGACAGCTCATCTAGTTTTCTTTGCTGTAAAAAGTAAAACTAACTTTTGAGGTCTGTTCATTCCGCAAAGTTAGCAATGATGCAGTGAGCACAAGACTTCGTCACTTCAGGATAAAAATGAGTAAAAAATAATTTGGCTGAGAGGTGGAAAGTCCTTATCAGCAATAATAGCACAGGCAGCCTGGGAGAATACTTGTATCAGGGTTGCTCCAATATGGAAGTCTCCCCCTTTAAATACTTTTTTTTTTTTTAATACTGGGTTATGAGTTTGATAATCTTTATATAGACTGGTGGATTTACTTCTTCAATATCCCTTGAAGTAGATGCTGGTTCTTCAGCTCAGCCCAAGGAGACCTCTTATCCACATGTTGGGGTCAGTCCCAGAAAGGACAAAAACCCGCAATGGGAACGGTCAGTGTTCCAAAATTCTTACTTTCTACCAAAAAAATCCCCTATCCACCAACAAACCACCTTGCCTTAACCTTTATTTTAAAATGAAAATAAAGTTGAAAGCTTTTGTTTTAAATGCACAAATACCTCTTCCCTTTTAAATCCACTTTTTTGGAGAACTCCTTTAAACTTTGTAGTCAAACCCACCATTGTGATCTAAAAGCAATTTCCTTCAACACAGACTGGCTTCTTCAGGAGTTTTCTGCACTGCAGAGATGTGTGAGAGAGGGTTTTTTTTCCAGAGTGGGTGAAGGGAAGTGAAGGATAACGTTGATTTTGAAGAAGGAAAATGTTTTACTGTATCTGCAGCTCCTTTACGTGACAATTTGCACTTTTAAAAACTGCTTTTTAACACTAATACTTTAACCCTTTCCAAATATGCATGGAACATGGTTTGTCCAGCACACTTACCTAGTGTGGATGACTTGCGCTCTGTTGAACAGATTTGATATTCTATCATGTTGAACTGTTGGTGAAAGACGTGCATTGATCAGTGGATCCCACCGTTGAATAGTGGATAAAACTTCACCGAAGCAGACTTGATCCCTCGTAGAGCTTTTGAAAAGATAACATAAAGATTGTCTTTGGATGGGAAGACGAAGGTGTTGGTGACTTTGGTTGTTGACACTTCTGATATTTTCTAGAATAAGTAGATGAGATGCAAATAACTGATGCTAACTTTTATTCTACTGGCAATCTTCTAAGAAAAGAGCTAGTGAGTTTGGTTTACTATTAAGTTAAACCAAAAACTGGTCCAAGGTAAGTGTCATTAGAAGAGTATAGATATTAACTAGCAATGGCAGGGGAAGGAGCGTTTGCTGTATTTTTATTTTTAAGGGTTAACTTTGCACCAGTGTGCCTTCCCTTCCTGTTGGGGGTGCTTGGGACCTCATAATTTCAAGTGGCATCCTTCAATGTCACTAGTTTTTTCTCCCCCTTACAAACACTTGACAGAAATAACAGGGTAGTAGGATTCAGCTTTTCTTCCCTGTTTAGGTTGTGGTGAAATCTGCTACGTTTTCCAGTAGATTTTACACACAGACTTTGTTCTGAGTAAGTCAAAATACAATCCATCCAGTTGTGATTTCTGAAATGGAGGAAAAGAACATCTGTTTGCATTATTACTACCAAAAAGGCAATCCAGCTAAATGACCAGGAAAACGCAGATGTACTTTTTCCTCCACTGTTTCTGGAAGCTAAGGTGGATATTGCCCTGCTTGACCAGAGGGTTTGTTCAGGAAGGTATCTAGTTTTGATAACAGGGCCTTTTCGTGGTACTGTTGAAGTCAAATTGTGATTCTAGGCAAACTGGCTTATAATGCCCATTGGTTGTCATATGTGAACAGGATCCAAACAGCATTTAACCTGGTAGAAAAAACAGCCCTCGCTTCTGGTTTTGGTCCCTGTCCACGTAACACGATCAGACTGTTGGAAATATGGTATCGCTGTAACAAAGTTGAAACAGTTCAATGGAAATGAAAATAAGGTTTAGATGTACATAGGTGCATGGGTAGGGCTGGGCTTTGCCTTTATGCCCTTTGACATGTAGCTGTCTATATATGCACTTGGGCTTTCCATTTGCTGCAGCTTCAGAGCAATAAAATGTATCTCCCCTGAACTGTACCTAGCCAGCCGCCCATGGCTTTATTTATAAACTGCGGTTTTGGTTGGGTAGGAAAGGTGAGAGTGTCACTGTGCAACATCCACTGCCTTCCAAAAACCACGATTCAATTGAAAAGGGTGCTCAAAATTTTGTTATACACATTTCCTTTGTGTAAATAAATGTTTACAATTTTATATTAAAGATTTGAATAAGAGTTAGATCTTCTGACTGTATATTTTTTACTTTTTATAGATTTTAAAACTATAATTCTTTATATATGTGTTTGGGGGGTATTATGGTAAGTTTTATGCTTGTAAATGGAGAACAGTTGAATTTGATGCTAACCTTTATGAATTTTTGTCATTGAAATGTATAAAGAGTCCATTAATCCCCTTATTCTTTTACTACAATTACTGGTGCACACCAAAAAGAAATCCTTCACTTCTGTTTTATCATTATAAAATAAATATTTTGCTAGTGTATTAAACATACATGGTGTGACTTTCTACGTTCGTGTGAGCAGAGCAGAGCCCAGCGTTGTCGTTCCTAGTGAGATGGTTCCCTTCATCCCAACACACAATTGTGGTCAGCCAGTTACTGAGGCTCAAATTCTTCTGCTGTGTCTTCCCAATTCTTATGGTTTCAGAAAGTCCATTTACACAGGCCAGGACTGCATAAAAAAGGCCTTAGAAAACTTTATTTGGAAAACAAGGCTTTACGCTACACCCACTGCTTCTGGACGTTTTTTTTAATGCAGTGGTAGACCTTAAGCTTGGAAATACGACTGCAGAGTTCATTCTTATTAGTGAAAAAGATGTTAACATCTGCTCTACTGTGTGGAATTGTAGAGTTCAAATAAATATGCTCAGATTCCCTCAAAATCGCAGGCCTTAGAGGATCAGATTGGTTTCCTTGAGACTTGTAAAAAGACGAAGATTATGTTTGCTTGATGTAGGCAGACTGCACAAAAAAAATCCCGAAATGAGGAACACTTACTACAAGCACCAGTTAATGGCTCTGAACACGGACCGCAATCCCGGCAGCGCGTTGCGTGAAGGTTTTGGCTTAAAGCTGGCAGGTGAGGTCCCTAAGGCACTGCATAGAGCTGGCGGGTTGGAGGGGCTGTGGAAAACAATGGTAAAATAGGTCTTTCGGACCCTGCTGGATTGTTGAGCCTCTTAAGATGGGCACTCGCAGGTAGGTTGGTTAGAAGAGAAGCAAAGCAAGGATCTGTGGCTGCATCCGTGCCCAAAGGAGCCTAGCTTTAGAGGCCTGTGTTCGGGTGTTAATATGTTCTTGTTAACAAGTTATTACTTGACAAATTACTTTGAATCGAACGTTTCAAAGCAGTTCCTTAGTGAATCATACCATTTGCAGCAGAATTCAGTTATTTATGTAGTATTTCCTGTTTGTCAAGTGCACCTTTTAACTGATGATATCTATTCTTAAGTTCTAAAGTAACATCTCATATCTCTGACCACAGATTTAGCAGTAGCGATAAAGAATGTGCAAAAAAAATGTGACGCATGTTTCTTGCTAAGGCTGTATTCATTTTATGTGTTACTGTAATTTCAAGGATCCCCCTATGTAATAAGAATTTTAATCGGCTTCAAAAGTTGAAGGATCATTTTCCAAGCATTGAA
Source organism: Ibidorhyncha struthersii (assembly GCA_013398815.1). NCBI lineage: Eukaryota > Metazoa > Chordata > Aves > Charadriiformes > Charadriidae > Ibidorhyncha > Ibidorhyncha struthersii. The sequence goes on along the minus strand of VZSZ01010970.1, from coordinate 615,750 downwards.
GGTGGTGTCTCATTATATAGCTGTTGCGTTTATGGCCCCAGCTCAGAGCCTTCAGATTTCCTCACAAAGCGCATCCTGACTTACCCGACTATATTTTAAGTATACTCCTACTCTGCAAGTCTCCTGTTGCGTTTGAGGGTGGGGGGGAGCTGTGACTTCAGAAGCTTATGAAGAACCAAGTTGTGTCATCTGAAGTAACAATACCAGGATGAGCTGCTTCTGGCCCGTGGGGAACTGTGAAGTTATTACTTTATAAACTTTGCTTTATTGTCCCATTAAATGTGCTGCGTTGTATTTAATGTTGACTAAACCAGAAATTTCCCAAACTGTCCCCTGTTGAAGTGACATGCGCGTGCGTGTTTCCAAAATTTTAAGGAGTCGGGCAGATTGTGACCAACCTCTGCTCAGAAACTGATCTCTTTTTTTATTTATTTTCTTTCTCTTGATATTAGTGTTTTTCCTGAGGCTAATGAAATCCTGTAATGGAAATGTTTTCTAGAGCTTGCATTGTTTGTTGAAACAGTGTAAGCAGAATTAGACTGGTAGTGATGTTTCCCCTCTGACTTTCGCATTAGGCACCCCAGATGAAGTCTTGGCTCACCAATACATTCTGTTATGGTTAATTCTCTAATTTCTCTTTCAGTCTGGGTCTGCTAGCAGCCTGGAGGGTCAAAAGTCATGTCGTGTGAGTGTTTGGCAGAGAAAAGGAGCAGTTTTGCTATTCCTCATGCATGTTTTACAAAAAATGTACACTTGTATATTTGAATTAAGTGTTCAATTTGATAAGCTGTCACGACGGAGTTTTGAGGGGGTGGTGATCGAAACCAGAACAAGAGACTTGCTGGGTCCCACTCGGGAGAAACTGTAGGTCTGGTCTCTTCTTGTTGGTATTGTGCACAAATTCTGCACTGAGGTTTTGTGTGTGACTGCACAGAGAGAAATGCAATAGCTCAGCCATATCCTGTCTCCTCCCTTCATCAAAATTAAGGGAAAACCTTAGTTGATACTGAATTATACCTTTTTAGTCTCCTTTTTGGTTTTAAAATCTTTTTAAAGTCAGTAGTCTTTTATCCATATCCTGTGTTTTGGAGCAACTTTTTGAACTGATGTGTATTTTGCTTTTGTGGACTGGGGAGAAAAGTTATTCGGGGCTAAAATACTGCTTTTTTTCAAACTTTACATTTCACAGTTAGAATTCTGATGTCAGTGTAACATTTCTGAGGGTCCACGTGTTTCTACATCCTATGCTGCCATCTGTTCTGAACGGAGAACTTTTGTTTTGTATGTTAGTCAGGAAAAGGTTTGTAGTGCAGAATTTTAAAAACACCAGAAAACTACAAAAAGTGACTGCATGCTAAGGAAAAGAACCATACTTTTATTTGGTAAACTTACAGTATTAATTAATAGGACAAGATACCTGAATACTCTTGTAAAAATTCAGAACCCAGTAACAGAATTGAGTGATTCCAGCTGAAGCCTAGAGTCTTTCGTGTGGTCAACTTACTTGGAGTAAAGAGCCAGAAGGTCACGTCATTAACTTGTAAATGCTTGTTAATAATTTTTACAACCTAGCACGTAATTTAGATGCTTTAGACTTGATTAAAACTAGCAATAAAAGGGCTGGGAAAATTCCCATCATCTTTCAATTGCCGGCAATATATCCTTCAATCACGGTACAGAATCTGTAAATGTAATTGCAAGAATTTCAGTTTGCGCATGCAAAACTTCCGCTGTTATGCAGTTCCACGGAAGGCACTTGTCTCGAATAGACGCTTTCGGATGGTTGCCTGCTTTGGAAAGTTGTGTGGCGTGGGGAGAGTTAACATGTGGTGGAGGAAACACGTGTTGGTGCAGAGCAGTAAGAAGGCTGTTGTGGAGCCTGTGGTGGTGGGAGAAGAGGACTGGAGAGCAGCGGTACTCGTTGCACCTGGCCAGGGCTTTGCTCCGGTCCGCAACATGAGAAATCAGATAGACCTGCTGGCCACCGTCACAGTTTTGGGAGTCCTGGAGCAAGGTAAATGTGCTTTGTATAATGCTACGTAGTATTAAGCCAATTGTATTAAGCTTTGTGGAACTCACTGCCTGTATTTTGCTTGGAGTCTCTGGAACGCAAGCTGCTGTTTGCCGACATGGTAAAATGATGCAAAAGTTTGGCCGTTCCTGATGGGAGTGTCGTACCTGAGGCCATTCGTTGTTTAATAAAATGATCCGCAAACCTCAAAGCCAGCATCCTAGAAGGAAATAAAATTTAAGTTTAAAAATAAAACTTAATTTCAACAATAGAATGTCTTTAAAGTAAAATACTTTCTGTGATTGAATTTTAGCGGGTAATTTGTAACTTTGTAATAAGGACAGGTTAATAAATACACTGATGGAGAGGTCAGTGTACAAACATATCGTATGTATATGGAAAAGAGCATCGTGTACACATGTATTTCTTCTCTGTGACCGATACTGTTATGTGTTCAATTCACGTAGCTTAGCTGCACGGAGCAGATGATGAGTTGACAGCACACAGTAATTTGGAAACTAATGCGAGCCCTTCTGGTCAGAAATAGACTCAGACATCTTCAAAGAAAGTCAGCGACTTCTCGTAATTTAAATAGATGCTTTTGGCTTAGACCATTCCAAAAGAAGCAGTAGTGTTGCCACGCTCCGTCTACCTCTTGTGTTTAATTGTGGACCCTTTGGGCAAAGGGCTCTCCCCCTTGGGCTTCAGGAGGGTCAGCAAAGGGAAAACTGCCCTGCCTGGGGTGGGGACAGAGTCCCCATTTTAATAAAATCTTCACGTTTCTGTGCGGGAAGGTTGGTTTGTGGGGTTTTTATTACTGAATTAATTCACCGTAGAGCTATCGCACCTCTGGATGTGAATCTCTGAGCAGCCTGATGTATTTTTAGCCATCAGATGAAAATCTCATCATATAAGTGTTATTTAAACCACAAATATGCTACTTGAAGAACAGAGTTTAGGCTTCCTGAATTATCAGTAATGATATCAGCCGATGGGTGCTAGATGTACAAATTCTCTTCCATCACATCCTGGTGTAGGAGACACAATTCAATGGCCGAGCTTAGTACAGCATTGGTTGATTTTTATTTTAATTTTCTTCTGAATTTTCTGGGAGCCCACAGTTTCCGCATTCTTTCAAGAAACTTTCCCCTTCTTAATTTAGTTATGCTCTGTTCAGCAAGGCACTGAGCTTAGCGCTCTGTAGATACGTGTCCCTGCCCTGTGTTGACTGCTGTACCAGAGAGCACAACAATGCTACCACAGTTGTTATTCCACGCCCCACCCCCCTTTTTTTTAATGGCTTCAAAGGAAAGAAAGCTTATGCAATGTCACTGTCTGTCAGTCCCTACAGAGCCTGTTTGCCACGTTCGCTCAAATGTGGCAGCTATCAGCTATGATACGGTTTGGCGAGTTTGTGGATATAATCAAATAGAGGATGAAGGTCTGGCTGATAGTTCCACTGAGGAGCAAAGTGCTGGGAGAGCTCAGCCCCTCTGAGCTGTGTGGGGATCCACACAGGAGTTTAAACCTCGAGACATGAACCACAGAAAAATAGTTTGAAAGGTTCTGCAGAGTAGATTGAACTCTTCCCTAAAAGTCCATGCTGAGAAGGCTTGAGCCGTGTGGGGTTTTTTTCAACACCTCATTCTCAGAAGCGCTTCTGGAGGGTGATTCTTCATCCTTAATGCTTCACCCGTACGCCAGGTTTGGAGGACAGCTAACTGTCCTCCAAAGGGGTCTTACTCCTCTTGGGTGGTTTTATATATTATCCACCCCTAAGCATAAAGCATCTGTTGCAGGATTTGTCTGAATATTTGCCCCTGTACACAAGCAAGGTGTCAAGCATAGAGTTGATGGAGAGGTTGGGTCTGAAACTATTCTTATAGCTCATCAGTCACGAGAATGCTCCATTAGGAAGGGTGCAGGTGGCACAAAGCAGGCTGAAGACCGTTGACCAGCACAGTCAGGCTTACGCCACAAGCCAGAGCTGCACATGATGCAGTAACTTCAGCTCAGCCCGTTTCTTGAGAGGTGGCTGGGGTGAGACCGTGAGAGCATTGAATAGTTGCGCAGGAGAGATGCGCTTTCCTGATGCGAAGAGGAGGTAACAGGGTGGGTCACGCTTTCATCATCTTTTTCCCCGAGCTCTGCCAGCCGCTGCTGAATTGCAGGTAGTGCGTTGCTGCAGCCCTGGCTGGCTGGTTTCACGGGGGGGGATGCTGTGGTGTGTCCTGCCACATCTCGGGGCAGGACCACATCCTCACCCTCCACCGTAACTTCTGTGCTGCGCACAAACTGGGGAAAAAAGCAAATTTGTTCCTCCCCAGCTCCCTCTCCCAGCAACTCTCGTGCGGGGCTGGGTCACTGCACACAGTGTGGAAGATACTGGAACATACGGGTGTGTTCTTAAATGAATGTCTGTGTATTTAAGTGGATAATATGTTGTGTAATACGTAGGTCAAATAGCATCAGATTATTTAAATTTCTAATTCCCTTTTCTTCTACATATGTTCTCATGCTTTTCTGCAGGCACACGTGGATCTGTCTTATCTTTAATCTTGCAACATCTGTCCCTACTTTCCCTCTCTCTCCTGCTGTTCTGCTTTTCTCTTCTTGGTTAGAGTAAGACGGTCCACAAGGCAGTCCTTGCAGCGCGATGCTCTGGAAATGTTGCTATGTTAGGACCTTGCTGATCCAAGTGACTCACTTAGAAGCACGCTGCCCCAGCCGCCACAGTAATTGTTTTTATAATTTAGTTTCCTCCTATATGAAAATTCTCATTTTCACTAAAGGTGACAATGTAGTATTACACCTAAATATAAACACTTGAAACATCAGCAATCACCTGTGGAAGTAAGAACTTTCATCAAACAGTGAAACAGTCCAAATCTTCAGGTTAACAAGTTTTCATCGTTTTGAAGTGACTTTCTGTGTCCCTTACAAATGTACAAGGGAGTGATGTAGCAGACACAGAGTTTGTACCTCGGCCCAAACTCGGCACAGGCTGATAGCAGTCACCGGCAGCACGGCTGCTCCTCGAACAGCTCAAGCCTTGGGCTGCCCTGCAGGAACGAAGCGGAAGAAATTACCACCCACTTCCCCGTTTCCTTCTATTGCCATGATTAAGAGCATCTCTAATTGACTTAATGATACCCGAGTGCTTCAGTTTGGATGCTGCTCTGTGACATGGTGCTGCCCTTGTACAAAAGCTTTGTGCCCGCTGGGTGTAGCGGGAGGTGTTATATATTATTCCCATCAGACTGGTTGAGGGTGTACCAACACTAAACACAGACTGTGAGGCTAAAAAAAGAATAATAATTCTGTGATGGGATGTAGACTCGGTAAGGTTTCAATGTTCATTGCTGGCCTTCCCAGGGGTGTTTGATCTGTCAGGGAGCAGCACCCAGGGCTCTGCTGCTGCGGGGCGCGAGCCCATGCAAAGCGTCAGCCGGCACATCAGCCCTGTGGCGCAGGTGCTCTGCCAGCATAACCAAATCTGGGTTTACAGTACGAGTGAGAAATAAATGGTACACTTATTCCCGGTCGTGTGTGACAGCCTGGACTATGAACTTAGACTGTATCTGCTTTTTTCCTCTAACCGCTTGCTTGATTCCAGGCTAGATAAAGCTTGGCTAAATGAAGTGCTGCTGGACTGTTCCTGTCCCTGTGTTGTTCTTTTTTTAGCCTATTTTACGCTGCAAGTGATCTATGCCCGACGGAAGTTCAAGATCTCCCCTCCCGAGACAACAGGTCACCCTGAATTTGAGCGGATCTTCAGAGCTCAGTAAGATTTTGACTTTTTTTGTGGTGACTCCATCTAGTTATGACTTGAGTCAAACGTAACTACCAGGAAAGACTGAAGTCACCTTTTCACTTATTGCTGCTGATACTAAATTATTTTTTTTAATGCTTTGTGTGCAGAGGTCTGAGTTTTGATTTGGAGTACTTTGCTGTGGCTGGAGTGTTTCTGTCCATCCATGATAATCCTCCTCCTGGCATCGTGAGAGGCAGCCAAATTACAAATTAGTGGCGGTATGGAAGAGGTGCTGAGCCTTAATGCATTACACTGATTAAATTTAATATTAACGTTGGCTCCAAGTTGTGAGAGTAGCTGAAGCTATATTAATAACCTAATATTTGCTTGTACGTTTTTGCTGTTGAATTGAAGCAAAGGGCCTTGCTGGCAGAACCAGCCATGAGGATGTTTTAATTTTTTCCGTTTTTTAAGGCATTGTACTGTGAAAGTGGACACTCGCGGGCCCATGCCGAGGGCTGTTTCTTTTTGCTGTGTTCCTATGGAGAGAGCAATGCTGGAGCTAAGCTGGAAATGTTCACAGATCCTTTTGGCTTCCAGCAAGCACCAGATTCCGTCTTTCATCTCAGTCGTGCTGTTTCCTAAGCGAGTGAAAGGAACTGGCCGGAGGTGGTTTGAAGGGTAGCTCGAGCACGGCGCTAAATCCTGAACAAAGCAGCTGCGTTTCCTTGCCAGCGTGCAGCAAACATTTGTGGAGTGACAAAAACACCCGCTTTGGTCCTTTGGTGATGCATTGAAAGGCCAGCCTGCATGGAAGGCATCAGCCTTTGCTAGCTGGGTAGCCGTTGATGAGGCTTTTAATTAAATACTGGGCTGCCATGCATTAACCAAGTCATGCTGTGGGCTCCAGCGCTCTGGGAAGCCCTCTGTTATATTCTGCAGAGGAGGCAACCCCAGGGAACTTGGATTTGAGAAGGTATTTCTTGTGTGCTTTTTCATCCTTTTATTCTTTTCCCTGTGGAAAGGGATACAAATGGATAATTTGTTTTGATATATATACAAAAAAAAAAAAAAAGGAAAAAGAGGGGAAGAAAAGTATCGATTTATTACTCACTCGTGGAAAGCTGGCAGCCTCCCCTCACTGAGGCTCAAACTGCATTTGCAGCGTAAGGTTCTTCAGACTTTTTCCAGCTCCCGATCTGGCTTCATTCCCCGAGGCTTGGTAAGTTTTTGGCCAAATCTAAGATTAAATCGCCTAAGGAATGGTAAAATGTAGGAGAACTCGAGAAACAACCCCATTGTCTTTAACAGCACAGCTCCCACTGTCCTTTCTTGTGGAAAATCTGTATTTTTGTCACTAAAAGAAAAAGGAAGAAAGAAAAGAAAGCCTGGCTGCAGATCCAATCACCTTCTGCTGAATTAAATCTGGGAGAGGGCTCCTTCTTGGAGTATGACTTGTGTGACACCCAGATTTGAGCTGTGCTCACTCAGGGGGAAGGGAACGCTCCTTAAATAATGCCCAGGAACCTCCACCCTTGCAGCTTTTAAGCTGTAGCTGCACTTCACCGAGGGGGGCCGAGGACGGAGCCTGCCGAGGGTCCAGCAAAAACAAATCTCCATCTCAGCAATGGCTCATCATTGCGTGGTCCATGTGAATGTGGGTGAGGTGAACGCTGTGCGTCGTTTGGGTGCTTTTCTTCTCTAAGATACAGATATTGGGTGTCCTTGGTCGCAGAGAAGGTCCTTTCTCCTCAGCACAGCAGTGCTTCTTATCAGCCCTTTCATTTTGCTCGAACGTGCGTTTCCAGCTCACCTCTCTGGCCTCAGTTAACCGTTTTTTGACGTACCAGGATGCGGTTTTAACTCTCATCTCTGGTTCTCACCAGGGTGAATTGCTCAGAGTACTTCCCAATCTTTGTCTCGCTCCTCTGGGTTGCTGGAATCTTCTTCCATCAAGGTAAGGGGGGGAAGGGGAACCCCAACCCAAAACACATGCACAAAACAAAACAAAACAACCCAATTCAAATCCCGCTGTGAATTAGGCACATCCTCTCTGTACCCGTGAGGCTGTGACTTGGGGAAAGCAAAGTTCCCCTTTGGCCGGATGGACTGAGGAGTGCCCCAGCTCCAGCGTGCACGAAGCTGCTGGTAGCAGCCGAGCCGGTCTCCTGCCCAGAGGAGAGGTTTGGTGGCACGGGCAGCCAGTGCTCTTTTGCCAGAGCCCAGCTGTCCCCTGCGCTGCATCTCCTAGATAAGGTCAGGCTGGCGCGTGGTGCCGGGACAGCAGCAAGCTGAAGCAGAGCTGCAACGTGATACCCAAATAGCTACATCAGAACGAGAAACCATAACCCAAACAATTAGTCATCCACAGTCCATCCCGTACCAGGTGGGTTCTGGGGATTCAGCTGCCGCCACAGGGAAGATATGAGGAAGGACCATGAAAGGGAGTGTTGCACACCCACGTCCCGGGTAACTTTGGGGGGCAGAGAAGTTCATCTCTCACAAAAAGTTCATTCCATGCTCAGCTCCCCTCTCCCCTGCAGGTGTGGCTGCGGTGTGTGGGCTGCTGTACCTCTACACCCGCTTCAAGTATTTCCAGGGATACGCCGTGGCTGCGCAAGGACGGTTAGTACCCGGCCGGGGCTGTGGGCACCCCAAACCAGCCCAGGGAGGCTGGATGCAGGATGCGTCCCCTGGGGCAGGGTTCATTCCCACGGGTGGTACCGAAGGCATGTTTGCATCACCCCCTTCTGCCCCCACACGCTCGTGGCCCCACTGACTCTTCCCCGGCACAGTGTTGGAGGAGGATGGGGGGCACCAAGCCCTCACCAGCATGCTTCGTGCCCCGGCTGGCTGCCGGTGTCTGATGGTGTTTTCTCCCCACACAGGCTGGGGCCGATGTACGCCAGCGCCCGGCTGCTCTGGCTGCTGCTGGGGCTGGCGGTGGCCGGGCTCCTGGCACACTTTCTGCTGCCCGGCTCCTCCGCATGGCAGCCCCTCCAGCTGCTCGGCGCCTGGTGAGCGGGGCCACCGCTCTCCCCAAACCACAGCTTGCCCTGGGCGGAGGGGAGGGAGTCGCATGACATGGTCAGATATTGAGTATCTCCCCAGCTCTGTGCTTAACCTTTGAAGGGAAGTGGACGCTGACACTCCTCTGCTTGCAAAGCTCTGCTCTTCAGAGATAATGTCCCTTCTAGAAAGCAAGCGCTGCCCAGCCTCTGCCCCTGCCCTTGGGCTTCACAGCCAGGTTCTGTAGCACTGTCTGCTCTAAAACCTCTCACGCCTTTGGCTCTACCTCGTGGAGCACGGGTCGACTCGTACACTGTGGTCACTCCATCCTTACTGCTGTAATGATCAATGTTGGAGGATCGCACCATGGATATACAAAAAATAAAAAATTCCCTTTCTCAGTAGAAATCACCTGTGGTTGTCAAAGGTGCTCGGGGACTGGGTGTGAGAACATCCGACTGGCTCACATGGGAAAAGCTGCTGTTACTAGAACTAACTTGAAAGGGTAGGTAAACATGTCTAAAACCTTATCTAAACTTTGGGAAAAAATCTTGACTCTAGTCCAGATGCTAATGTCTGTGCTTGGCATTGATTTAATGATCTCGACTTGGCCCTGATTTCCCTGATCACCACCCCACCGGTTGACACCTCTAGCCGTCAACCTCCGCTGCAAACTCAGGGTTTGCAGGTAACTAAGCAGGCATCACCCAGGCAGTTCCTTGCCAAGTCGTATGTGGGAATAAAAAAGCAACCTATTTTGTAAAACAACTGTTCCACAAGCGCATCCTCATGTGTATGGGTGCGCAAGCGCCTTCCTTGCTCCCGCTGAGGAAAGAGCTGACCAACCTTTCCTTTTTTAACAACTGATGAAGGTTTCTGGGATGCTGGGGCAAAAATACTGGTCTCCCACTGGGCTGCTCTAAGTGCTTTCCCCAGCACGAGCGATGCTTTGGGAGTATCAGGTACTGGTGAGTGCTGAGGAATGACTCCATTTTGGGTGTAGGGGTTCCAGCGGGTCCCTGGCCCCCAGGGACACCCACTGTCCCGGGGAGGGAACGGGTGGGTAGAGCCAGGGCAGGTGCCTCCCTGCTGTGAGTGACTCCCATCACTGCACCAAAGCTTTAAATTTAGCTTTTATTACAGTGCACGTTGTTTTATATATTTATATATAGAGATGTACTTGAAAAATCAAATGTATCCAATAATAAAAAATACAGCACATTAAAGTAGTATAATGCATTCCAGTGTATAGCTGAAGAGACATTGGGATTTACACTAATCCCTACTATTTTTGAACTGGGCTACTTCTCCTT
>VZSZ01010970.1:551564-604046 GCA_013398815.1 Ibidorhyncha struthersii | reverse complement strand
AAAAAAGTCGTCTTAGCAGGGACACCAGGGCTTTACCACACACCAGTGGGTCCCCGTGGGCTGCAATCCCTCGTTCTTGTCCAAGAGCAGGACAAGCACTAAAACCAGCTGAGGTGGCAGGAGACAAAGTCCAAGCGGTGCGAATACTGAGACAGACTGTGGAGGGAGAGCACGAAATCGTGCCTGGTGCAGCTTTTTAGCACCAGGCTAGGCAAATGGATAACCTGAATAGTTTGGTCCCACCTCTGAGCAGAGACAGGCGGAAACACAGGACTGAAAACTACCTGAAGAGGACACCTGGTCTAAGAGGGGAGGGAGGGCAGTAGAGGAGAGGAGACAGTGACAATTAAATCCAATTCCAACCTGGCTCCTGGCAAGCAGAAATTACTCTTTGCCAAGCCAACAGCACCCAGGGTCTTGATTCACTTGAAAGTGAGGATACGGGCTGTGGCATCAAACCCAGTGGGCAGTTTACCACCCCGCACCCTGCTGTACCTATCTGGATGTAGCCATCCGGCGTCCTGCGGTACTTGACGACTGCGCCTCTTCCCTCCTGCAAAGCTTCTTTATCTGACTGCAGGCTCTGCGGGAAGGAGAGGAGGTCTGCACAAGGCCAGTGGTAAGAGCCACCCAAAAGCCCCAAGCAACAGCAGCAGCCCTGGAGTTGCCCTCACCAGCAGCCCTTGGCACCTTGTCCCCCACCCCCCGCCTGGCACCCTGAGTCTCATGCCCCCAAACAAGAGGACATTTGCTGCCCTCGTGCTGCTCCTTCCACTGCATCATCCTGGTTCCTTCCCCTCCTCTGCAGCTATCCCATCCATCTGAGCATCCCCCCTGCAGGCATGGATGGCTACCATAGCGACTGCTCAGTGCAACATCCTCGCTCCGGAGCGGGTACGACACCAGGCGTGACTCCCTGGTTCTCAGCCACCACCTCTCAAAGGCAATGACTCTTGTAAAGATTTTTCCTGACGGCTTTAAGCAGTTCCCTTCTCTCAAACCTCTTTCGCTTCCCACTCCACCCCCGTCTCAATTCTCAATAAAACACTTACGTCAAATGGCAAAACCTCCACAGTCGTATTGAAGAGTTTGTCTTCTGGGTGCTCGATGTTCCCGCTGCGGAAGAAGAACCTGTGACAGAGACCAAAGCCATGGAAACCCACACTGAGTGAAGGGGGGACACGATGGCTTTCAACCCAGCTGAACCACCAAACAGCTCCACCTAACAGGCACCTTCCCAAAAAGCCCACAGGCACATGGTTTGGAAGGATTCCACCTGTGCCAGATTAGCAAACGGTAGATTGCTCACAGGCACAGGGAAGTAAAGGGCTCTGGCAGACATGGCTACACCTAAAAAGGGTCAAATTATCCCCCACCAGAAGAGCACTGCTCCCTCCTCCTGGGAGCAGGAGGTGGGCAAGAAATTCAACGTGAGCCAGAATAGTAAAAGGAAAGTGTCTCCACACATTTCAGGCTGTCCTCGCGTCCCCCGTCACTGAGACCACCCCCCCCAGGCACTGGCCTTTCAATGCGGAGTGGTTTGAAGAATCTGAATCTGATGAAGTCTCCGGCGGTGGGAGTGAAGGCCCAGAAGAAGTCCTCCCGCAGGTAAGCCTTCTCCAAGGTGAAGTGCTGGTAGGTTTTCAGGCTGGTGCTCACCTCCGCAGGAGGGTTGACGTGCTCTTTCCGCAGGGCCTGCTTGCCAAAGTCCTTATCCTTGGTGGGCGCAAAGCAAAAGGGCAGAAAAGGGTCATGAGCTGCTCTTGCCTGTGAGGAACAGGGGTCCCAGCAAAAAGGCACCGCAAAGTAAAAGGTCTCAATTTGCACAGTGCAGAAGGAGGAGGGATGGAAGTGACCTGGGGAAGGCACCACCAAGGCACTGCGTGGCTGGATCCCAGGAGAACACAACTTCAGGAGAGGTAGCACAGAGAGGCACCACTGCTCTGCGCTCTGATCTGGCACCAAAGAGCCTTTTGTTGCCCAAGCATCCTCAAAGGCCTGTCCCTGCCCCAGGAGCTCTGCAAACAGTCCTTACACCTGAGCAGAAGGCTGCTGGGACACTGATGATAGCATAAAATGATGGGATTACACAGCCTGAATGGGCACTGCGCTGTGATACAAACTGGATTACACCATCCATATATCTGGGGATACACAGGACTGAGTACAGCCCAGGGACGTGTGTCTATGGGTCCTGCACATATAGCTGTGGGAAGCTTGATTTTATTGATGTTTAAACACACACAACCAATTTAAGCTCTTATGCAGCAAGCTCAAGTTCACCTAACAGCAAATCCCAGGAACAAGGAGGGGGGTGGGAAGGAAGTCAGACCAACCCAGGAGTCATCTCTCCAGGGTTTTTTCAGTAGATGCTTTGAAATTGCTTGCCCAGACCATGGTTCGGCACTCAGGATGGGTGCCCGGGACCAGTACCAAGGCTTAAAAGCTTGCAGTGACTCTTGGTACACATCACGGCCATGCTGACCAGTAGGAGCTACTGTAATCCAGAATAAAACACAACTACTGCACAGAAATCCAGCTGCCATCATTCCACCAGTTGCTGGCATTGATATTCCCACCCCAAGAGCCGCCAGTTCCCGTGTGCCTGCAAGCCAGGCCTGGCAGAAAGGCCATCTGCAGCTTGGACAGGCAGCTGGTACCCACCTTCAGCTTCTGTATCTTCCCAGCCAAGGAGGAGTGGGTTCCCACGTGCTGGAAGAGCGAGGGCTTGAAGCGGATCCTCAGGTTTGCCTTCTGCCTGTCGCAGTGTTTCTGAAATGAGACAACCCTGCAGAGCCCCATGCTTAAACCTCTGCGGTCAACTGCGCCCGGCAAGAGGCATGGACAAGAGCATGACCAAACCCCAGGGAAAGAGGAGTGATAGACGGCCCTGACCCTCCATGTCTGTGCCTTTGCGGGCAAGAGGGCTTTTAACCACACTCTGGAGGAACTTGGCCGTGCCTCTCGGCCGGGCACCCACCGGGCTCTGCAGGGCAGCCGGAGTGCCCAGGTTTAAGTGTCAAATGTCTCCTTGCCAAGCACAGCTTAGCAAACGCTGAGCAAATCTCCTCTGGGTGTTGTCTGGTAGGGACAGCCAGAGAATTTAGTTTCTTTTGTCCTTGGCCTATCAGGAAAGCCTTTTCCCTACAACTCGGGGCTCGCGATCACCGACGTCTGAAGGTACAGTGAGTCCTGGGATGATGCAGAGCCTAAGCGAACAGGTAGCAAGTGTGGGCTCTTTTCAGACAGGCAGTTTTCAGTTTGTTGGCAGCGGCTGTTAGGCAGACGTATGGCACGTGCCATTGTCTGAGCTGTTTGGCTGTTTCACACCCATCCCACCGTGTAAATAAACTTGGAGACGAAACTCTGAGCCAACCCTGATTTTCCATGAGGTGGAGGGAGAGAGATGATGGAGAAGGAATAAAGGACAAAGGGGAAAACCACTGAGAGCGTGGAGACAAGAACTCACATTTTAAAAATAGCTCGTTTCTCTCAGTTTGGGGGAGCAGGAAAAAAACTACAGGGTTAAAAACTGGAGGGAGGGGGTATTTGCTTTCCAAATTTTGCTTTTTCAGTGAAAGGAAGCACACGCACACCCCTACCACAATCTGCTCTCGCAACCTCCCACCCAAGAGCAACCCCGGCAGAAANCACACTGAGCGCCCCCCCCCCCAGGATGCGCTGCCTGCACGGGCCACCGCCACTGCGCCGGGAGCTGGGAAATTCCAGGCATGACCCCTGCGAGCTGCAGAGGAGATAATCCCCTGATCCAGCTCACATTACATTAGAAAATTAAACCTAGCCATGCTAATGGGAGAGACCCTACTCATTGCCAGCAAGCCCCCACACAACCCCATCAGGTCTGGTCTCACTCTGGATGGGGAGAAGAGGAGGAAGGGGAACAGAGGGAGCTGAAGCATCTCCTGATTTCTCTCTCCCCCCTTTTCCCCTTCTGCTAAAGAAGCATTTGCTGAAAGCAGCGTTGTCTCAGTCGAGCCAGGAGGGGCAATGGCTCAGTTGGTGGTAAGAAGGTCATCCTTTCACACAGCTTTACCCCAGGTAAATCTAAAATTAGTTAAAAAAGAAAGAGCAGAATATATCCAGAGCAGGCAAAGCACTTACCAAAAGCTCAGGTCAAACAAACTTTCAATCAAAAAGACAAATCCTCCCCGCTACCAATTTGATTCTGCACAGTGGGATTTACAAGGGAAAGCCGTGTTTGAAAGAGCGCTGTGCAGAGTTAATCATGCAAACAGTGGGGGAAAGGAGCCAGAAATCCACACAGAAAGTAGGTTAATTTTTAAAAAGGCAACACATTTAAGAGGTTTGCAGTTTCCCCTGGGAAAACCTTGGCTCCGCCAGGTAGGAGAAGATGAGCAAAGATGAGCTAAGGAGAAGATGATCCTGCGCAGCAGGATCCGCACTTAATCAATGCTCAGCCGAAGATTTTGAAGGGGGAAACACAGACAGCAGCATCATTCCCAGCTCCGTCCCAGAACCCCGCCACCCTGGCCTCACCCATGGCTGTGAGGACCCTGGGGGCTGCAGGACAACCCGGGGGACTGCTCTGCCACAACTGAGCACGTGGTTTGAAGTGCCAAGAGGACATGACGGACATCATCTTAGACTGGTCCTGCTGCACACGAGGGGCTGGAGCCAACCTCATGGCCTCTGCCAGGGATCAGGCCAAATTAAACCACAGCCCTACCCTAATTCTGCAGAGCCCTGAGGGTGCCCTGTCCCCCCCCCAGCACAAAAATACAGTATTTATCCCCAGAGTGACCACGTGCTCTAGTATTTGCCACCACAAAATGGCCACGAGGTCCATCCTAAGCAACTGGCTTCAAGCGCTACACGGGGACTCTGCTGCTCATTCTCTGCCGGGGGAGGAGGGTGAACGAGCGTATGAGTAAATACAGTATGTTCAGAGAGGAGACAGAAGAGTATCTGGTGGTGAGCTCATCTTACACTTACTGTCACACACACGCCTCCTCTGCCCTTTCCACTCGCTTTAGCCCCTCGCTGCTGCTGCCGATGGGAGTTCAGACACAATCTCCACAGGGCATGAGGGCTTCCATGCTGCTGTCTGCAAGGTTTCCTGCAGACACGGCTCCGCTAATGAGATGGCAGCATGAAAACGGAGCCCATTTCACCTCTCTGCACCCTCCTAGAAACCCCGACAAGAAGTTTGCATGCTCTGGCTTCATTCTGGCACACTACGTGCAGCGGGCTTGCTCTTGGGTCATCTGGGGTGAGCTCTCTGGGCAGCCTGCACGTGTGCTCCAGGCTGGTACGGCACACCAGCCCGGAGCCAAAGGGTTATTCTGGGGTTATAGTCAGCAAGCATGGAACGGCTTCAGGGAGAGAAGCACGCTGTAATGAAAAACAACACAGAAGAATGGGGAACAGCTAGTCTCCTCAAGGACTGGAGGAAGAATACCCTGTTAGTGCTTAGATGCAGAAATAATGCCTTTTCTGACAGCTGCAGACTATAAAATCCTGAACGTCCAGGTCTTTGCTTACACAATCCGCAAGGATGCCCCGCAGCATGCTCCACAGGGATGGCATGGCTCGGTGCAAAGTCAGTTAGCACCAGAGCTCACAGAAAGGATCCTCTGGAGACACAGACCGAGCATACATTTGCCCATGCACAAAAGAAGGTTTCCCTTCAATGGAGGTTGTTTACGTACTGCATCTTTCTCAGGGTTGCAGACTTTGACCCAAAGGATGTGATCCAGCAGCCAGTCAATGGGTTTGTCCTTATAGAACATCAGGATGAACTCCACAATCAAGCTCAGATCCAGAGACTTGAACATCTTTCCTACAGCACAAAGAAAGGAAGGAGAGAGGGCAGCTATGGTATGAAATGGTCAAGAATCAGAGCTGGGAAAAAAAAAACACCAATTTGGGAGACTGGGCAGTGGAGGTTGGATGTGTCCATCTCTCTGTGTAAAGGAAATAGCATGCAGCTCTGCTCTACGTACCAGTACTGCTGGCATTGCTAATACAGTTCTGGATTTAATATTCATCACAGAATTAGAAAGCATTAGTCTCTCACAGGTCACAACAGTATCAAAAGGTCTAAAACTCTTCCATGCAGCAGGGAGAAATAAGGATGAAAAACATTCAGCCAGCTGCAGGACAGACCATTTCCTGCCCCGAAAACTACAAGTTTTAAGCCAGTCAAACCAGTATCCAAAATAACAGATCAAGCTGCTACTGCAACCACGTACTGCCGTTCCCAAAATAGTTCTGTGCTGATGTAAACTTCCTTTTGCACACTGTTAGGCAACTCCAGATCCCATCCAGTCTAAAAGCTACTGGTCACATCTAAGCTCCTCGGCTGTCTGCTGGGCCACTGACCAGGTTTATTTTTATTAAAAGTGAGTATCAGCAGTACCAGCTGTGAGGATCTTTCTCCCCTGTGCAAACACAAGGGTCACTGCAAAAATAGGGAGGGATCAAGTCCAAGTATTTTACCATCTCGTGGGGACAACTAGTTGGACCAAGAGCATTACGAGCTTGCAAGAACCAGCAGGCGCTTGTGCTTGGTCTGCCAGGACTGGGGTGAGCGGGGGAGAACGTTACCAATAAACCCCAGCTGAGAAAACTCCAGGATCATCCACTCCTCAGAAGGCTGCTGCAAGGCAAAGTTCTTCATCGTGCTGAGATAGTTTGGTTTGGCCACAATATCATCCTCCAGCTGCAAGAGGAAAAGACACTCAGTGCCAATGACCCATCCAGGTTCCAGTAAGAGCCCCTCTGTGCAGAGCAATCACACCGCATACTGGAGAAAAGCTTTGGCACAGACCTAATTTATTTTGGAAGATGCTCCAAGTAGATTTTTTTCACCCAATCTAACAGGTAAATGAAATAAGGATTCCTGCCCTCCCCAGGGGGGGAAGTCTCCAAGTCTAAAGCATCTTAGAAACAGAGCTTTTGAACCTATCTGGTTAAAATCCGCTCCCATTCTGCCACATCACACAACCGAAGAGGCTCTTAGCCCTCTCTCAGCTGGATACAAGCCATCGTGAACTCGCAGGTACACCCAAGTCCCCTCCGCCTCCAGCACCAAACCCACCTGCACGTAATAGATGCCCTTGGACTGGGCGTACATCATTAAAAAGCAGTAGTCGAGGTTCTGCTTCGTCCTCCACCTACAACAGACAAACACGATGGGAGCGCCAGTCTCTCCCAGGATGCTGGGCTGCCCGGGAGACCCAGCCGAGGCTGGGTTTAAGCTGGGAAGGTGACAGCTCTTGGAGGAGGGGATGGCATATGGCCTCTAAACTGGTCAGCGAAGACTTACTGGAAAACTCAAGGATGTCCAAAATAAACATCATCTGGGTTAAAATGACCCCCTCACTTGGTGACGGAAACACCGCAGCACAATACAAGCCCTGTAAAGCTGGCGCCAGTTCATCCCCCCCGACCCGCCGCGTCCTTCCAGCTCTTGAATAAAGGAAGTTTAAGGGCCTCTCCTGGTGCTGCAGAAGAGCTTTCCCTGCTGGAGTCAGGGGGGGAGATGCTGCAGTTACTCAATTCAGGGCTTGCTTGTTTTTAAGCTCATTGATTCTTACCTGACTCTTTCCTTGGGGTCCCCAAAGGATTCCCGCAGGTGGGAGAAATCAGGATAGAAATGCGGAGACGGGGAAATTACCTCCAGGAGACCTGAGTGTATTTCCTTTGGGAATCTGAGGGAGAAAAGCAGCAGTAAACAAATACCTCCATGTGTGACGCACCATTTCATAGACCAAATCGCTGGGTAAACACTGAGCTGCGGAACGCAACAAAAAACACATCAAACCTCCCCAGCAGCTAGCGCACTTCCAAGCCTCACCGAAGGACATCAGCAGGGACTGTCACAGAGTTTTAAAGCTGCTCTCTCCCTCCCGTGGTCTCTAATAGCCCTACGTTCGTGTGCTCCCCCCCAGCATCCTTCCTCCCGCCCTCTCGCACACACAGGTCAGCTTTAAAGACCAGCTGCGAGCATCATGTTCTCTCTATAGGATTAAACGGACCTGCAGACTGGTGCACCAAAGAAAGGACTTGCTGGCATTACCGGCATTTAGAGATTTTTTTCCAAATGCATCAGTAATTAAAAGCCATTTTGCAGAGATTATGTTATGCATTTCTGATAAGTTACTTAAAACAGTGCTGCGCTGTAGTTGGGACAGCCAGCAGGAATTCTACCTAGTTCACTTACACTGATAAAATTAGCACCTATTTTCCCTATAACGAGGTTAAGAACCCTTTAAAAAGTCAAACTCACATAGAAAAAAATATCACCCATCTGAAAAATATGTACCTACCACAGCCTTGCAAGCAATACCCAGAGATTACTGTAACTGTGAGAGATAAGCGGGAAAACCAGTTATTTTTATACTGCCTTTTTGAGAACATTTGGTGCAAGGCTGATTTCCTTTGTTTGTGCAGAGCCTGGAGGACAGGAGATGGGGCAGAGGGAGACAAAGCACCGAGATCGCCAAAAACTTCTCTTATTTTTCCCTTCCCTATTCCCTTCTTGGGACTGGCAAGATTCTCAGCTAACATTTTCAAACCTTCTCTTCCTCGGGCAGCAGTGAAACAGAAGCTTCTCACTGAGCTGACAAAACCCGCACTGAAGCAGCAACAGCCTTCTCCCTCCTGCGATACGAGCTCAGCCTGCCCCAGCCCCGTACTACCTCAATTCAATTTGGAAGTAAAATAATTTCAGTGAACCAGGGAGGGGCAGGAGGCACCGGAGAGGGGGACGGTGAGAAATCACATCATTAAGTCAATTAAAGTTTCAGGCCTTCTACGCAGAAGCACTCTCTGCAGCAGCGCCCAGTAATTTCATCAGGATCCATCGGACAATCAGTCCATTATCCCCCGATAAGTGCGTCCTCCTGGCAGCAGGCAGAAGGAGGGGAGCTCTGCCAGCTCCTGCACAGCAAGATGGAGGGCTCTGTTTCAGCTCTTCTGCAAGTGCCCGGGAACACAACCCTCCCCGCACACGTCCCAGCCCCTCTCCCATCATTGGCTCGGGGACGCGGGGCGCCCGGAGGATGTGCTGCCCTTTTGCGTCTCCTTCTTATGGCGACTACGATCCTTTGGAAACACGCAATCGCAGGAGCTGGACGGGAGTCACAGCCTCTTCTCTCACCACCTTTTCCTTTTGCCTCCGAGCTCTGATGCTGTTAACGCCTGGACCGTCTCACGGTTAATAATCCGTCACCGGCTTCTGCCTAAACAGCCACAAACGAAGCTGCAAAAGCCACTGAGAGGTTCGGTCATAAATAGCAGCTAGCATGAGAGGCAAACGTAACTAGTGCCTAGAACAAGGGAAAAACAAACAGACTGGAGCGGGATGAAAAATGGATCACGGATTTTAAAGCAAAATAAAGCAGGAGCATTTGGGTGTGCTTACCACGCTGCCCAGCTGCTCTGACTCTGCAGAGCAGGTAGAGGGCTGCACTAGACACAGAAACGATTGCCAGGATCACTGGAAATCTGAATAATCCATCGTCTCGCAACGCCACAGGACAGAAAGAGCAAAACGAAATGGCATGATCTCGTGTGTTAAATACTTCAAGCACAAAGCAGCCTAATGGAAGCTACATATGGGATGCATTTTAGGACAAGCAGAAAGTGGAAGCGGCAATAGCAAAGACAGCCCAGAGTTTAAGAACAGAAAAAACCCCAAACAAAAAACAATACAAAAGGGAAGCAGATGAGCACGTAGTTTCTCCTTAATGAAGCCGTTCCCTGGCCTCGCTAAAGGCACAGACCGTACCGCTGTAGTCATTTGGAATTGCTTACAGGTTTCTGATATTTTCGGCGACTCCGGCTGTGTACTGTGGATCCGTCTGAAAACAAACGATAAGCAGCGTTAGATCCTTCAGCCTCAGCTTGTGCCCCCTGTGGCTCAGAAATCACCTCCAACACACCCCGGGGTAGCATCTGCACCTCCGTACCATTCTCATGTCTTCTTTTAACCCGTTTAACTGCTCTCCCTGTGCTGACAGATTCCTTGGAGCCCTCCTTTATGGCCAGTGTTAACCAAAGGCATCACACGCACCAAAAAACACCCCAAAGGACTCAAGATGCTGCACATCTTCCCCATTGTGCTCTCCTGGCACTTCTGCCCCTGCCAGCATCAAGCGTTTGCACAAAGTGTTAACTTCTGGGCTATTTATTTTTTTTTCTCTCTACACGCTGGCCTTCATCCAAGCGAGCAGTCTCAGCAGAAAAGGACCTCTCCCCACTCTGTGAAAAAGAGGGGTCTATTTATAAGCGTGCATTTTTCATTTCAGGTTCATTTCGGTGCTTTTCTTCCTAAAACAACATTTTGTTCCCACAGTCAACCTGGCAACCTGTAACAGTTGGGAGGCGAAGGTCAGCAGCGCCGCACGCCGCTATCCGCTGGCGGGATAAGTGCAAACACAGGGACAGGCACCGGATAGAAACCATCTGCACAGTGACTGGGAAAACAAAATCCAAGAACAAAGGGCAGGAGACCCAGGAGCAAAAACTGTGCCTGTTTCCTGGTGGCGGCATTGTTTAGGGAGGTTGTGGGGATCACGGGACCGCGTGTCCCGGGCGGATCTGCAGATGCAGCGTTGCAGAAGCCGGGACCGGCTGTCGCTGTGCTCGGCGCCAGGCGGAGGTGAGAAGTGAGAAGCCGGGGATGTATGTCACAAGCTGAGCCCAGTGCTTCCACACTGGAACTGTGACAAGGGAGGGTTTTCTTGAGAGGAAAAAGGTCCCTTTCCCAAACAGGGCTCAGGCTCCCGGTGCTGGACTGATTTCTTAGCCCGGCGCTGCCAAGAAAACAGCAATAGGAAAAACAAAGGCAGGAAAGATGCTCCTGGCTTTGGGAGCAAATGCAGAGCTCTGCTCCAAGCGCCTGACTGCCACCGAAACAGCAGGGTGGTGAGAGCCAAGCCGGCCAGCTCGCCCCGGGGCTCCCCTCTGCCAGCCGAGGAGCCCCCGGCTCCCCCAGGCAGCCCAGCCACCGTGGATGACACCCGTGGTCGTTAGCGGTGGCACTCAGAAATGAGAAGTCCCCATCCCAAAAAGGACATTCAGTTGCTCCTGAGTCTCCAAATCACCCAGCATCCTCCGCTCCAGGTTCATATGACCTCTTCACTATTTACTCTTTATCCCGTGTCTGAAGAGTCCTAACGAGCAACGCCAAGTGCCGGTACACTGAGAAACACTTTGGGAAGACGCAGAGGAGGCACAGTGGTGGTTGACACTCGCACGGGAGGAGGATGTTGTGTAGCTACAAGGGCAAGCTTGGCGAGAGAGGACAGTGATGGCGCTGGTGACCTGCAACAACTACCGTTGCTGTTACGGGGCTATGGCACATGTGCTCCTGCACTTCACGGTATCAGAATTAATTTCTCTGTTGCTCGCTTCTGTCGCCATGGGTACACACGGAAAGTCAGGTGCTGCTACCACAGTGTGCGCCCTATTTTCAAGTCCACTTAAAAAAATATATATTACTGCAGTCCTAAACAGAAGATTTTTTTGGTGAAGTTACTTAAAACGTCTCATGCTTTAATTCAGTCATTGTGAAAACAGACACCAAACCCGTCCTGGCTCAAAGGGAAACAACGGCCAGGACCGAACCTTGTCCGGGCACTTTGGGCTACACCCATCTGTGCACACCTTCTGCTTGTACGAAATGCCAGCCAGAGACCCAAACCCCAAATGCTACTCAAAATGTCAAATGATGGCTAAACAGGCAGCAAACCCAGACATTTATCTTTGTTCTGCTCTCAGTAACATGCCACTGAGGTTTATCTTTCTCACCGGATTTCTGGAAATTAAGACAAATGCACTTCAAGCTCAAGAAAATAATCCTGAGGGGAAAGCCATGGAGAAAAATAACTATCTAAACCCATAGATAAAAGCAGCTCTTGCAGATTAATGTATCAAGGCTTTTTAGCCCCCGGATTCAGCAACTGATTCTGGGCTCCAGACACCAGTACGAAGAGGCACCATATTAGGCTCAGCCCCAAATCAGCAGGCTCTTGGGTTTGGAGAGGGGGTTAGAGCTGTCTTACAGGTATGTGGAGAAATGAAGCTGCTTCAGGAGCGGGTCTGAGAGCTCCCCCAGATATGGCCATGGGACTGCTCCAGCACATTTTGGAAACAGCCACCCAAACGCCCTGCAAGAGCCATCACGATTTAGACCAGAAAGATTATCACACCTGCTGCACTGGCAGCTACTAATGTTTGCCTGCTCGCATCCTGACCCTCTCTGGCCCTACCGGTGTTTCATTTCGGGCAGGATGCACCTAATGATCCCAAGGCTGGGCTGTTCTGCCCCGGCAAGCGGCAGAGCTGGCCTCCAGGTGGGCAGCCATCCTGTTGACCACCAGTTGGCAGACAGTGGGGGCCAGGGAAATGGGATACACAGGCAAAGCTCTGTCTTACCTCAGCGATGAGGACCACGATGACAGAGTCCTCCTTCTCCTGCTGAGTGAGCTCTGAGATGAGGGAGTTGAGGGTGTCGGTGAGGTAGGAATGCACCTCCCGCTTCACGCTGGGGATTCCCATCACAACAGACACTGCCCAGGGCCAAGGAGAGATTTTAGAGAGGGGGGATGTGCTGGGACAAGACACTTTGCTTGCTCCCATGATCGCCTCATGGTTCACCTGCTCGGTACCATGCTCCGTTATTAAAAACCAGCAGTGATCATCAGGTTGGCAGGATCTTGGGCTACGGAGGGTTCCCATACTCCTCTCCCCCAGCCCAGTACCAACCAGCAGCACCCCAGTGCGTCAGGCTGGCAGGGCACCCATGGCAGTCAGATAGACTCCTTCTTTTCTCCCCAAAGACTGATGCCTAAGGAAACACCAAACCTCCCCTCCCCCCTCCTAGGGGCATTTTCAGCCTGTGAACTTCAACTTCAAGACCACCCTTGCTCTCCAAACCCCTCCCACGGCCAGAAGCACCTCAATTTAGGAGGGATAAGTCAGGTCTTTGGTTTTGGAAGCAGGAGGGAATCATCTAGTACCCAAAGTCCTACTTGTCTCCTAAGGCTGGTTCGAGTCTCCATGAAGCACCCTACAAACTGTGCTTTCATCTGACCACCTTCCAGGCAAAGTCTAGAGCACTCTGGAGATGGAAAGCAGCAAAACACATCTGGCAGAAGCACCGAGAACACTTTAGTGCCAGTCACGAGCACAGACAGCACTCCCCCACAGACTCACAGACGTGACATGGCTTACCCACCCCGCGTGCCACCATACCAAGAAGCTTGCATGATGCATGCAGCCGTTCCTCCAGTCCTGCTCATCTCTGTACCACAGCCAGGCCCGGAGGAAAGGGGAGGGACAGGCACCAAGGTGAGGAAGGGCACCAGAAGCAGCACTAATTCCCATTTACCTCCAGTGCGCCCCTGTCCCACATGCACGGCTGGCTGCAGACTGTTCTCCTTTGACAGCAAATGTGGCAAATGATGGAAGATGGTGGGAAGGTGCAGCACATTCTTGTTGGTGATATTCCACAGTTTTAACTTGGTTTCGTCTTAAAAAGGAAAAGGGAATCAATTGCGAGGCACGGTAGGTAGGAAGAGACTGCAAGGCGAAAAGCCTTTTTAGAGCAGCCTGGCCACCCGAGACTACTGCTGGGTTATAAAAAATCAGGCCAACCTTTAACATGCTCCCACAAACCCAATTAAAGTTCAGCAGGAGCCATGAGGGCCTTAAAGAAGTCCCAAAATATTTGGGAAGGAGCGGGGAGAATGAAGATCAAATGAAGGGCAAATTGGATCTTTCTGCAGAGATCCAATTTTCTTCAACTGAGCAACTTAAAAAAAAAAAAAAAAAGAACAAATAAATTGGCAAGGGGTGCTCAGCCAACCTAACTCCTTCCTCCCTCCCTTTCTTTGGATACCGGTTTTCCATACGGATCCAATACAGCCGTAGGAAACGGCATACATGACTTGCAAGAAAAAAACCCAACTTGTAAGCAAGCAAACTGGCAAATATCCTCAGCAGAGGCAAATCTCAATGCTTAATGATGCATATATGCACCTGTAATTAAACAGGAGTTTAAGAGTTCCCAAGTCCCTCCGGACTCCAGAATGTGCTCGCGCTGGGGGAGAGAAGAGCACGTCCTGTCCGCAGCCCTGCACACACGCACACACACGCACACCTCTCTACCTCCTCATTAAAACAGCTTCACAACAGCCCGAGATCCTCAACTTCTCTGTTTATTCACCAGATAAGCTGCTCCAGGTCCGGTTTATATCCCGCAGGGCCTGCTTCTCCGAGATCGCTCTCTTGATCTCCTCCAGGACCAGGTTGAGCTCCTTCGAGCGCTTCAGGCTCTCCTGCTCAGCTGCGTGCAGTCGGTCCCGGAGGGCGAGAAACTCCCGTTGGTAGATGTCCACAACGTCACCTGCGGATGGAAAAGAGAGAGAAGCTTTCTCCTCTGTGCTCTGAAGGGTTTCAAGTCGCAAAAGCAATGCCCATCACTCATACCTCCCGCACCTCCACAATCCTTACAACATGGATTCAGGGAGCTGTGGTGCAGCGCGCACCCATCGGCGAGAGGGTTGGAGAGAGGGCAGTTTAAGTTGCAGAACTACAATTAAAAAACTGCTCCCATTTTTCTCTTTGGGTTTTCTCTCTTGCGTTTCCAGGTCATATAGAAATACAGCCTGGTTCTCTGTGACCAAAGCACGCAGAAAACAAGTTGCATGGTAGTTGTTCTCCACTACATACTCGGAAAAGTGGAGTCAGCTGCTGGCATTAATTTTATGAGCAATATTCTGCACCTTTCTGTAGCTCCAGAAGTTTGGGTGTGTGAAATGGTGACCGCTGGAGAGAGCAGCAGGGAAACGAAGTCAAGCGAAAAAGAACTGAAAGCACTGGTGGCGATGGCCTGTTAAAGCCATGACAAACCCAAGGAATATCAGTATTTTTAACCGCCTCACTCTTTGCTTTGGTTTCCTTATGGCATACAAAGGAAAGAGTGTTAAGAGCACACGTCAAAGGGCCTTCAGGTTGGTAATTTGGGAGAACCCCTGGACAGCATCTCGAAGGCCTTCTCCAGATGGCACGGGGCATCTCCTGGATGACCCCAAGTGATGGAAAGCGAGATGCTGGCAAGGGGGATGCTGCTCTGCAGTCAGACAAGGGTAGGCACAGGCAGCTTCAGAAGAGAGTCCCCAGTTTTAACAGCCAAAGGGATTTTGGGAATCTAACCTCTCCAAAATACAGCAGGATAAAGAATATCACATGGCAATAGCGGCCTGGACGCTTACATAAATCCAAGTCTTTGGATACGGACCTTAAGGATGCACTATAAATGTAATATATAAAAAAGAAACTTTTGCTGGGTAATAAAGCTTTGTATTTTGAAACAACATCTTATCACCATGCCCTTTTTCAGCAATAAAACTATCAAGAGCCTTCAGCTGGAACTAACTATACAATAGCTGGGAGTGGAATCGGTTAGCCATTAATGAACTTTCCTGGGCCATTTTTTACCCCACTATTTTATACCCACTTTCATCTGTGGTCACGCGTGTTTTTGGTAAGACTGTAACTGACAGGACTACACCCAAAACATCCACCGAATAGTAGACCCTTAGCCCAAACACGACCAGGAGAGCTAATGACCAAAAATACTGCACTGGAATGTCCCAACACAGAGCTAAATATAAATCAGAGCCATTGAAAAAAGATACACTGACTGCATTGACAACTTCTATTTTGGGGTCCATAAAGAAAAAGGAATTTTGAAGATCAGACATACCCAGCTCCAAAGCACAGAGTTTCCAAGACAACAGTGCTTCCCAATCCAGCTCCCAGTAATGCTTTTGCCTAGGAAAAGTTTCCCCCATGGGGTCTCTTTCCCCAAAAAATCCTTCTTAAAGACTCGCTGCTCTAACACAAGGGACCCCCCGTAAGGCAGCCTGGCTCCTATTAACCTTTCAGCATTATTTTCAAAGCCACTGGCACATGGGGAGGGAGCAGAGGAAGTTACACCCATTTGATTACTCCGTCCATCTGACAACACGTTATTCAGAGAAAGTCGAGGGACAGACATAAACAAGGCCACTCCTTCCTTTTTCCTGTGCGGTGCCGCTCGCTTTCCACTGCCATCAAGAAAACATTTGAAAAATTGCAGAAAAACAGGTTAACACCCAGCTTTGGGAGCTGCCCCGGGAAGTCACAGGAGGACGTCAGGCTTCAAATTGACTCCACGATGAGCTAGACCTTTATCTCCTGGTACCTCTCAGACATAAGAACATACCTTTCAGCTGCCCGGTACTCTAGATTATAGGGTTTCTACCTGTATCTTTTACCAGCTGCATCTGTGAACACCAGCAAGGAACAAGTCTCACTCGCTGTTTTTGCACGCCACGATGGCAGGAACTGTGCTTGTGCAAGGCTGGAAGAATTTGGCTCTCGACATACCGGGGGGCGACTATCCTGTGGACGCTACCAAAGCCAAATCAGAGCTAAAGGCTGCCATTAGATCTTGTTCTGCAACACCTGGAGCAGAGTAAAGGCAAGGCTTTGCACTTAATGGCTTTTTCCAGAGCACTGCACTTCGTTTGTGTCAGATTTAGAAGGGAAATGTCACTGATTATTCAGTCACTAATGACCTGCCCGCCGAAGCCAAGAGCTGTACTTTTCATTAGACTGCAATGGTGATGTGCAGTCAACCATTTGCTGCTTTTCTGGCTAATGGTTGGAAGTGAAATTGTATTTGTTTCCAGTGCTCTTGTCCTACGATGCCTTCGTAAGCTTTCCATTCTTTAATTAAAATTTCATGAAATTTAAAAGCTGATCGATCGTGACCGGTTCCGGTGACAGCTTGAACAGTCCGAGACAAAGCCCAAGGTGGGCGTATAGTTTCCCACGAATTTCCAGTAATGCCATTTTGCACTCGTTGGTCTGCAATGACACGTGGATGCAGATCTGCCGTCCTCGCAAAAACCCTCAGCTGCTCAGCCAGGGAGGGCACGGAAAAGCCACGAAGGGCAGCAGGGGATAAGGAGGGGGATGGAACTGGCGCCCATCTCTCCAAGCGAGGTTGGACACACAAGTGATTTGCTGCCAATTAGGCTGAACAAATTTTTCAGCCAGTGTCAGTTCAGCACAGACCCTTTACTTACCTTTCAAAGCAGCAGCACTATCTATTTATTGTAAGCAGTCTACATATTTATTGTATTCCCTCCCAGCACAAGACAGCAGAGCTCTTAAAATATCCCCAGACTCAAGCATTGCAGGACAAAAACTCCTAGCTGTAACTATATTAAAAAAAAGACTCAGCTTACTTTTTCTTGAGAGATAACACGTTGCTTCAGGCTTAAAATATACTGGTTTAATAAAGAAATAAAAGTGTTAGGTGACGGTCTGCAGGACAAACCCGGGAGACCAAAAACCTCTCCAACTTGCAGCACACATGGTGCGCGCCCCGTGCCCTGCAAACAGCATGTTTCACGCCTTGCCATGCCTAATATTTGCACTCCACGGTCTTTCGCAAGCCCTCTGTAGAAACAGGCTGGCTGTAAGGCTCCGAGCGTGCATGGAGCAGCCTCGTACAAGCCAGCTCTCCGCAGGCCAGAGTCGGCAGCGCTGGGCACAGCTGAGCGCCTGCCGCCATCTGTCCATCCATCCCGGAGCAGATCTGGGGGTGTATCCCTGGAGGCGGGGGGGCAGCCTGCGGCGGAGGGACAGCGGCGGTAGGAAGCGTCCAGCTGAGCATCGCTCGCCCGCCGATGGCTCCCCCCCTCTGCCCCCTTCTCTCCCCCCCAGCCGTGATCAGCCACAGCTGCCAGGCTTCAGGTTTTTTTCAGCTGGAGGCCTCCAGCTGAGATCCCTGCGCTGGGTTTGCTGGGCAACAACGTGGATGGACCACTGGTGAAGCTGCAGGCAAGGACGGCTCCACCGGGCTCCTCTCCCGGCAGCGGGGATGCAGTGGTGCGCAGCGGATGGACACACGCTGGTGGGGTTGAGGGGCTGCTCCCCGGGAGCCTTACCTGGGCTCCGCAGAGCCCATCTCCTGCAGCCTTCCCAAAGGCTTTCGTCCAGCTGAGACAGCATCCATTTAATAAAACATATTTCTCTGTGATGGAGAATTCTGTGGCTTTGTCCTTATTGAAGTGACTATTAAGTGCAAACCATTTGCACTGAGGTGAGGGCTGGGACATCTGCGTCCAGGCTGCTTATCCATTTTCAGTTTTTGGGTGAATGCAAAATACCTCATCTGATCCTAAAACAGCAAATGGGCACAGAACCAGACTAGTGCTGATAAAACCCCCACGCTGAAATCTCACATGGTCACCCATATATATATACACACACATATACATATCTATATATAGATATGTGTATATACATGTATGTGTGTGTATCTATAAATACAGTCAGAATGTTATAATTCTGTATTTCGCGTTAGCCTTTCGAATCACACTCCAACCTCCCAGCGAGCCCATGGTGCATTTTAAACACGTCCATATTTCAGGACCAATTACTTTTGGTTTTGTTCTCCGCAGATAACCTCTCCCAGCAGAGCGGACCCATGGCCAAAGCCAGAGATTTCCCTCCAATTCAATCTTTTCAAAAGCAAATGCATAGTCTTTGCTAGCTGGGTTTGCCTCTCATTAGGAAGTCTTTCAAGAGGTTTGTTTAAAAACTAAAAACAACCCCCAAACCTCTAGACCATTTATCTTTATAAAATCCTGGCTTCAAGAGCACAACTGCACCTTTTTTTTTTTGCTGCAAGAGTTCCCAGGGCCAAACCAGCCCAAATAAAGTGTAGTCAGTCCCCAGTTCACAACGCAAATGGAGTTGGAGTAGAAAACTAAACTGCCTACAGAAAATGTACCGGCAACGACTATTCTCCTTCATATTATTTAAAGCACCCCTTTAATTAATAACTTGCCTTTCTAGGACTTGCAAGGGCCTGGGGGGACTCCAGAGCACACAAACAACCCCCTCCCCGTTCTACAGCACCTATGTTATCCAAAAATGCCCCCGGGGAAGCATGGGGAACCAAGCCGGTGAGCCGTCCCACCCCAGCGCGTCACCGTCCCCGTCCCAGCCAGGCGCCTGCGCTGCCCACCCCTGCTTCGTCCCCCACCATTCACAGGAGCTCTTGGAGTTAAGATGATGATTAGGAATTTTTTTTTTTTTAACGTTTTGATGTTTAATGACTTATATAATGCTGGCACCGCTCCACACATTACACCCTAGATTACCCTGATTGAATCGCAACATTCATTAGGTATTTTGCTAACAGAATTTCACCAGACCATTAAAATGCATATAAGGAGTTACCGTGCCGTAAATTCAGCTCCTGAGATGCGAAAAAGGATAGTTCTGCTTTATGTGGAAAGTTGAAGGCTAGCAGAGCACACAGATGTTGGACACTTTGCACACAGGTACACAGGGATTGGCAGTAACTCCACAATAAATGTACCATTAAAAGCAAAATACTGCCATTTTCTTGTTTGGCTGTAGAAGGAAGAAACCAGCTTTAGAAACTCACCGTAAACCAAACTCCAAAGCATCCCCCAAAAAGCCACGGGGAAGCGACTCTGCTGGGTACGTGGGGCTACAGGTTAAGTTGCGACAGTAAAAATATTCTCTTAAGTAGCAGAAAGAAGAAGAAAGGATAGTTCAGCATCCAAAATAACCCCCCAAAAGCCACTGTCCTTGCCAGGCAGGATGAAGACTGAGCAGGTCTTTTCCTTCAAATCTGAAGAAACGCTAACCGTGCTCCTGTGAGACGAGCGATAGACTGTCTCCTCTTCCATGAGCCAGCAGACCATTATTTCCAGTCTTAGACTCACCTTTTAAAACCATAAATATTTTGGCAGCTTAGGATAGATGCAGCCACTGAGAACTTGGTCGGCATTAAGGAATTGAGCACCGAAACACACCGAGCAACAAACCAAACACAGTTAAAGTCAGATTTCAGTGAGCGGACGTTATCTGGCATGGTGGACCTCCCAAAAGGCTCCAGCAGTTGCAACTACCCCACTGGGGGCTGATTCATCCCCACAGAAAGAAAGAGCATTTCAGCAGTGCCATCACCACACAGCGAACACTGTATTCAGTAAACATTACGCAACATTTACAGCTCCACTGTGTCCAGAACCACCTGGATACCGACTCAAAACAGACATTTTCTAGCTGTTGCTTATAAAAATATACCCCAAGTTTCTTTATTACAAGTTCCTTTAAACTATTTTTTTTAAAGAAAAAAGGGTTTTAAAGCAAAAAGGTTTTTAAAGAAACTCTTTCAAGTTTTTATATTATATTAATTTATAATTTGTTGTTACCACCAAGACAGAAAGTAACATGGAGAGTGGAGTCTTTAGTACCACTGGAAAGCTCACTGTTTTGGGGAAAACAGCTGTAGGTGTGGAGAGCGGCAGGCAGGGAGGGACCAGGGATGGAAGGAGGCGGCACGTGGGTTTCCCAGCTCAAAGCACAGGGGCTGTGTTAGATGGTGGCACCACTGGGGCGAGCCCCAGAGTCACCGTCATCATAGAATCACAGAACGGTTTGGGTTGGAAGACCCCTATCTAGTTCCAACTCCCCCTGCCCTGGGCAGGGACACCTCCCACTAGACCAGGTTGCTCAAAGCCCCATCCAATCGGACCTTGAACACCTCCAGGGATGGGGCATAATGTGCACAGGCGGTCAAAGCAGCCATCAAAAATGGCAGCTATGGTTTTGTTCTTTATGTTCACCCCTGCCCTTTATTTACACTTTGTTTCATACCTACATGCCAGGATAGCAAATACTTATGGCATGTGCTATCCTGAATCGGGGCTGAGATGTATTACGATGCCACCACCAGCCCAACGCACATCTTGGTGCCATCGCTACGCTGTGCCCCAACTTAGAGCCTGTGCTCAAGCACCACCCTGAGCACAGGCAGCGCCGTTCTGCAGCATCAGGGTCTATGGCATGTTACAAAAACAGGTACCCAACAGAATCACAGAATGGTGAGGGCTGGAAGGGACCTCTGGAGATCACCTAGTCCAACCCCCCCGCCAGAGCAGGGTCACCTCCAGCAGGTTGCACAGGACGGCGTCCAGGCGGGTTTGGAATGTCTCCAAAGTGGGAGACTCCACAACCTCTCTGGGCAGCCTGTGCCAGTGCTCTGCCACCCTCAAAGGAAAGAAGTTCCTTCTCATGTTTAGATTGAACTTCCTATGGTCAAGTTTGTGCCCATTACCTCTTGTCCTATCACTGGGCACCACTGAAAACAGACTGTTCCCATCCCCCTGGCACCCTCCCTTTGAGTATTTGTAAGTATTGATAAGATCCGCCCTCAGTCTTCTTTTCTCCAGACTAAAAAGACCCAAGTCCCTCAGCCTTTCCGCATAAGAAAGATGCTCCAGTTCCCTCATCATCTTTGCAGCCCTTTGCTGGACCCTCTCCAGCAGTTCCCTGTCCTTCTTGAACCGGGGAGCCCAGAACTGGACACAGCACTCCAGATGTGGCCTCACCAGGGCAGAGCAGAGGGGGAGGATGACCTCCCTCGACCTGCTGGCCACGCTCTTCTTGATGAAGCCAACTGTCGCACCCAGTAACAGGCACTGCCTGCCCGGGTGGGCGATGGCAGCAGGAGTGAACCTTTGCAGCCAGCGCCCACCCAGCCGCTCAGCCCAGCGCCGCGGAGGCTCCTGCGCGGCCCCCGGGTCGGCCGCTGGTTTTGAGCGTCCCACTGCAGCACCGTCACGCTGAGCCAACACATCAGCTGGCGCAAGAGGCTTATTAAAAGTCAGCCTGCCTGAAAAAACGATCCTCAAATAAAGAATGTGCTTCCACCAGCTGCAGTCTGGTGTGTCTATGTGTGGTAGTTGTTTTTTTTTAATATAGCCATTTAATAAGAGCCTGTGGTATATTTAACAGCATTTCAACCTTCAACAGCTCCGCGTAACGAGATAGAAACGCAATGCATCTCTCCACTGACGGTCTCTACCCAGGGAACGCAGGCACCCTTAAGTCACTATTTCTTCTTTCTGCAGCAGTAGGGTTTGATCATGTTCCTGTTGCACGTCTCCTCGCTGGAGTTTAATGTTGTCTCAGCACATACATCCTCAGAAGCAGAAAGGAAAATACATATCCCCTGCGCCTTATTATTCTAAAGTAGGAGCAACTGTTTGCATTTCAGATCCAGTTCAGACAACATTCACACAGATCCTTCCAAAAAAAAGCTTTTTTTTTTTTTTTTGCTTTCAAAGTCCTAAGCAGTAAGTTTTCAGGACTGGGGCTGGGTAGATTTCCCATTACGGGGATGGTGAACCACACCATGGACGGCAAACATTATAATTCCCCTTCCAAGGAAGAGAGTGAGTCGCAGGGGTGCCTGCGCCCAGACCCAAAAAGCTCCCCAGGGAGCTGCAGGAGGGATGCAGGCTCCAAAGCAACAATGTAGAAGCTCAGAAATTAGGAAAGCAAACAGTGATGCCCATCACCTATGCCTAAAACGTCTCAGATCAGGGCAGAGGAGGCAGCAGAAGCCGTGAGACCGCTCTCGGGTACCTGCAGAGCAGGTTTGGGATCTCTTTCTGCAGCCCAGCTCCATGTGGGAATCACACCCAACCATACAAAGAGCTCCGAGATCGCTGCAAATCCCCTGGGTTTTACCCTGCCACAAACCAAAGCACTGGCGGGCAAGGAAATCCCCGAGGTATAAACCACCATCAGCTTCTGCAAAAGGAACAGGTCCTTCTGATTTATCCTGGGTTTTTACCAACCCGTTCAGGGGATTTAACCAGACGGACAAATCAGACGGCAATTCGTTTTGCTGCAAAACAGCTAAGGAGGAGAAGGGAAGGGGGCAAATACTGCCATTGATCTAAAGAGAAAAAAGACAAAATTAAATAGTGAATTTTCATCATAGCAAAAGGTTAACTATCAAGAGGAAGCCATATGGATTGGTATTAAACCCGCTGTCTAATAGATTTAGTGAGGATCTGGAGAAGGAGATGAATTTGTGAAGGAGCCAAATACAGAGACGACTCGGAGATAAGTTTGTCAAAGCCAGAAAAGAAGCAAATGGACCAAGAGAAAAGGCAGCAGAATGGCAAATTAATGCCAAAGCTGACAGATGCAAATTAACTGGGGGGGAAATCAAGGTATTTTTCACATGGTTCTTAATGAACAATATTAACTAGGAAGGAGACCAGAGCATCAGAGTGTCTTGATGCTGCTCTACAGCCAGCAGCGAACCAGGGGAAAAAAAAGAGGGGGGATGGAGAGGGAGGCAAACAAGATTTTAGTCTGCTTAGTGAACGGGATGGGCAATAATAGTATGAAGATTATAACATTATTAAAATGATGCTGCCTAATCTCAGAATAGTTTTCACCTCATCTGAAAAAGAGTATTACTACAGACTTAAAAGGGGCTTTAGAAGAGGGTGATGAAAATGATCAAAGGACTTAAAAAAAACAACCCGCCTGCTCTGTGAGGAAAGAAAAAAATATATGAGATTATTCATTTTAGGATGGTCATAATAATAGGGCTCATGATGAAAAGCATATAAAATAGAGTGATATAATGAAAATATATCACAGACTTCCATTCTCCATGTCTCAAAATATAGGAGTAAGTAACCATTCGATTCAAATATTAATTTGAAACTGATAAAAGGAAATGTGTTGCACAGAAAGAGTATATTATTTCTCTGAATTCGCTGCCATGGAAAAACACTGAAATGACGAAATTAAACAATGCAGAAGAGCTGGAAGGTGCTGCAAGCACAGAGGCACCATGAGATGATGGGGTAAATCACCACCCTGCCGGTGGTCCCTCCCCTCCTGCAGGTTGGCAGCCCCTCTTCCCCTCATTGTTTGGGAGAAACACCCCAAATTTCTGTGTCTCTCCTCACAACTTAATTAGGAATACTGCAGCTTTCTTCTTCAAAGCGAAGCTAATTCATTAGCAATCTAATTATTTACCTGTGTAGCACAAATACAGCTTTCGAAGCATTTTTCTCTCAAATGCAAAGTGAAGGCTTTGTTCTTGGTGGGTTTTTTTAATACACTTTATTTGACTGGGGAATAAAAACATGCTGAAAGTGAACAAAATAAAGCATTACAGAAATCATAGGTCATTAAACCTCGAAATAATTGCAGCTTTACGGGACTTTTAAGGGAGGACATCACACAGGCAAACCTGGGCGAGGGCTGGAAAGAAAGGGGAAAAGAGGGGGATGGGAAAGGCTGGGAATTTATAGACGTGGTCAGTCCTGACCGAGCAAACCTGTGTGTGGTTTAAAAGGAGACGCGTTTGCCTAATGCACCGTCCTTCCACGGCATGGGGAGGGAGAACACTCTCGGATGCACTTAAGGGCAGCGGGAACAGACTTGCCGTGGAAAGCGTGTCGCTCTCCTGTATTGAAAACACGCTTGCAGGAGCCTGCGGCAGCCTCGTCCGCGTATCGTCGAGGTCCAGGCACACGGGTCTCAGTGCTGGCCGTGCCTTGGGCTGTTTCACTTGTCACTTGTGGCCATCAGCTTCACGCTGGATTGCAAACCACCGCACACAATAAAATGCCAAATCGGATTTGCCTGGCTCTCGCCACTTGCAAACCTCCAGACTGGATTTCTTTCCCTTTCGCCTTGTTCTCACAATGAGTACCA
Source organism: Ibidorhyncha struthersii (assembly GCA_013398815.1). Classification (NCBI taxonomy): domain Eukaryota; kingdom Metazoa; phylum Chordata; class Aves; order Charadriiformes; family Charadriidae; genus Ibidorhyncha; species Ibidorhyncha struthersii. Next base: position 579,422 of record VZSZ01010970.1, on the reverse strand, counting down.
AAGCTACTGAGAGTAAAACCTCATGAACCAAAACAACCCTGAAGAAACAGCTGATGTCTGGAGCCTGCAGGACCACGGTCCTGCAGGTGCTGGTAAAGCCCAACTCTGGAGCTTTAAAGAAGCAGAAAATCCTGAAGCAGAGCAAATGCCTCACAGTCTAACAGGAAACCCCTTTTTATTACAACCTAATTATGTTAATAGCGAAACAGAGACCTTGTTCCACCAAACCCCAAAGCACCCACGCATCCCACTCTGCGCCCTAGCGCTAATGACTCGCAAGTCCGGCCGAAAGGAAGCTCTCCAAGAAGGGAAGCCGATCTTTGCAAAGGTCACCGTGTTAATCATCACGCCCTTTCTCTAGCAGCAGCTGTCGCTAATTGCCTGTGAAGGAGTCGAAATGAAATTCTTGTCAATCCTCCTCCCGACATTACTAAAATCCAACATCATCATCATCCCCCCCACAAATGACCATGAGCCACCGGCACTTCACAGCTGATGGACGAGCTCAGCCCATCTCGGGAGAGATGCAGCAGTGGCAGGTGGAAAAAGCAGTTCCACTTTGCAAATTGAAGAATGGCTTATTGATTAGCAGCAATAAGTGCCGGGATAGTATTTCCCCACCTCCTTGTACGATCGACCATCACGCTCGTCATTCCACTAAAGTTAGCACCAGACTCAGAACAGCCAGAATCCTGGAACAGGGGGAATTTGTTTAATCAATAACATATGAAGCTTTTGGCATGGCTGAGCGTATGAAATAATTTTACAACAGCAAAATAAAGTAGTGCTGTGTTATAAATCAGAGAACACATATGGAAAAGTTAAAGCAATGTACTAAGTCGCAGGGGTATCAAGGAAATCACAGAAGTTCTGGCTGGAGTCCCTGGCTCCGCTCATGTTAATAGCCGAGAACTTCAATGCAAGTCAGGTTTGACTTCTTTTTCCAAAAGAGTAACTCATTTGCAATGCATGTGACTGTATTAGAGTGAAAGGATATTTAGAGCGTTCCCTACGCTCCACTGTCTATGTAAATTATACATCTTGTCTACCTACAGACCTGCAGCGGCAAACAGATTACAATTTCCCTATTGTGCCCATGCCCGATCGGACGCACAACAGTGCCAGTGGGGAGAAGATTTTTAAATCACCACATACCGATCATGGGATGAGCTGATATGAATTGCATTTTGTTTTAGTAGTCTTAAATAATTTGCAGAATGCCTAAAATAAAATTCATACAGAACCTTTCAAAAATTACTCAGCATTAGTATTTGAAATATTTATCCCCCAGGGTGCAGGCCTGTAACATGAGCACTTAATGGGGTACATTTTCTTCTCTCCAGAGAAAAAACAAGACATTGCCATTAAATAGCAGACTTCGACCAACTATAAGTGTTGATGCTATCTGAGGGCTCTTGTTTCATTTTATATGCTAGGATAATTCCTGGGAAGAAAAACATACCGCTAAAAGAGTAGGAAGATGCACTTCTCCCTTTTCTCATTCAGCAGCCAAGAAAACATGAGAAAGGGTTATCAAATAATGCCGACACCCCCTCCCACAAAACCATACTGGCCAGCTTTAGAGTGCAAAAAAAAACCCCTTATTTCTTCCCCTTGCAGAAAACACGTCACTGAAGTACAAAAAGGTGGCAGTTCCCGACTCGCCAGCAACAGCAACCTGTGGTAATTTAGCTTCTCCCTATTCGAAAAGGCAGGACTAGCGCAGAGCTCAGCAGCCCCGGTTCCACATCCGACACCGGTTCCACAGCAGCAATGCCTGCCAGCCCCGTGCCCGCAGCGTTGTTCCGGCAGGTCGGCTCTGCCGCGAGGCAGCACAGATGCTGCCGATGGCGCCGCACACGCCGCGGGCTGCAGGACATTTCAAGGGCAGAAAACCAACAGCTGGGGGAGGAGGAGGATGCTGACTATGCGGGTGTCCTACTGCTAAGACCTTTGCTTGATGATGCCTGAAAGCTTCTCAACAAGCTGCTGCTCTGAAATGCTACTGGCATCCCGCTCCCCCGTGCCGAGCTCCGGGCAGGGTGTCACGAGTGGCTTTCCGCGATCTAAAGCCAGGTGCTCCCCGCGCCGTGCCTCTTCGGATGGCATCAACACCCACGCAGCCCCATGGTCCACCGTACCCATAAGCTGGTCCAGCCGGAAAATTAAGCATCCTCATTGTGGGATTAATTTTCGGCCAGACCATCCTGCTGACCGAGCCGGTGCTGCAAAGGAGGCACAAGGCAACTAGGATGCTGTCTTGGACAACAGCCCGAACGGAGAGCAGTTGAAATGGCTTGTGAAACCACATCCTTAGAGGTTTTGCTTTCTTGCAGTGTCAGGTTTATCTAATGGCTTAAAGACGACGCACCGACCCTTACAGTATGCTGCTTACCACCTCCAAAAATAGGTATGCTTCCCGTAGCCCAGAACCACAAGACAATGGTGTTTATGCTTAATTTCACGACTGTTCCTAAAGTGCTGTTCAGTCCTGGCAAAGGACACTTCACGTTCCCTGCGAGCAGATGCACAGTTCACGCCCCTCATTTCCTTCAAACATGTCTATTTAAATGCATCTGGGCTTTCAGTATTTCACACACCGTTACCTTTACTGGTGGCATACATACGGTAACGCTAATTGCTATGTGGGCTGCTGTGGCTCAGTTTTCCAGACTTCCCACCCAGAGGAAAGCTATGTTACCAAAAGATTCAGTTTGACATGTTTAGGTGCTGCAAGAAGAATGGAAGATTCTGCCCCTCTACTCCGCTCTGGTGAGACCCCACCTGGAGTACTGCGTCCAGCTCTGGTGCCTCCAACATAAGAATGACATGGACCTGCTGGAGTGGGATCCAGAGGAGGCCACAAAGATGATCAGAGGGCTGGAGCACCTCTGCTGTGAGGACAGGCTGAGAGGGTTGGGGTTCTTCAACCTGGAGAGAGAAGGCTCTGGGGAGACCTTATAGCCCCTTCCAGTACCTAAAGGGGCTACAGGAAAGCTGGGGAGGGACTCCTGATCAGGGAGGGGAGCTATAGGATGAGGGGTAATGGTTTTAAACTGGAAGAGGGGAGATTTAGATTAGGTATTAGGAAGAAATTCTTTACTGTCAGGGTGATGAGCCCCTGGCGCAGGTTGCCCAGAGAAGCTGTGGCTGCCCCATCCCTGGAGGTGTCCAAGGCCAGGCTGGATGGGGCTTTGAGCAACCTGGGCTGGGGGGAGGTGTCCCTGCCCAGGGCAGGGGGGTTGGAACTGGATGATCTTTAAGGTCCCTTCCAACCCAAACTGTTTTGTGATTCTGTGAAGATGGAGAGCTGCCTGCTGCAAGGAGAAGAGCCCCCGTCTCCTCGCAGGAACCCATGAGCTGTGCCCAGCAAACACTGTCAGAGCCCACAAAGGGAGTTTTCCACAACAAAACGGTAGTATCTTAGGCAGCCCAGAAAGCACCAGTGCAGCCATACGTCCTCACAGGAGCATGTGCGGGACGACGTTGAATCAGGCTGTTCAGAGAGCAAAGCACTCCTTGGGATAAAATCAATGGATCAACTGGTTTTATATCAGGAGAGAAGGATTTGCTGAGATGCTCAAACCAAGAGCCCAGACATTGTTAACCTTGGGGAGGTCTGAGGGGAAGACAAGGGAGAGGCCAAGAGGGCCAATGGCATCCTGGGGTGCATCAAAAGGAGTGTGGCCAGCAGGTCGAGGGAGGTCATCCTCCCCCTCTACTCTGCCCTGGTGAGGCCGCATCTGGAATACTGCGTCCAGTTCTGGGCTCCACAGTTCAAGACAGACAGGGATCTGCTGGAGAGGGTCCAGCAAAGGGCTATGAAGATGATTAGGGGATTAGAACATCTTTCATATGAGGAAAGGCTGAGGGATTTGGGTCTCTTTAGTCTGGAGAAAAGAAGATTGAGGGGGGATCTTATTAATGCTTTCAAATACTTGAAGGGAGGATGCCAGGGGGATGGGAAGCAGTCTTTTTTCAGTGGTGCCCATTGATAGGACGAGGGGTAATGGGCACAAGCTTGAACATAGGAAGTTCCATCTTAACATGAGGAGGAACTGCTTTACTTTGAGGGTGGTGGAGCACTGGAACAGGCTGCCCAGAGAGGCTGTGGAGTCTCCCACTCTGGAAACATTCAAAACCCGCCTGGACGCTGTCCTGTGCAACCTGTTGTAGGTGACCCTGCTCTGGCGGGGGGGTTGGACTAGATGATCTCCAGAGGTCCCTTCCAACCCTGACGATTCTGTGATTCTGAGAGCACAGAGCTCCGTCGGGGCCACGGCTGCTCGGCAAAACTGGAAGAGGGAGAGAGGCTTTGCAGAAGATGAACCCCCCGGCACAGCCGAGTAGAGCCACAACTCGTACTGAAAGAGTTTAAACTGCAAGAAATCACAGCAAACTGCACCCGTGGGAGTGACAGCGCGCGGGGCCTGACCCTGTTTGCTGCAGTTCGGCTGTCCCAGGGGTGCCAGGAGGTCAAAACCCAGGGAAAATCCCACCGCAGGGGAGGTAGGTCTGGCACAGCGCAGGGAAAACCAGCAGCGTGACTCACCCCGATGGAAACTGCCCTTAAAAGTTGCAGCACTGGTATTTAGAGCTCAATCTGAGCCCCTGTTCCCTCTGTACAAAGAGGTTTACTGTTGGACTGCAGTGCCCGCGGAGGCTGTTTCTGTACTCGGGTGCTTTTGCTGCATCCAAACACCACTTTGGAAATGGTCTCCCACCAGCCACTCGAGCTGCTCAGCCGCTCTTCGAGTACTAAAAGCTGTCATCTGAGCACGTGAAGAAATGTTTAGTGATTGGTTCATCCTTTGGAGTGCCTTCATGAGACGGCCGTAAAGCAAATCACCCTGGGTGAGTCCCCTGTTAATAACTTACCCTCGTACCCAGCTTCTCAAAGCTTCCCGTGCACAGATCAGCTTCGTTACCCAGGATCACCGCTGTGCGTTGCTGCGAAAAATCTAATCCAATTTTCTTCTTCTTTAGGGATAAAATATCAAGAGAGGGCAGTCAGACTGTCAGATACCGTAGCAATGTGGAAGAAGTGGAGGCAGAGCTGTGTTGTCGTCTCCACCAAACCCATGTCCGAAGAGAAGCAATGCAGATGGGTGAGCTCCGATGCTGTCATGGGCTGGGAGGAGCGGTTCAAGATGCACAGCCTCTTTTGGGGAACATTATTTAGTTTTATGACCATGGAAAAAGCCAAAATGTATAAACTAGAAGATCATGACTTTGTACGTAGGCATTTATGACTACGAAGATACTCCTGCGAGACTCCCATGGCCACGTCCAAAGCCTGGTCAGAGCAGGGGCATCCTGACAGCCTTATAAATCAGTACACTGGAAGAAGTATCTTACGTTGTCCATAACAAACCAGAGTAAGCCCTGCTAGTGCAAAGAAACCGAAGGGACCCTGGATGCTGTCAGTGTGGGTCGAGCGTTTATTAGCCCGACGTTGGTGCAGACCAGGGCAGCCCCAAGCAGAGACACCCGGCACCACCTCCCAGCTGCCTACCCTTGGGCACTGCCCAGAAGTGACCAAACCACTTCAAAAGCCAAACTGGGGTCAGGAGGCCACAGAGAGCTGCTTTGGCATCGCTGTGCCCCAGCGACGTCTCCTCTTGGGACCGAAACGTACCCTCTGCCAAACCACCTCCGGGGTCCCTGCAGCGCTGGCACCCCTCATTTGCAACCGGGCCAGTGCACGTTGACTATACCTAATTTCCTGAATACATTTTCCCAAAGACAAGCCGAGCAGCTCTGTGTGTGGCATATCATATTTCGGGGGGTGGCATTTCTACACCCCTTCCCTAGCACAGATTTGGGAGGTGTCGGGCAGGCGGCCGTGCAGGCACCCAAGAACGGGCAGGACGCTAAACCAGCCCTGCACACCTGCGAAGACCAATAAATTCTTTAACATCAGACAGTAGACTATAAAATGAAGCTACAAGAGCATATCACTGCACATGAAGGGAAATTCATTCTGCTGCTAATGCACATAACTTCCCTACTGAGAGTAATGGGTATCAACAGGAGAACAGACATCTGAGAGTGTTAAAACGTGCACTGGGTTTTTTCTAGGCTTGTGCTGGGCACACTACTTGAAATACAGAATCACTGAGTTCTTTCTCCCCAACCCTCAAGCTGACGTAAAATGCCCACATTTTAATAGTAAGTGTGATTAACCATTAGCATAAATTACCAGGCTTATAATGAATTCGCAGAAAAAAAACAAAAACCACCTTGATTGTTTCTTTGGAGCTACGTTCCAGTTAAACACCAAGTTACATTTCAGTTTAAATAAAAAGTGACTCCTGTGATGGGTATCTGATAAAAAGTCAGTTCTAAATGAGGCTGGAATTCCTTCCCACCTCTGAAATACATAAACATACGTATTATTTATGATCAGCATACTACGGGGACTGGCTGATCCTCCAGAGCTGAAGAAGAGCCAGATGATCTTCCAAAGGTGAAGGGAGAGGAGAAAAGCCAGTTAAGTTCCCCAGCCAGGGCAACGATTTATGGATAGGAGCATTTTCTAACTTCGACTTCTTCAGCAAGGAGACTGTCTTGCTGTTCAAAGGACATCTTGTGCGTATGAGCAAATTTGTCCAAATCGTTTTGGCTCCGGCCGCCGTAGTATGTTTAGTACACCATTTCCAGATGTGTTTTGTATCCCCGTCAGTCCGGCTGCTGCCTCAAGCCAAGAGAGTTATATAAGCTGCAAAGCTTAATTGGATTATTTAGCCCAAATCGTTGGCCGAGAGGCAGTGGGGCCGGGGAACCAGCCGGGCAGCCTGGAGAGGACCTGCACCACCACCAGTGTGGGGGGGGGAACGGGAAGGAGTGTGAGCCAGCAAATAAATTAAAGAGTTCATAAAGCAAGACTGGCCTCCCCATCTCCCTCAAGTGTTTTCTCACGCCTCCCGTCCCTTTTACAGAGGGTGTATTAGCTGATATTTTATTAGAGGTATGTTTTCCTATTTTAACAACAGTTAAAAAAATAATGCAACAAGCATTCAGAAAACACGAGCGTTTCCTCTCTGCACTAACAAGCATTTCCTGACTGTGCAGCTCCACAACACGGAATAATACATCCAGCAACTTAGTTTTCCCACAATAATATTTTTTCCCAAACTTTGGCTGTTGCGGCGGCTTATTTTCCATTTAAGGGCATAATCCTGCTTGTGGGATAACCCATCCCAGCAGATCTTCACAGATGTAATTATTAGGGCAAAGTCCTAAAAAAGAAAAGTGTTGCAACTATTCTTGGGAAGAAATCAGGAAAGAGAGAGAAGCTGAAGAGTTTCCAACTGCTGTAGCTATCAAAGTGTGCCAGAATGGTTTCGTTCCTTTTATTTTTAATATAGCTGGGTAGTTAAGTCAGAAGTTAACACAAGTATATAAACTCACACTAAACTTTGAGCAGGTCGCCTACTCCATTGCTTAAACAAAGGGGACATGCGTGCTTGAGAGTTACTTAAACCCTTGCCATGAGGCCCTGGATGGACTTTGCATGGCTTCACTACAAACAATAATAAAAAAAAGCAGCCTGGCATCCCTCTCTGCCACTGCTGACAACATTCCCACCGCTCTCCACCAGGCAAAGAGCCATGGATAAATTCGACAGATTAAAACAACCAGAACAGTACAACAGGCAGGGATGTGCTCGGTTCTGCTGGAAACGGCTACGCAAATGGTGCGAATCGCACGCAGCGCTCGCGGGGAGAAGACGCCTCTCACCGCCCTGCTGAGGTGGGGACCAGAGGCATCTCTGGTCCCCAAAGCATCATGCACACAACAAACCCCCGAAATCCAGGGCTGCGCAGCTCCACCGCCCGCATCCCTGCTGCAATTCATTATGAATATTCCCGTGAATGAGAAGCACCGATTACCACGCTGTACAGAGTAACAGTAAACAGCAGTGGTGACCAAAAAGCTATTTACAGAAGGGCTCTCCGCTACGATCCCGTGATTACTAGTTATGGAAATTTTTCAAAAAAAAAGGAATACAAAGAGAGATCTCCACAGGGCACAGCGGGCTGTAAAATTTGTGCTGGGCTTGGACTTTGTAAATCAAAATCTAAGCAATGTTTACAGCACTCTAGTTGTTCCTTAAACTTTATTTTTCTTTACTGCATGCATTTTATGCCCCGAGTGAGCTGCAGCGTAAAGCTCTCTGTGTGACTGACGGAAAGCAGAAAGTCGGCACAGCCGGATTGGGCAAAGCAGCCTCACCCCCACGTTATCGGCATTAAGAGCTTCAACAAATTTGTGTAATACCCAGCATTATAGAAATGGATTTCCAACCAGAAGAGCAGTTGGCAGGATTAAACAAGGAGAAAAGCACATGCACATAAAAAATCGGGAGGTCTGCACAGGAGCTAATGGAGCAAGCAGAAAATAACTGGGCATGTTCCCTGGGCTCGGGGACCGCTTCCTTTACGACAGACAGTAATGTCTCATTACGGGAGAAACAAATACAATAAAGATGAATATTCCATCTTCCCCTGGCTACATTTTAAGTGTTAAGCCAATATAAATTCTCAGGTTATATTTCACAAAAATATCTCATCGGAAAAAAAACCCAAACTCCCGCTGGCAGCACAGCAAAGCAAATTTCATTCGAAAGATAAATCCTACGTTCTTCATTGGCAGATGTGAAAAAATCTATCAGACTTTATCATAAAGGCCCTTCCCGGGACCAAAAGAAGCCACAGAGTAAATTTACAACAAAAAAGTTGTTTCTTGTGCCCTTCTTCCCCTATATCGCTTAACCCAATACGGACAAAATTACGAGCAAACCAGCACTTACTGCATCTTATAAATAGATGCCACACACCTTCCCAGCCCTGTGGCGCTCGGCAAAATCAATATGGAATCAACCCAGCACTTGGGATCATCAGTAAAACGCTTGGATGGTGAAACTACACGGATGCTGCAATTACTGTCATCACAAAATGACCATTCAGCTCCACTTCTCCACCGAGGCAAGACTGTACCAGCCCTCCGCTAACAAACACAGCCTTGTCGGGGTGTGTGGGCACGGAGGCGCCCGACACCAGCCAGCGGCTGCCAGGAGAAGATTGCTGGCAATTTAAGGCCATGCTTAACGCTGAGCTGGACCAGGACGCCGTAGCATCACCATTTCCAGCTGATAAAAGGGCAAGCTCACTTTACCTCCACAGTTTTGTGAAAACTGGTACGCAAGCCACCACGTGAAGTGGTCTTAAAGCTGCTCTTCGGGGCAGGATTATAAATCTGGATCACCACCGGCTTCCCTCCAGCAGCAAGAACATCGCACTGAAGGGTGATCACCCATCTCTTCCCAGGACGGGGCAGGGAGCAAAGGAGGAAGCATCTTTAATCAGTTAAATCCCAGCTTGGTGTGAGCTAGCCGATGCTTGCAAAGAACACCCCTTGGTCGCTCCCCCAAACAAAACACAACCCCCTACGCCTGCAGGTGTTGGAAACGGAGTGCAGAGACACGCGCCGTACCCAGGAGAGTGCTGGATACTCAAACATTAAGACCTGTGGCTCTACTCAGTTCTGCACCTGCAGTTCTCACCTTCCCCCGTGGCCGGGAAGGGGACTGATTCGGAGGGGGGGCCGTGGTGACAGGAGTTGGAATTGTCCCAGGCAGTGGCAGTACCGCCCACGTAAGGGGACTGCGGGTGGCTTTCAGTCTTGTGCCTCTTCCAATCTCAAGAAGACCCTCCTGGATTAAAAATATTTCTAAACCATTAATTATGATTAGTAATTTTAACTTTAATAAAAGTATGAAGCAGCCAATCACTTTTAACTCACTATAACTAGGAAAAACAATGAATTCTAAAAGAAACCTTTGCTTGGCAAAGTTTTCCTGCTGCCTAAACCAAGGCAGGAATAGGCTCAGTGATGACCGGAGGTGCAACAGAGCTCTGCAGAGGTGAGATTTGCAGCTTCGGCCAAACCCTGACTGCAAACTCTAGAAATCCTGCTGGCCCAGAGTCCCTTGGGTTCAAGCACTGGAGACAAACCTGCACCAAGGAGCAGCTATTTCTATGGATCATAGCTAAGGCTTTTGCGTTTGCTTATTTTTTTTAAGGTCGGTTTACTGTATATTTATTCCATCTATAATCTCCCCTTGCCTTGCATCTCCATTTTGCATTATTTATCATCAGGTATCACATTCATTTGCATACTTTATGAGGTGCAAAAGAAATGATTAGTCATTACATAGTAGTCTTTCCCAAACCATCTGTGCCAGCCTCTGCAGCAGTTTTGGTTTAGTTTTTTCTCTAACACTTGGGGGGGAAAAAAATCCATGGGGAGAATGGGATTTGCTGGAAACACCAAGTAAAATACTCCGCATGGTTGCTGATAGCAAAGGCTATTACTCTGTTATAGCTGCGCTCTGCAAGGAATGTGCAAACTATCATCTTTGGCGTAATTTAACCAGTGATACAAATTGCAAGCAGTATTATTTCAAAGACCTTTATTTATTGATTAGAAACAAAGTCCTTATCCTCTTCCTGCTCCCTCCTTGAGTCGTGCTGATTGCACACAATAGAGAGCTATCACTCAAAGAGCCAATTAAGTCAACTTCTGAAAGGTAATTGAATAGCTGAAATTCTTAGTGCAATATTGTACTGCATTATCTTGATTGCAGCAAAGAAAAACAAAGCAGCCGGAGCAAGAAAAATCAGAGAATAAGGCATTAGCCATAGGTAGGAATACTGAAATGGATTGTCCCATTACCAAAAAAAAACCCCAAACCCGATTATTTTCTTTCTGTGGTTACTTCTAACCCTTGCTAGAGGTGTGAGAAGGAAAAAACAGCCTTGGTCTTGTTTATTTTCTGCACTTGGCAGGACTTCATGAGGGATCGGCTGAGCTGTTGACCGGGCACAGAGAACGGTGGCGGCCACGGCCACCCCACCACATCCCTCCACAGGGAGGAACACAGCATCTGGGCGTCCCATACCCAACCAAAAGCTTTGATTAAAGCATTTCTCATGGCTGGGGCTTTATGAAGATAACGCCTTCTGTATGGATCACCCGTGCCTGATGGAGAAGTTCATACTGTTCTCCAGCAGAGCCACCTAGAGACCTTCTCTCTTCTCCCCCCCTGGCTACCTTCAAAAGTACCTGAAAGGATTTTAGATCACCTCTGGGATCGTCATACCGTGGCCCAATTGGGCTAAAGTGAGACTAGGAGTTTGAAACCTGTTGGGAAGAAGGACACAGCTTCAGTCCTTTAGAAAAAAACAAGCTTAAACAGAAGAAAGAAAAAAAAAAACAGGGGGAAATCGATGGTAAGTCTGCCAATAGTCAGAAGTTATATAAAATCACTCATTTAAATGCAGGAAAAAAACCACATCACAAACTGAGAGCAGAATCCTCAGGAACTTGAAGACACCGGCTGTACGTGGTCAAAATTCACCACCAATTTCCAAGGAACTACTCAAAGTCACAGCACTCGGGCTATAAAGCATTTACACAGGCACATAAAAAGGAAGCTTTTTCCAAAGTAGGAAAAGAGGCGCCACAAACCATAAATATCTCCCTCTTCTGCGCCAACAGCAGACTCTGGTGTGACCTACCACGCCTGCCCTCCTGCCCCTTCGTCCACTTGGGGTTTCACAGCAGCAGAATCAATCCCCCCAACCTTAGAGCAAATTAACGGCCAACTGCTGCTTTGGCACCGTCCGCCTCCCCACACAGGTATTTTGTCTAGCACCAGGAGGAGTCTTGCTGAAGAACGTACAGCTGAGCAGGGTGAGATGCTGCAGCGCCTCAGCCCCAGGTACGTGGATGCTTTCTCCACCTGTCCTCCCGGCAGCTACCGCAGCGCTCCAGGTCCTTGCCCGGAGCCCCACAGACTTTCCATCCCAGTACAAGCATAGACCTCCTGGAGCAACCCAATAAATGTCATTTCTCTGCCAGCAAATGTGCCAGGAGAGAAATGCAAACCCATCCCGCTCTAGACACGGCTTCTGTGCTTGAGGGGCTGCAGGAGGGATCGTCGAGGGGGAGGTTTCAGGGGGATTTATGCACCTTGCAAGTTGGGAAGCCCTCCATGCCTTGATTTCCCACCTGAGAAATAGGCTGAATGACACCCGGCCAACAGAGGGCTTTGCTTTTAATCAATCCACCTCCTCCTCTAGGAGTCCAGTGCCACCATCCTCACCGTGCTGCTCTGGGGCCTCGGGAGCTGCCAGTCTGAAACAAAATGTCCATTAATCCACTGGAAATTTGGCAGAACCATGTAACTAAGCCCTGAAATACATGTGGTACCAACGTTTGCCACTGTGCACCAGAAATATGGCATTAGCACACATGACCGAGTCCTGCCCAAACTTCTGCCTTATTCATTTTTGTCAGCCACTCCTCGGTTTATTTTGCAATTATCTCTGCAATTCCCACTGAAAGACAGGACACAATTTAAGAACGTGAACAATTTTTTCAAACTTGAACGGTCTTTACCCAAAAGAAGCCAGAAGGAAGCCTACGCACTCAAATACACCCCAAGAGTCCCGGTCCTCAGACAATACTCCATAAAATGGGAGCTTTAGTTTTTCTTAATTCATCAGACTGAAAGCTCGTCAAATACAGCAAAGCACCAGCCTCTCCCTGGTCAGCCTTTACTTGAGACTTGTTCTGTCTTTTCAAAAGCTCTTTTCAGTTACACAATGAAAAAATCTGAAAGGACTGTATCTAGAACAGCTCTAAAAATTGTTCGTACTTTCCCCGAGAGCTTACGTCAACCCACTGGACGGAGAAGCCAAGAGAACAAATATTTCACGGAGCAGTCACTGCACATAAATATTGCCCTTGACACAGATGCACCGTGAATACAATTGCATCCTTACATCAATTACTTGTACACTCCAGAAACGCTGTTTGTAGAAAACAAATAAACAAACAAATGTAAGCTTGGAATAAGGAACTATTTGACATTCCAGCAAGCCACTTCACCTGATAATCATTATTTCCTGAGACACGTTGTGCTGGTTCGTATTCCAATAACACATTCGCGTAACCGCACAGGTACAAGAGAAGCGTACAAATCATGTCTCGCGAAACAACTGTTGGCAAAGAGCAGGATTTGTGTATTCATTGCTCACCGCTGAACAGTTACACACATTTTAATTCTGACCTCAAACACAATTTGGACCACAGCAGATGCTTCCTATAGCGCAGGCTTCCTTCGGACCAGAGTTAATTCAGTTTGAACATGGCAGCAATGAAGAAAGGGATTTAAATAAATATTTTCTGCTTCCTTTCTAAGCTTGCTGCTGCAGAGGTAAAAATGAGGGAGTACTAAATTGAACAGCTAAACCTGCCTCTCCCAGCCTCGGCTCTGCGTTCAGACCAGCGGGGTAAGCCTGTGCTTCCCTGCCACCAAAGATTCCCCTCTCTTTTTGACACCAGCCTGTGTCAAAAAGAAATTAAATTATTTTAACGAGGTTCTTCCGGATGCGCACTGATGTAACCGAGAGGAGAATATGCCTCTTGTTTCAGGCCGCTTAAGTTTCACCAAAAAAGGGGGCATGCTCCTCTGCAAAACTCTTTTTCCTCTCCCCTTGTTATCCTCACCAGCTTCCTCCTGTTACTCCACACTAACAAGCGGATCATTATTTCACCAGCTGCAATCAAAACCTTCCAGAAGATAAGATCCAACTGCAATTTTACATCCACATAGTTGCCCGTGCTGAAGAGCCCTGAAATGCTCTTAACGAGTTGTATGCACAGGGATCGTCTCTTCACCTACCAGCGGAATGGGCTTGGGAAGCGACAGCTGCTTCAATAGCGCACACGCAGCGGAGTAGTTTAAGGGGAAAAGAAATACTATAAATAATTGAAATCACAGCAAGAAATGTAGGCAGAGCAGAGGGAAAGAGGGCAACTCAAAGGAAGCTGGCAGCAGGAGAAGAGATAAGGACTTCTCCTGCAAGCCAAACTCAACAAGAGTGCACATACAAATAAATCCACACCTTTTCACCCGTGCGCTACGCCGCACACCACCAGACAAAGGAAGTTCTTGACCTTTTCTGCACCCTTTGGCAATCCAAATTTTAAGCACCTACGAGCCCTATCTTGCCAACTTCTTCCCCTTTCCTCCTCTCTGCCAAATCTGTAAGCCTGATGCAAACGATCCCCAGCCCCGTCCCCGGCACTGCAGCAATCCTGGGCACTGAACGATGCTGATGAGCAGATGTCGATTTTAAATGGCCAATTCTGCCACTGATGACTGCCCCACCTACACGGACCCACTTCTCCTAGCCCAGCCTCTCATGGTGATGGCGAGTGGAAAGCTTCCCCGTGCACCCAGCACATTCCGGGCATAGCAAAGAGGATCCTGCTCTTGGCTGGGGCTTCTGAGCGCCACGGGGTCACCATCAGGGGTAGCTACAGAAATGACCACCTTTGATTTGAAGGCTTTAAGAATAATTAATCAGCGCTCTGGAACAACAGATGAGTGCTTAAAGTTTCAATCCCAGCAGTAAAAGACCTCCTGCTTATGAAGGGCTAAAGGTTGTCATTTTGCCTAACCTTTAACTATTACAGCAATACTTCTTGACCTGCATTTTAGAAGCTATGATGAACCACAGCCCAGACAACAGCACTCAGGCTAAGAGATCTGCCACTGTCTTGACAGACTTCCAAAGAGATGTGAAATATCTGCCTTTCTCAAGTGACTTACACGATGCGCAGACAGAGAGCTCTGCAGACATCCAGAAAAAAAACGTTTCTCTCTGGGTACAGCTCACCCAGGCAGGAGATGGCAGGAGATAGTTTATTATGCTCTATGGAGGTAACACTTGGCACAGCGGCTCCAGGTACCGCCTCATCACAGCACAGGGTTGAGGTAAGGAGACTTCAACTACCAACTCACAGACAACCTTTAATGAGGAGCAAGTAATGAGATTTCTTAGTGAGTGGTTCATTCAAAGGGCATGCAGCGATACCAAGAACCAGGAAAAAATCCCCATTAAGATCTTTGTGGAAGTCAAGAGCGTGTAGGAGGGCTGGTGTTCTCAGAGATAAGATGGGTATCTTTTGCCTTACACAGCAATCGATCGATTTCTAGGGGTCAACTGCCAGACCTCACCAGACTCCTCTTGCAGAATGCCGTCGTCGGTTTTAGGGCAAAAGCCTGCACCAGGCACCACTGTTAAATTCAGCCCTGCTCCTACAGCCACAGGGCTAGTAACTGTGACCAGGAGGTGAAGAAACTTTGATACTGACTCTTCTGTGTGAGCAATTCCGTTTAAGAGCTGCTGTTCAAGAAGCACGTCTCCAAGATGAAAGGTGACCCCATTTCTTAAATGTAATTTGTTTCTTAAAGAGTCTTCCAGAGGCAGCAAGGGTCCCACGGACTCTCCTCTCTACACAGAGCCCTACTACGCAAGTGCCTCATTGAGGTGTGCCTAGTTGCATATCAGACCCCCTTGCAGCCTACCTGTCCCAAATCCGTGCCTGGTATGGCAGGGCTGAGCTTCACGTGCCTCGAAGGACATCCTCCAGTTGGGACAGGCAAGTCACAGCTCACGGTTGTGTGAACAGCAAATCTGGTGTCAAGAGCAACTTCCAGCCCACAGCAAAAATAGACATACCAAGTCCTCGGATTTCAACACAAAATTGGCCCTTGTAACCTCTCTGTGCCACATGAAGGAGACTGGAAACCCAACTCCACCTTGGACAGGACAGCATTTCTTGTTTGACTTCTCATCAAAAGCAAGGAACCCCTTCTGTACTTCCAAAAGACATCTGAACCTTAATTGTACTGCCATGCCAGCAAGAAAAGATGGGAACCTTGTGATTCGAGAGGGTCTACTGCTGAGAAACTACATTTGGGCACTCTCCACGCGGTGAACGATGGAGTCCTTCCCTGACAAGACAGCCATGCACAGCATCTGTCCTCCACCGTGCAAAGGGATGACGCTGACCGCCCATCCTCCTCTTCCAGCTGGAGGACGGCTCATGGGCAACCATCTCAGCTGAAGTCCCCAGACCTGGCTCCCATCGTCGGATGCACAGCCCGGCTTGCCAAAGGATGTTTGGCTGTTCAGGCATGCCTCAATTCGCTCAGCGTGAGGCTGGGGAGAAACGACCCTCTGACAGCTGGCAAATGCAGCCGCCTCCAGCTGACGGGGGATAACGAAGAACCAGCCACTCTAAGAAGTGCATTTCTGTCGCCCACACCTCCGAACAGCTGGTTTCCTCTGACCACGGGGTCATAGAGAACAGAGATCCCGTAACACAGATCTTTCAACGCTGTTAACTGATCCGACCTCATCCAAATGTCACGGATGCTGTCAATACAAAACTGTTCCTTTCCACTTCATCCATGGGGCATCCATTAGGTTCAGACACAAAGGCAGCAAAGAGCCTACAACAAGAGCCTCATTAACTGACTGTACAACTGGATTTGTTTTGGAGCACAGTGCCGTCCCCCACACTGCAAGGCAGAGCTCTCGCTGGGGGAAAAAAATGGATCAAATTAAAAAATATCTTGCATACCTTAATATTGTAAGCAGCTCTTCCATCAGATTTAAAACAACAGCATTACCAGATGTAAAAGGGAAAAAGCCCCAGGAAGTCTCCCAAAACAGCAGACCAAAATGAAAAAAAGAAAAGGATGAAGGAGGTTTCAAACCCGCCCTGGAAAGAATGTGTGTCTCAGCTTTAACCTGCTGTAGGGAGGAGGGAAAAAGGAAACAGGATAGCAGAGACCAGAAATCAGATTTATTAGGACCAACCAGGTAGATAAAAGATAGATGATCACCAAGCGATGATGGCTATTTTGGAAGCAGCTAACTTCTGAAAACATCTAGTCAGCTTTAGGATTTCATACGCATGAAATTAGTGTCCACATAAGAGTACTCTCCTGAAAGGACAGGATTTAATGCAGCCGAGATAATTATCTAGATCCTTCTTTATCCCATTAGTGGTTTTCATTCGCATCCTGGAACACCATAAGCGGATTGTTCAAGAATTATTTGCCATCGGCTGTTTCAATCCCGATTGGAATTATCTTTATACCTCGGTACAAAGAAAAGAGATTACATCCCAGCCAGGGCTTGCTGCAAAGCCCTCTTTTCTGAGGCTCCTTTTATCATTTTTGTTCTGCAAGGTGATGAAAAGAATCAGAAAACAATTGTCACGGACATGATTTTGCCCTCTCCTCCTCCTCCTTCCCCCATGCGTGCGTTCGGGAGGAGGAGATGCTCTTCCCACCGCATCCCCTGCAGGAGATGCACCGCTGCACCTGCACAGAGATGAAGCTCAACGAGACTTAGTCACCAAATTACGCAGGACAGGATCCAAAAATGCACCCAGCTTCCTTTTGCGCCACGATCCACTAACAAAAAGAACACGGATGAAACTGTTAAAACCAATTGAACAAATCACTTGATGCAAGAGAAAGAAGTGGGATTCGCTGCACTAGAGATCCCAGGGGCGTATGCTAAACGTCGCGTTTCCTGCTCTCCAGTAATAGATGCCGCTATGCAACCTCCGATGGAGATACAGCCAACATCATTCAAACAGCCAACACAATCCCTTGCTTCAAGGCCTAAAACAACACGACAAAATTCCCCTCCCAGCCACTCTAACCGCCTGCCAGGTTTTGTATTAATGGAAGAATTACATCTCCCCCCAGGTATGGCGGGGACACGGCTCGTCTCCCTGTGGGCATCCACGAGTCTGCCCAGCAGTGAGGAAAGATGCCCGGACGACACAAAAACTATCCCTCCTCCTTATAGGAACATAAGGAGGTAGGTATTCCGACCCGACACGAATAGGAATGCATGTATTTTTTAAAAAAGCATGCTTTACGGCTGTGTAATGAGATCTGTAGGAGAGTTATCTTTATAAACAAGTTATTAAAAGGGGGAGGAGGGACACAATAATAGCAGGTGCCAATTACTCAGCTCCCAGCAGAGACTTTCCAATTTCTCACCTTCCCCCAAAGCAAGATGTGCCGCTGTACGGCAGCACATTTCCTTGTGAGTGTAACACCCTTTCGGAGTTTTGCTTCTCTCCCACAAAGCAAAGCCGCATCGCTGCCGCGCCGCCACTGGCGCCGCGCCGCCCATCTCCCCCCAGCCCTGCGCCAGAACTGAGACCAACACGGCATGAAATTAATTTGGAAAGAGTGAAACAGCAGAAAGTAAATAAAATTATCTTTTTATTTCACTCCAGTATCTGGCCACTCCTTCCACCAACAGAAACAGCAAATTTGCGAGCTAATTGCGACTGCCAGGTTTGCATCTCTGCAAATATCTGCTTAGTTTCAGGAACAAAACACCAGTAATGATTTTGTTATTTTAAGACGGCGGCATAGTTTCAGACAGTGAATGTCCACATTGCAACTGGAGCCATCAGAGAGATCCCATCCTTTGAGACAAGCACACCAAGGTAATGATTAATATTACAAAAGCAACCCGAGCCTTTAAAATCATTATTTCCAAAATCAGCAAATAATTACCAAGGCCTTCAGCAATCAATACCCAAGATAAATAGACAATTAAACTGCAAAAGAAACAGAAGAAAGTAGTTAATATTTGCCAAACACAAGCCAAATACACTTTTTCATGGTAACCAAATACTTCCAGTAAATAGATATTTTAGCTCACTGGAGAGGCACTTTCAGAAAGTAATAAATTAATCTAATAAAACAGACAGACAGGGTGGAACCAGACATTAACGAAACACAAACTGATCTTTACAGAGCCAACCCACAATCCATGTCCCAATTATGCTCATCCAGCATTCTGGGTACTTACCTCCCCCACCCAGGTCAGCTCTTTAGCTCTGGGAAAATACATGTTTCACGCAGCTTCACTGGCATGACCAAGCGGAGAATTATGCCATCAAATGACGAAGTTTGAGCTCAGCTAGAATTTGCATTTCCTTTTTTTTTTTTTCCTAAATACCCCTCACTCCTCAAAGTTGGCAAATTAATCTGCTTTCAAACACGATTCTTGCCTCGCTTTCACTGTAGTTTAAGCTCCGTCCGCAGGGTGTGGGATGAGCTCTCGCTGCCCGGCAGCACCCGCCACCCGTGCGCGATGCTCGTGTGGGCATCCCCTCCGCACGTCCGCGCCCTGGAACCAGGAGGGCTCGTCCCAGGGCGCTGCGCCCTGCCTCACCATCACTCCTGGGACCCGGAGGGACTTGGAGCATCCTCAGACACCCGGTGCAAGGACCAGCACAACCTCCTCCCTGGGCAGCCCAACCTTTACCAACTTCTACCCAAAATCATTGCTCGGAGTCAATGAAGCCACACTGTTAGGTGAGCATCTGGTAAAGTTCCTCAAACGGTGGATTACTTGAACCGCGCAAGATTAAGAGAGGGAGAGACATGTGGGAAGACGTCCATCCTGGTCGTTTTCTGCAACATCAAAGGAAGGAGGAAGGGAGGAATCCAAGGGAAATGGAAGACAAAGAGAAAAGATATCAAAGCCAGCTCTGAAGAGAGCGCAATGAGAGATGGCACGAAAAAGAAATAGTTAAAACACGAAAGGCAAGATCAAATAAAAGCAAAAGATCACAGTCTGGGCACAGAGAGGAGGGAGGGGAGACCACCACACCGCTTTCGCCTGCATTGTCTGAATAATTCATTTGACAGGTACTTTGTCAGTAGCAGTGGTTGAGTCAGAGTATCCAACACCGTCCAGGTCCATCCATCCACCAGGCAACCCATACAGTCAAATATTGCTCTTGCTCTTCACATCCAGCATGGGGACACGCCACGGGGACATCACACAGCAGCACTGCTCCCCTGAGTGCCCGCCTTTTGGAGAGAAATTCAGCAATTTAGTCCTCACTCAGAAAACTTCTCCAGGTTCTTCTCTATGAAGTTCTTGGTACTGGCAGGGTTAGTGTTGCTACTATGCTTTCACTAGAACAAACACGCAGTGCTGTCACACGTATCTTAAGTAGCTCATATCTCAGTACTGGAAGCATTTCTTTGATTACGTACAAGAGCTTTTGAGGGCTACACAACTGCTTTGGTACCACAGGCCTCCTATCAAAGCCATGGAACTCCTCGGAGCAGTGACAATACATAGAGGATCTATGGCAGCGTACGTACAAAGTAGCAAGTGACAAAAAAGGGTCTTCAGGTTAAACCTTGTTTCCAGAAAGCTCTCGCCATCACAGGGAGAGAAGAAAAACCTATGTGCTCTAAGGCAGTCCTGAAAATGTGATCAAGATGGTCTAAGAACTCAATGCGGAATCGGTGCGGACCAGGCAGCGGCACTGACACAAGCCAACACCGAGCTCTTCCCCAGTTCAGCATCCATCCCTCTGCCAACAAGTCCTAAACCAGCAGTTAGTGGTGGTTACTTACAATTCTAGTTGCAAGTAAATGGACATTACAACTCAACAAAACTCATAATGAAAGTGAAAGACAGGTGGAGATTAATTTTTGCACAGAAGCTTCTTTAAAGCCTAACGATTTACATTTTAATGCTACTGCTGTCCACTTTAATATAAGCAGAAATGAAAACATCTTGCACAAATGTGTCCAGTCACTTCAAAATACACATTAACCTTTAGGTAAGTATTTATCCTGTACGTAGCACAAGACGGCAGGAATATTGAAATATTAGGGGAGTCACTCCAAGACAGGGGCAGGCAGGAGGGAAGATGGAATTACGGAGCCGCCTCTGCGCATCAGACGCGTCCACGCTAATGCACGGATCCTGGAGACTCAAGTGTGACTTGACACCGGGACAAAAACAGATGCAGAAGCGGCTGGTGCCACAATTAACACAGAAAGAGATGATTTAAAACAGAAATCTGCCCCTCCCAGATTTTCTTGCTCCGCAAGAGAAGCCTGGCGTGAACTCAAAAACAAACCCAAGAAGGGCACTGCCGAATATAAAAACCCCTACACTTCAATTCAAATTAAAAAGGCAGAAAAAATGCATTTCCCTTCATCAAAGACAACAATCCTGTCCCTGAACCAGGAAGCTATTAAGCAGATACTTGATCAGCAGTCCCCGAAAAGCCTCTCCTAACAGCATTAACCTGCCAGCCCCTGATGAAGCCCTTTGTTTATTTTAATAGTTTCCATAATCCTTTAACTTGACCGGTGACTTCTGCCGCCGCAGCAGCCCTCTCACCCACCAAGCCCCGCCAACCTCTTGGGCTTCATCTCGTGAAAAACCAAAATGTCTACATCACAGTTGGCACAATAACAACACGGAAAATCTTCACGTGGAACGTAAAGCTTCATCTCCAAATGCTTTTAGGCAGGTGGCTCGGCCCCATCTCAGCAAAGGTTTCCTGCAACGCAGCCTCAAGTAGACTCCAACCTTGAATTTCACTTCATTTTTTTCCACCAGTGAAGATCAGCAGGGACACGGCCCACCCCACCTCACGCTGGAAGCCCTGAGCACGCCCCAGCAGAAGATTTTCCTCTCCATCCTCACCCCACGCGCCCCATCATCCTGCATCCATGGTGCAGCCTCCCAACCAGCACCTTCCCACGGGCAAGCGCTGGGCGGCTGTGGATCCCTGTGCCGAGCCAGGCGCCCCAGCACGGGTATTTGTTCCCTGTTTCTTTATACCTTGAACTGAGAAATCAGGTTTTGGGGACTGGTTTGGATTTTGTGAACAGGGAGAACCGCGGATAACCCGAGCCTGCCTGCAGTAGCCTGCTAGCAGCCTTGCCCGATCTATCGCTAAAGCAATTTCTCCATCACTTAGCAGGCTTCAAAGCTTTCTGGAGATGACTGGCAGCTTCACTTAAACTAGCCAGCTATAGATGTGGTTTACATTAAACACTAAGTGAATAATCAATGAACATTCAGGATATAAGCACAAATCAATGATTTGTTTTAGATGAATCAAAGGGAATCACAAATGAGAAAGGGTTTTGTTCTGTAACAGAAGTAAACCAAGAGAAGCACTTGGTGTAATTGGGGCTGTGCGTTAACCTGCCCTGCCTGCTCCTCTCCTACGCACTGGCACAGTCCCCGCTGCCACAGAAGCGTGGCTGTGTCCTCCAAACCCCTGTGACAAGAGATGCCACTGTCTCCAGAGAGCAGATGGGAACTGAGGCGTGAAACCAGCCGACTGACTTTCCCAAGACTGGGAGGGATACGGCATAGCAGGGACCCAAATCCAAGTCTCCTACGCCAGGGAACACTGTCTGGGTTAGGAGAAAGCCCTCTTCCACTTCCAGGAACATCAACTCCATCACACAACTGCAGCTCTTCCCATCGGAGGGAACGGGACGCGGACAAGTGCACATGCAGCACTGGTCAAGAGCCCAGCTTAAAAACCTAACAAAAACTGCAAAGAAATAAACCCAGAAATACCGGTGACTCCAGACAACAAAAGATTTATTTTGATAAACGCATATTGACAGATTGCGTGGCGTCGCTTGCTCTTGGGATGAATTTGGTCAAATCGTATGCAGGATAATTTTACAAATGCTGCTGCATTCCAGCCACCAGTTACACACAATGTCTGCGGAGCACCACACGGGCCAAGTAAAGGCTCTTGGAAATGCTCCTGCTCATCTCTTTATTCGTCATGCCTTTTAATGATAGACTTCTGAACTCTACGGTTCCTCCACCCGGTCCCCGCCTGCACCTCCTCAGCCACCAGAAGCTCACGCTGGGTCTGCTGCCAGGGTCTCTCCTCCTGGTAAACGCTTCCAAGGGTTCAGTGAAACCAGCCCAGCTCGGACCAGGGCTTTCACTCGCACCCGGCCAGCTGCATCCTGTGCCCGAGACCTCAAAGAAACTGCACAAACCTGAAGTCAAGCTGGTGTGGGTAACAGAAATGAAAAAGCAGCGGGAACCCCCGCGTGCCGCAAGATACGGCTCATATTTAGCAGTATCACAGGCTTTGACTCTGCTGCTTCTCCAGCGGATTAGTGTTCACGGCTTTTACGCATTATATAAGAAGACTCTGTAAACACGCTCAGAGGAACGTCCCTCCGGGACAAAGTCTGCTTCCCACAAAGGACACCCCGAGCGAGCGGAGCATCCTGCTGCGCGAAGCACCGAACAAGCAGTATTTCTTTATGGGGATGCTGCCTGAGGCTTTTTCTTTACGGAGATGCTGCCTGAGCCTAATGGCTGCAACGGGCACTGGAGCAACGTCCACGCTGCAGCCGCTGCCCCGCAGTCACCAACACCCCAGCATCCCGCTCCCCAACACGTTCGCAAGTCAAGGGAGAGACCCCGTGCTCAGACCTGCACCGAGACACTCACCGGGGACGCCAGCGGCGAGTCCTTCAAGGAGCTGTGCACATCTGCTCTGAAGCGCTTTCACGACACCCGGGGGAAGAACAGGTCTCACGGGATGAGCATCCAAAATACCGCAAAATCAAAACTGCTCTTAGGGGTGTGAAGCCACTACACAAAGAGCAACCCCGCTTCGCAGGCAAATCTACAGGTACGGAGGTGCCCAGAGTTGAGGTTTTACAATGGAAACCTGGAGCTGGCTGGCACTGGGTAACAAGAAATCATGAAAATTTGTGAGGGAAAATAACTGCCAGGGGAAGCTTGCCCAGGCAGCGTGGGTACAGAGCCCACCCCGAGCTATGCAGCTGTACCCTGGAGGTGCAATCCCAACCTCGAAACGCAGCATTTCCAAGGGGCAGCACATTGGGAGTCTCCTACAAGGTTCACACAAGATTTAGAATTTCCTATTCAATGAAAAACCCCATACACCTAAAACCCCAAATATCCTGCGGCATACCTGGAAGAAGGTAGATTTAGATTAGATATCAGGAAGAATTTTTTCACTTTGAGGGTGGTGAGCCCCTGGCACAGGCTGCCCCGAGAAGCTGTGGCTGCCCCATCCCTGGAGGTGTCCATCCAGGCTGGATGGGGCTTGGAGCAACCTGGGCTGGGGGGAGGTGTCCCTGCCCAGGGCAGGGGGTTGGAACTCGATGATCTTCAAGGTCCCTTCCAACCTAAACCATTCTATGATTCTGTGATTTATGGCTCTCGGGTAGGCTGCAAGGGGCAAAGAGAAGGGCTGGAAGGACAGTACATGGCTGGTCGGTCAGTCGAGAGTAGAACAAACGTTATGGATGAGAACCGAACAGTTTTCATCATTGGAAAGAAAAAAAAAAAACAACATCTTGTAGGTTAAAACTTTTTCACCCTCGTCCCATCTGCATTTGTTACTTATCTAAAGTGATGAAAGCGTCTCAGTTTTACTGAGCCCTCGGTAAAACACTCCCTGCAATCCCCACATCAGGCACGCTAATGCCTGAGCCCGCCCGTGCCGCTCCGAATGCTTGACCCTCCGACTGCAGGTCGCCCTCCACAGTTAAACCCTGCAGGTCAACCCGATGACAGCAGGTTACAGAAGAGCTTCTTCCAAGGCAGCTGTTGGGTTTTGAAAGTTAAACTGTACTTAAACTTAAAATCAGCAAAGAGAAAGTATTAAACGTTGGCCAAGACACCCATCACCATGAAGCACAGCACGTGGTCCACCTCCGAACCACCCCGTGATGCTGGACATGGGCCGCCTGGGTGACTGGTTGTGCTATTTGGCGCTGCCCTTCTCTTCCTGCTCCAGCAGACTATTTCAAACCTTGTTTATAATTGGGAAGAGGCGGCATCTGTTTTCGCAGACCACGAGGTCAAAACTTCACTAATAACCACAGCATGGCAAAACACCATTAGCGGGTAAACAAACCCTGCGCCCGTCACAGAAAAGCAGCTCTAGAGCTGGTTTGACCTGGTTTATTTTCTTTCGACTAATTGTTTTGTCCTCCCAACGCAGAGAGGGAAGACAAGCAGGCTCTGTGATGCTTTATGTGTGTTTTCATATCATTTTATTCCCCGTTGGAGGCAAGGTGGAGGTGGACACCTTGCCAGCCTTCCCCAGAATGCAGTGATATGAGGAGCTCAGGATCACTGGGAATTGTCTCCAGCCACTCATGGGGGACAGCTGATGTTACAGAGGACTGGCAAACGTGAAGCCTGTCTTTGAAAAGTAAGGGGATGGGGAGAAGGGTGATGCAGGAAATTGCAGAATAATCACCTTAACTTCAGTTGAAGTGCTTAGAAGATGAGGAGAACTTGAGCGAGAGCTAATCTCTGCTTATCAAGAACAAATCAAATCAAATCTATCATTTCTTTCTGCAACAGGGTGCCAGGACTTGTAGGAAGGGGAGAAGAAACAAAAGATTTCAGAAAGACCTCTGATAGGGCCTCCCGGGACATCCCCATGACACAGCTAGGGACGCGGGGGCTGGACTGGGCCACCTGAAGGTGTGTGCACCGCTGCTGAGAAGACCACCAGCAACCTGGTCATTGCTCCTTGAGCCCAGAGTGGGAGGACCTTACTGAAGTGGGTTCAAGGAGAACCCATCCCGTATCTGATACTGCTCGGTGTTTTCATCCACAACTCGGCCAATGGCAGAGAAAACACACCGATTGCCTTTGAAGGCTACGCCAAGCTGTGAGGGACTGCAAGCACGCGGGAGGACAGGATCAGAATTCAAAACAACACTGACACTTTAGAAGAAGCAGTCTGGGAAAAAAAAAAAATAAAAAGGACGCCGTTCAACAAGGACAAGCGTGAGGTAATGCGATTTGGTAAGAATAATTAACCAGGCAAACACCAGATGAGGAATGAAAAGCAGAAAAAGTTCTGGAGAAGAATAGCTGAAGGGCCAATGGGATAAAAACAAAAATTAAACACAAGTAATCTGCGGCAACAGCAGAAAGCAAACACACTGGGATGTATAAACAGGATCATTGTATGTAAAAGACCTGAAGTAATCCCTTTTTCTTCTGAGCAAAACTAAGGCAGAACCTTCAGTCCTGTATCGCAGGTTAAGCATCACTCTTCACGAAGGATGCTGGTCCAGAAGAGAGTAACAAGAACAACTGTGGACCAAGAATACATGAGCTAAAAAGAATGATGAAAGGAAGGAGTGTGGTTTAACCTACATTAGCAGGGACTAAGGGGAGAAACGGTAGCAACTTCCAAATATCTAACGGGCTCCTGCAAAGAAGGAAGGAGGGAACTTTTCCGCTGGTGACCAATAAATAGAAAAAAGAAGAGCAATCATGAAACCAAACCGAAGGAAAGTACATTCCTGTTCAGATCCTAAGAAAAATCTAATGGCAGGGCTGCTAAATGTCAAACAGATTGTCCGGGGACCTTAGGCATCTCTCTCATCAGAGGTTTTTAAGAATGAATACGATAAACATCTGTCAGGAAGGGGCTGGTTATCATCGATCCTGTGTAGGGGCAGGAGATGGACTGAATGACCTCTCAAGGTCTTCTCCAGCTCTGTACTCAATAACAGCCTGATACGTAAATGACCATAATAGCCGGAAACCTGCTGTGCTGACACAGCCTGACCTGCGTCATTTCTGACCTGTTGTAGTGATCCCTATTCGCAAGTGACAATCTGTTGCTGTCAGAGGAAAACACATATCCCAGGGAGCGTCCTGCCAAGGAAGACATGGACAGTGGTACCCAAGGTTATTATTCCGGCACTTGAACGAGCAATGGGGAAAACCTACTTGTTAAAAAAATAGAAGTGAGTCAAAGGATGACACAGTCCGGACAGCACAGACTACATAGCAGTGTTGGTCACCCTTCTTCGGAAAGCAGGAGTGACTGCTCGCAGCCCGTGCAGCTCCACATGCTGGTTTCACTTCATTTATGGGAGGGAGCTACGAGCAAAGCAACTGCTCAGCAGTAACCACAGGCAAGCAGCTCTCGGAGCAACTCTGCCCCTGCACAACTTACCACGGTCTAGCATTTCTGGCTGAAAGCGCGTACAACACCACCTGGGTGCGCAAACCTTTTCACCAGCAGAAGCTAACCGATGCACCGGCGGTACCCCTGCGCTAAAAACCCCCATCACCCAAACCTCTGCGGGGAGGCAGCTCTGGTGGGATTTAAACCCCGTTAGCAGCACAACTGGAGAGCCCTTCAGCTGACAAACGAGGCAGAGGAGTCCAAGCAGCCGCCCATCAGACACCCGCAGCTGCCAAGAGAAGATGGCACGTCCAAGGCGCTCCTGCCCTGCTGCCAGGGAAGGGGCTGGGCTGGATGGGCCCCTACATGGGCTCCTGTCATCCTGCCCATCAGAGCCAAAAAGCCTTCCCCCAGTGCTGCCCCAGCCCTGACGTCGGCCTTGCACCACGCGCAAGCTGCGCCTTGTGATTGTGCACGGTGTGCCGCGGGATCGCCAAGCCATCAGGTCAGGTGTTGCGCTCAGCAAAAGCTGCTTCTCACCTGTAGCGGGAAGAGATGCTTCTACGGCGAGTGGGAAGAGAGGGTCAAGAGCTGGACGGCCGGACCGCCCGCCTCCATCGACCCCTAAAATTGCAGGAACTGGAAGAGCTGAGTGGCTAGCACGGGTGTGAGACATTGCACAACCACACACGAGAGAGAGACACAATTCAGAAGCAACTATCAGAATTGTCTTCCAGGCCAGGATAAATCCGATGCGCTGCTTTCGTGAGCAACAGGATAGGGGAAAAGCAACTATTACGTTGCCAGGAAAAACCAGCGGCGAGCATCTCTGCGACACCTCCGCGGGATTCCCCCGCGGCCTCAACGGGACGGGGCGCTGCACCCCTGCTTTGCAGCCGCCTACTCACCGCAAAACCAGCGCCGACGTTTCAGTGCTGATGCCGGCAGCCCTCACACCCGTCCCCTGTGCACTTAAGTTATGGGACACGGCATCGAGCTGCAAAATCCGTGTGCGGCACGGGGAGGTCGGGGCTGCTCAGATCCCCCCTCGCCTCCAATTTGCCCAGAGAACCCCCAAGCATCCGAGGGCTCCCCCCAGTTGATGCCATCACCACCTCCCCACGAGGATTCCCACCGCCCACGAAGGTTTTCACCATAAACATGGGG
>VZSZ01010970.1:511725-534528 GCA_013398815.1 Ibidorhyncha struthersii | reverse complement strand
GGGGGAAAAGTCAGACTCCAGTCACACCAAGTCTCCTCTTTTAGGTGACTGCCACAGACACAGAACAATCACTATTCCATGAGCTCAGAGAAATAAAAGGCAGTCAAGGTGGCCTATAGGATTCTGGTTCATTTATTGAGTACATGACAGATAAGACAGACAGTGTAAAATCACATGTATTATTTGTACTTTTAAAAAATTACAATAAATTACTGAATAATTAGTAAAAGCCGTTTTACTAATGGCTGCTTTCCAGTGACACAGGACAGAGGAGGCAGAGAAATAAGGACTGTGTACCAGCTGTGAATACATACAGAGAATGTCACAAGGGGCAATTAACACTGAGTAGCACACCAAGTAGTGTTAAATGGGAACATCCAACCGAATGTGTCCTTCCCACCCTTTACACTCCAAATCCCAGCCAAAAGCTGTAGCAAACCTTTGCCTTCAGTGCAGGGTCTGCTCTCGCTGAGCAGCAGCATCTCTCGCTCCGGCCCTGCAAGGCAGATGCCTGCGTACTGAGATGAATTTATCTGTAGGAACAGCATTAATTCTCCTCCCTCAGAGCGCACACCCTACTACCAGAAGGCTAACTCTTAGTTTCTTCTGGTCTTAATTGATTTAAAAGAGCAGTCACTCCGTCTCCCAGTTATTTCGTCTCTAACTGGAAACAGATCTAGTCTGTTGAGGTTTCCCGTAATGGGCTGATGGCAGAGGGCCACACTGCTTTGAGTTCTTCCTCTTTAGGTATAAACGCCTGTTGATGTGTATTAGTTTCTAAGAGCACATACATCGCTAGACTCTTAGTACAAGAGATGTTTGGAAAGGACACTCTGGGCAGGTGTAGGTGGCACAGCGCTCCTGCACATCTTCCTGCCCCAAGCGTTTGCAAGGGCTGACTGATGGAGTCTTCTTAGGGGACTTCCTAAAAATTGGACCCATCACTAGCTAGTAAAAACAGAGAATCAGCAAGAAGCAACGAACATTTTCTGTACCAACAGGGAGAGTCCAGCAGACCAGTGTGCCACTGCCCTGTAACACTGAGGCTGATTCACCGACTTCTAATTTAGGAACATATTCCCTCATTATAACCATCGTGAGACCACTGATTGACTTAATATTACTTCTGCACTGAAGTCAAGGAGCTTGTGGCTTCCCAGACCAAATAAAAACAATGGCTTTCCAAGAACTAGAAAAGCAAATGCTAGAAAACCAGGTTTGTCTGAACACTCCTGAATGCTGAAGGAGAAAAAAAGGTGGTTGTACACTATGAAAATGCCAAATCACATCTGAAAAAAAACCTGCAGATCTGAGAAATGTCTGTGTTTAGACCTTAGGGTGCTGGGAGCAGTGGGGCACATTTGCATTATAGCTGCTGAGTCACAGAACAGCACTGAAGAACTTAGAAGCCTATTTATAGGTCAGGGTCCTACAGCGCTTGACTACACTGCATTAGCTCTCAGACTGCAGCCAGAGGTGAACGTGGTTTCAAGCCAGGCTGCATCTGCTGTGCAAGTTACCCAGGAACCTACAGCAAACAAGGGCAGGCAAGGAGCAGTTACTGTCTGAAATAAAACTTCATTAAAATAAAAGATAGCAAAAGGCAGACATGCATAATTTATGGTGGTAATTCTATATGTCAGGGGCTATTAGGTTCTAATGGCTCTTGAGAATGTAAATCTAATTCTGTTAGCCAGAGTAGCCAAAGAAGCACCTACACAAAACAGTCACTGTCAGAAGCCCCTGATCGACTGGATTCTATTGTAAATTGTGTAGTTACTGGTCTCTGATTAAACAAAAAAATACCCCAAATACAAAATACCAAACCATCCTGCCATCTGCCACTTTATCTCCCTGTTTTATCTCCCAAAGACAATTCCTGCTTTCTTGAGTTCACCCTGACACGGAGGAAAGTTCATAGTCACTGGATGAGCTGAACTGCCTCTCGACCTTCTTCTGATCTTTGATCTTTTGCAGAATGTTGACTTTTTTCTCAAAGTAGTTTACAAGGGCTGTTTCTGTCAGCATGGAAGCTAAGATCTGCTCAAAGGAGATAGACCAGTCCGTATCAATGGTACTACCGTACCTGGCAGCTGAACTACTGCCTTCGCAACCGACCAGGACCGTGTCATCTGCAATGTCTTCACACTGCAGGGAGCCTGTGCTGACCATGGAGTAGGAAGACATGGACATATCATCTTTGGTTTCATCATCTGATAGCAGCTGTAAAGGAGAGCCTTGTCCTTCCCCTGACCCATCTCCTAGAGTTTGGTTCTCCTGCTGTGTTTTTTCAGGCTGAGCATCTCCACGGGTTTTGTCTTCATCATCAGTTTGTGGTTGCTGCTCCACTGCTGAATTTTGACTCTGTTCAGATGTTGGTGACTCCTCTTCACTCACAGGATCTTGGCTACTGTTTGCTTTGCAGTCCTCAGACTTCCTCATGGGCCTGTTGCAAAATTTTTTCCCAACCTCCCCAATTCGCAGAAGGAGACTGGCTACAGTGGCAATTGCATGGTACAGCTCTTGCTCCACCGGGTCCTCACTGAACATGTTGTAAAGGGTCTTGCATAACTCTATGAATTGTTCCTTTAAAAGACAAAGACCAAAAAATCATACATTCAGGCTGAAAAAAGTCGAGAGTGGCAGATCACAGAATACCTCAAGTTGGAAGGGACCCATAAGGATCACCGAGTCCAACTCCCTGCTCCTCACAGAACTACCTAAAACAAAACCATGTGACTAAGAACGTCATCCAGATGCTCCTTGAGATGAAGAAACAGGCACCATCTTGACCGACTCCTTGTTTATATGCCTCCCCACCAAGGAAGTGGCAGCTTATTGTACTGATCCAGAACAGTCCAATACTGGCAAAGTCCACTGTAGGGGCTAAATTCAGGCACAGCCAGCAATTTAATAGTGGTGGGTTTTTTTGCTGACAGATGAACAGAATACTCACATATTCACAGCTGAGAAAATCTAAAGTTTTACTTTTGCCCCGCTACTCTCTTGTGGTCAGCTTTTAAGCATTTCCAAACTCGTTTAAGTAGCACCCATCAAGGAAATTAGAGACAGAAAAGATCACACCAGTCATCAGACTCTCTTTTCTGTAACCACATACTTTGCTCTCCACCAAGCAGCTGTAACTTGAGGCAATGCAAAACCAAAAAAGATGAACAAGTTTATATGACTGATGGCATATTTGAAACATACTGCTCTGGAAGGAAAACATAGATCACAGTTCTTACAGGAAAAATTGGTCTGGGAGGCAGAGAGAATAAAATACATTTGATTGGTGGAAGCAAAGTAGTTTGTCCATGTCCACTGAGGAATTCAACACAAACGTGTGGAATTAGAGGCTTCCAAACCTCACCAGACTAGAACAGCAGGGCAAGGACTGAGTATGCTGGTGAAACGGCTGCATGTACTGCTGAATTCCCCACTAAGATGTCAGTCATCTAACTGGAAACCTTCACATTCACCTCTTACCTGGCTCATTTTTGGGAGATCTTTAATGGTTTCTTTCTTGGACTCTTTTTCCTTGGCCCACATTCTTAGGTAGTATCTATAGTCCTGTGGACTGGCACCTTTCTCCTCTGCAAGGCAAGACCAAGCCACTACTGTCAGGTGGTTAATGGTTTCAGACTTAAAAAGTGAATGCTGTGCCAGCAAAAATTATACTGGAAGCAGGTTTTATTGACAGTTCACAAAAGCATCTACCAGGAAGGCTGCATTGTTTTCTGCTGGTTTATCTGATCCAGCTCAGTAGAGCAAAAATTTTAACAGTGCTGCATCAGCTTGACTTTTCATAAATGACCTCTATGAGCTGACAACTTACCAAACATGACTTACAAATGTTATGATCTTGGTATGCAAAGGAGTCCGAGCAGTAAGGCATTAAGAGAGATTTATTTCCCAGCTCACATCTCACTTTACCTGTGTCCACAAGGGACACTTTGAAAGGTCTCCTTGATACAGCAAGGGACAACGAACAGTTCATAATATGAGAGAGGCAAGACTAGAATGTGGTCTATATATGACTAAATTACCTTTTTCTGGACCGTTCTCATTTCTCCTTCCTTTATCTTCTTGGGTTTCTAAAAAAACACAGGATTATAAAAGAATGATTAATAGCTGATTTTCAGCAAGACAACACAGGAAGAACCTAAGACAACTCATATACAAATTAAAAGCATACATGAATATATTTAACAGAAGTTAGATCTCACACTCCCACATCATGTTTGGAGGAGTGAACAGAACAGGATGGAAGCAAGAGGCCAATGGGATGAACTGTATAAAAAGCCACACTGGAGAAGTGGGTTGAAGGGCTGAAGCAGAGGACAGAACTCTTAAAGGAAAGGGTGAAACACAGGTACGAAAAGACAGCTAAGCAATGTGATGGCTTAAAGACAAAGAAGTTCAGTTATCCAAAGCAAGATAATAAATGGAAAAAACCCAAACCACCACTGAACACATATGTGACTAATATCTACACTCACCTTTATTCACTGACTGAACTGACACTGTGGGAGTAATTTGCAGAGTCGGTAACTTCACTTCTGGTTCCCTATATTGCCGCTAGACTTTATAGGAAATCTTCGCTCAACTCAGACTACTATGTTAGCCATCTAGCACCAAACAGCACAACCACTTACTTGGATTTTTTTTTGAGTATTATTATCTTCTGGTAAACATTTAGCACAAATGACATACTTTGACCTCCTATTTGACAATCTCTAAAATTTTATTTTAAGAAATACAGTAAATTAGTCTACTAACAGCTTTACAATTCAATGGCGTGCATCCTTACCCCTTTAAATTAGAAGACTGTGAAGGAGGCACAGGTATCATCTACCCAGGCCAGCAAACCTAGCAGCCCCTCCCCTCTGCTCTGAGCATATTTCTCCCCTGCCAGTTTCTAGGGTGAGATAAACTCCGCTGAAAGAAGCCAGACAAAACCTATTTTGACCAAGGTTGAAACTCAATAGGTAGAATATACTGAAAGATATCTAATTACTTATAGCACTTTATTCATAGTGGGAGTGTCATGAGAGGAGAAGCAGCAACAAATTCAGAGTATTTAAAAAAGCACATAGGTGCCGACAGCTATCAGCATTATAGCCATGCTCAATGCATGCACATAATCCATGGACTGACCTTGAGACTCACAGTGCAGGCAGAAATCCAGCTCTGAGACAAAAGGAGATACTTGAGCAGCAGAAAAAGAGGTTGAGGGGACAATATCCCAGAAAAAAACAGAAGAAAAGGCCAGACATAGACAGACACAGAGAAGGAAACAAAAACAAGAGAGACAATGAGACTTGCATGAAAAACCTCAATCACGGTGGAAGACAGGGGCTGGTAAAAGCACACTGCTCTGCCTTGGCAGTCTGTAACTGTGCTTCAGAGGGGTCCTGCGTGAAATGGGTGCTGAGCAGTTTAAGCTCCAAACTTCCTTCCCATCATGAAACAAAGACAGCGAACTCAAACACACTGGCAATCTTAACATACTGTCACCACGAGACCATGCCTTGCAAAAAATCACTATTTGCAGCACATGGATCTGTGCTGCAACTCCTGCCTACGCTGAGAGGTAAAGACAGCAGTGTTGTATTACCTTCTGTTGTAACATCTTCTGTGAAATAACTTGTGGCCTCCAAAGCAGACTCTGTCTCCTCTGGGTTCAGAGCTGTATTTACAGAGAAGAAAAGGTTAAGATCTCTAGGCTAACTGAACAGCGGTATCACCCACTTCATTAGTGAAATTCATGAGGCATCCCTTTTCAATTGCAAGTCAGAACCGACCATGCTCAATAGTAGCAATATATAAAAGCAATCACTCACCTGGAGGCAGATGCAGTTTGTAAAGTACTTTGAGTTTTTCAGTGAGGTCACCATGGTACATTCCACCTGAGAAGAAAAAAAAGACAGTTAAGAAAATAGCAATTAGGGTAAAGAATCACACTCTGCTCACAGGCTTAAAACAGAATGAGTTCACATGCAATGAGGAAACACTAACTGCACAGTGCCCTTTGCAGAAGCAGTAAAGAAACCTACAGCAAAGCTGCATCTTGTTGGTTTGCCACCTATTGTTCCCCAAAATGGGAGACTGCCTAGCAGCAAAAAGGCATCTTTTGTTCTGCCCGATGTTCCCTGTAAGGCTGTCACCCTCCCCTCATGATAGCGCAAAGATCACTATCTCCTGTTAGTTCTCTGCTTGGAAAAGGACAAAAACAATTTTTGCAATATTCCATCATGTCCAGAAACACCACTTACTCATCCCCGTCACAAACTCCTTGAAGTTAATGAGAGAATCCCTGTTCTCATCCAGAAGCCGGAACAAACGCCCCGCTAGCACAGGCGTATGTGCACCACAGGACCAGGGGGTCAAACTGATGAACAGCTCTTTGAACTGCTCCATGTCTATGCGGTACTGCTCCAGGTAGGGTAAACTCTGATCTCGGCGGGCAGCTGCAGCACGATTGTTTCCCCAGTAACAACTCATGAGATACTTTGCCTTTGGAGAGAAAGGATTAATCAGTCAGATTATACTACACTACAACAACCCACAGGAACGGAGACTTTGTTATAGCTCAAGAATAGCACTGAGTAAGCAGAGAAGAGACATTTCAGGACACACTGTGTATCTCCCCCATTATTCCTAGCATTACTTCACTACAAAATAATATGAAATGAAGGGAGAGACAGTGATTTCACAAAAAGCACAAAGAATAATCTTAAGTGAAAACTAAAACCAACATGATTTCAGGTTTGAATGAAATGACACTCAGGCTTTACCGCAAAAGGAACATGCAAGTTTTAGAACTAAGTCTCTCTTTCGAAGTCTACAGCACAATGCAACTGAGTTTGCACTGTCTGCAAAACTGACTGTCAATATTGATTTCCAAAACTCATTGTCAATACTTCTCAATACAGAACACTGAGATACCACATAAAAATAACTTTGTAAACATGGGTGGCAAAAATAAAATTAAATGAAACAATGAAAGTAGTAAAATTGTTGACCAAGGGGCTAATAACAAAAATGGCTGATACAAACTGGGACCTTATCATTTGGTAATTACTGGGGAGAAAAATCATCTAGCTTTAGTAATTTCATCACAGTGTGACAAAGAGGTCAATTCAGTCATGAGGAAATAATCTGGAATCTGTTGTTTTTCTGCAACAAGGTAGTTTAAACAGATAGCTGGGATTGTTGCCTCTGTTCAAAGTCTTACTGGACTTGGTAAGTGCAGTTGGGTAGTATCACTCTTTTAAAAATACATACACTGACAAATAGAGACAAAGCACTTAACTAATTTTTTCACAATTACAGAGGAAGTCAATGGCAAACCTGAGAAGAAAAATTGAAGCACAGTCAATTCTAGCTCCCTGTTCTAAGTGCTACACGATATTCGTTTCCATTGACTCCATGATCTCTTTTGGAATAAGTATCATCCAAATACTGTGAACGTGTTTTGGCCATCTTTGAAAAAAAAATAAAAATAAAATCAATTGGATAGTAATAGGGCCAGTCTCACTGGCACCGTGTATAACCGTGCACTACAGAACGCCACATCTGTTTCTGGTAGGTTCGATTAAGAGTCAAAGCAAAGTCATCGCTTCTGTTTCAATTTATTTTGATATTTGTTTTCTCTGTGTCAGAACACGTTCTTCCTCACTCAAGCTTCTTACCTTGAACACTACATACAGCTCTTCTAGTTCTTCAATAGAGAAACCAATGTCACTAGACACAGCTCGGACCTATAGTTAGAGAGTAAATAGAGTGAACAATTTATTTCAAAGCTAAAATAATCAAATATGACTCACTGAAAAATCTGTGTAACAGAGAAGATAAGAAAACAAGTGCAAAGAGATATGACACAGGACAGGAGGGAATATATAAACATTCTAATACCTCCCATTGCTATGATTATGGGTCAGGAAGAGTTCCTGGTCAAGCAGAAACTGCTGACATTTTGACCAGCAAAAAAAAATTACTGTGCTTATTTCCTGTTTGTGCAGACCTGGCTGTGCAGACTGCATTGCCCCTGCCTCTTGTTTTTATCTTCAGATGTTTGACTCAGATGCATTGAAAAACAACAGTGAAAGAAACATGCAGATGAAGTTATCCACCTTGGACACGGGAGATAATTGCAGTAGATTTAGATACTTCCCTTTGGCCATGATCCCTTTGTAAAATTCCCTAATGCACTAGCATACTCTCTAAATGGCTGGAAAATAATTATTCACTGGCTAGTTTTTCCTCAAAGATTCCAGGCAAACAGTGACATGGACAGCACTAGGCAGTGGAGACTATTACAAGCCCTACAAGTGGTTTTTATCTCCTCCCATGCCATGTATCTCAATCATGTCCTAGCACTTCAATCCATTTTATTAGATTAACTAGAACCACGGGAAGAAGAAAACTGAAAATCCATTATTCCAGCCAGTAAATCTATTTTTCACATGATCTGCAATTCTTTCAGTCACTTAAAACTGGGTCTGCTACATCACAAACCTTCCAGATGCTCACAGCAAAACACATTCCACTAATATGCCATTTGGTAGCTCATTCAGTCTGGGAGTCACATACCACACTCTTCTTCGCTGTATCCTCCAGGGACTGGATCACTTTCAGCCTTTGTTTAAAACGCATTTGTTCAATGTCATCTGCCTTCAAGTTGCTAAATTTCTACAAGAAAGGAAGCAGACCAGGTCAACATCATCTCCTAAGGAAAGAGCAAGCCCTGTTCACTTACACGTTCTTCTACAAGTGTACTATCCCCTTGGAGACAATCTAAAACCCCTAGAAGACTTTTACCAGCAGCAAAAAGATGAGAAAAAACTTGAGCTCTATTCCCTACTCATCCTTGTTCTGCAAGAAAAATCATTCAAAATTCATGAGAAATCCAACATCAGAGCTTTCTAAAGGACAGCTGAAAAAGGACTGACAGAAATACAGATCCTGTACAGTAGCAGCAATAAGAGAATAGACGGGTTGTCATTCCTTCCAGCCCTGTTTTTTAAGAGGACCCACATGAGATTCAGCTAGAAATGCCAAAGTTAACAGGCTTTTCTACTGACTAGGTCAGACAAGTAAGATGAATTGGGCGATGCTCTTTTATGAAGAAACTGAGAACAAACAGAGACGGCACATTTGAAGAAATAAACACAATACCCAGCAAAATGATAGCTGCCTGACTGTAAGCAGCTGGAAGGAATTAAAAAGGCAAATGAATCCACACGTACCACAGTGTAGCAGAGAAGAACTGTCAAACACCAGTTCTCTTGCCTGTGATACTCAGATACAAATTTCTTACGAGTTTGTTCTCAGAATGAATACACCTCCACCAGTGCAGAGGTATTTCAACAGCATTGGCACCATTCTCAACTCACCTTCCTATTACTATAACGTGGATCCCAGAATAGGATTCCTGTGTACATGGACTGAGATGCTTCCGTGTTTCTGCAGTATACCTCAGAATTTTTATCCTGAATTTCCTTCCCCAACTCCCTAGCACTGACAATCCTCACATACAAGAATGGAGACTTTTTTGGCAAAGCAGGAAGAAATCTCTGGTCTGTAATTTTTACTTATTTGCAGTCTTCGCTTTAGTCCCCACTAGTGTTGGGGAGACTGTTTGTAATCCACAAGAGCCAACAGTGTTAGGCTCTACTGATACCAAACAGGAGGATTAACAGGAGGGGCTGCATTCCTTGAGCACCTCAGGCTATGAACACTGTTAAAAGTCTGGCTGCACAAAGTGTAAAACTGAATGTTAGTAGAGAAAAACCTCTTGGGCAAAAACTAGGCCAGAACCTTACCTCATAGGATGTTTTGATGAGTTCAAAGATGTCGATTTCAAGTGGCGGGTCATCTCCACTCGTCAATAAGGCATGCAAGTGGGGAATAGGGGGAGAGACGCTCTGTCTGTTAACTACATTGTCCAAGTATCTGTGGGGAAAAAACAGAACAGATGCAAGGCTCCAGGATTAGCGTCCAGGAAAAGTAATATCCTAAACACATCACTCCCAACTCTTAGTATAATTAATCTAAATATGTAGGAAAATTTCATTTTATGTAGGAAAATTTAATTGCTAACCTGCAATGCTACCCTCAATGTATGTGAAGTAAAGTTGATTTTCATCCTATTTTTGGGATATCTGCTCTTTTTAAAGTGGGCTTCTAGTAGTAAGCTGATGATCTTGCTGCACATAGAAGAGATTCACATTTTAAGCAAGAAAATCCTTACATTTACTAGACTTGGGAGATATCTGCTTGATAAAGTTTTTTGTTTCTAGAAGGCAATTCCTTCTAGGATCTGTTCTGTATAGTAGACCAGAATCCTTCTGTGAATTTCAGTTAAACAACCCTTCAGAGTTCAAATTCAAACTGAGAAGAAGGAGCACATTATGCTGCTAAGCAAACAGTTCGAGAAATATGGGATTCCTCCATACTTGAGCCAAAAATTAATTCGGCTGTTGCTGAACTTAATAGCAAACCTCCCTGGAGCTCACATTGAATCCTAGAATTTTATCTGTGACCTCCTATGTAATGGAATTAGGTAGAAGAGATGACAAGTAAAAGGGTACTGTTACTATTCAGTTATAAATAAGAACAATGAATGGTACCTGCCCAGAATAGTCATGGCTTCACCTTCATCACAGCACTGTAACAATTTCTCCATGTTGGCATCAAGTATGGCCAATGACACCTGCAAGATAAACTTGATTCCCTCGTAGAAAAAACAGTCGACAATGACCACAGCACTCTCAAAGGGCATGACGCTGAGAAAGAGGGTGAGGAACCAGGAAAGGGATATGGTGGAAATCACTCCCAGGTCCTGCATCTTTTCTGACAGCTGTGGAAGATATTCTCGTGTAAGCTCTTCAAAGATGCCTTGGTCCACCAATGCACCTGGGTAAACAAACAAAAACAATGGTAGAACTCAAATTGGTGGTATCACAGTACTATACTCAAGCTAATAAATTATTAAACAAAATAGTGTGAGTTCACTTTTATTTCATATAAGCCTCTTAACATCAGAACTAAAATTAACATTTTAATTTGTTCCCTGTTCTCAATAAAAACAACGTACATAGATAGAGACCATTCCTACATTGCAGAGCATGTAGCAGCAGAACCTCTCATTGATCTATCCATTTTCCCTGAAAGGAGGGGTGGAAGATTACTGATATTATAGTATTCACATCAAACTATACTCTTTATACAGACCAACTTTAAAAGCCCATGAAGTGGTGCTTTCACTAACCTTTCCTGTAAGCCTATTCCAAAGACTTAATACATCATTCAGATGGGTAAAAAATAACCCAATAATATTCTTCTAGATATGCCTCCTTACTGCTAATGGTCCCTTCTGCTACCAATTTTTAGTGACTTCATCTTCCTTGTCACTGCAAGGTAGTACTACTACCTTGGCAGCCTGCAGTGTCTCTTCCTATGTCTCCATCACACACCTGCAACTTTAAAGGGAACAGGGGCTCCACCATCTGTAAAATGCATCACATTTAATTCATTCTGAACAACAAAATGTTCCCAAGAGATGCTGGTGCAACTGTAGCTGAAAATCCAGGCTCCAGCATGAATTTAACAAAGACTCACCCACTACTCTTGTGTTGTAGTAATCTGGCAACATCCGCTCACATAAAGCCACAAGGAGCCAGAAAGCCTCTTCCTCATTGCAGTATAGCAACAGTACCGACGTAACAATGTTCATGGCCTACGAGCCGGCAGAGTTAAATATGCAGATATAAGAGAGAAACATGAAGACGTTCATGAAAGCTGTCGTTACAGCTAAACTTAAAAAGTATGAATACAGCAAAACTGTCACTGAGTCACATCTATTTCCAGCTTTTACTGGTAACTGAGTCAATAGATGACCTTGAGCCAATTTACCTTCCTGTTTCAGTTCCTCTGTTTGTGAGGTAGCAAATAATATAACTACTTTTTGTCAACCACTTTTGTTAATCAATATGACTAAGTATAATTTTAAAAGTTAAAGCTTTGTAACAATTTGGTCATAACAGAACAACATAATAAGAATCTCTAATAGCACAGCAATACACAAAATGAAACTGAATTTTCCACCAAGCTGTTTCACAAACCAGCAACAGGCTTTGTTTTCACTATACTGCCCATGTGCATCATCACGTATTTGATTTAATTGATCTTTTTAATGAAACCAGATGATGTTTTCGCTGAACTGGAGAAAGCTCTAGCAGGAAAACTAGTAAAAGACTCTGCCATTACACCTAACAGAAATGTGCAAAGTCTATATAAATGCTGTATCCAAAGGACAGTTAAGAGATCTTGCAACGTTACCACTTCTTTCCTACTCTCATACCACCACATGGACAGCATGAAGGAAAAGTCTGAAACAGAACAAAAAACTGCAGAAAAAGTCCAAGTCAATCATGGTCACCATGTAGGACTAACAAGTCTAAGACTTCTTTCTTACCTGACAGTACCCAATTGTTGGATTTCTGAATGCATAAGCTGTTAAGACTCTCCGGAGGGCAGCAATTCCCAACTCATTCTGGAAGGCAGGATGTTCTGGCATAGAGCGGTGCAGATCTCTCTCAATCTCCTCTGTAGCAAGATTGTACTTTCCCATTGACTTTTCCACAAGGTCTGCATAGTAACCAGGATGAGTCACCATCTCATTCCAAGCCCCTATAACAACAAACAAATACTGCTTCACCCTCTTGAGCTTTGGAATACAGACTTTATGCCCACAGTTTCAGAGAAGAGGCAGCTAGGAAGCACTACACGAACTCATCAACTACAAATAGACATGAAAGTATACTAATAAACTCATTGTTAAATCATCATCTAGGTCCCAACACTGAAACACAGACCAGGGAGGCCAAAGAGCTACTGCACTTATAAAGAACGTAAATCTCAGGAATGCGATCACTGCTTTTTAGGCAAAAACACCATTAAGTATCATTCAGGTGCAGTTAACCTGTGATTAATTTCTTCTGAAATGAGCTAAGAGTTACACTTTTTCCTTTGAGGTATGCAGAAATCTTATTCCTGCTAGCTGTCAAACTATCTAGCACAACCTCCTACCTGAGAAAAGGAGCCACAGCTCTCCACGAAGATTCTCTGGGATTCCTTTTTGCACGAGCTCCCTAGTCTTGGCAGTGCGATACATACACATCCCTCGCCCATATTCAAAGAAATGAATGTTCCAAGACTCCTCCTTCATCTTCTCCTTTGCCTTCACAGGAACAAATATGGCCATTTTAGGAGATTAATACATTTTTATGTTTGTAGGACAGGTAATCTTTG
Source organism: Ibidorhyncha struthersii (assembly GCA_013398815.1). NCBI lineage: Eukaryota > Metazoa > Chordata > Aves > Charadriiformes > Charadriidae > Ibidorhyncha > Ibidorhyncha struthersii. The sequence goes on along the minus strand of VZSZ01010970.1, from coordinate 521,211 downwards.
GGTATACTCAGGCCTACACTTCACAAGAGAAATGTATTGTGACATTTAAAGCCTTTCTTCTTCCTGCTGAATAAAAGTGTGTATGCTAATCTATGCTGTTTTGAATCAGTTCTGACCTAGCTTAAAGTCAAGTCTTTACAACACTAACACGGGCTGTGCAATGGTATTACACCTTGCAAATCTCTACATAAATGCAAGCAGAACCATGGTCCAAGACAATTAACTAGCAAGCAGAGATACTAGTTCTCTGCTTCGTTGCTATGAAGAAAAGTAGTTCTTCACAGACATGAATTTACATCCCAGAAGCATAGTAACACTGATTTCTCAGCCTCTCAAGTAGCTCAGTACTGATACAGTAAACTGACGGTCAGGTTACATCTCTGCAGCACTATCATTATGACAGACACAGCAGCGATACTGCAGGACTGACCAGGGATAAAATGCGTTTTCAGTCTTAGAGCAGAACAGGAAATCTGCAACCTACTGCAGCCTATTTAGAGTTAATTGTTTTAAGTTAAAATATTATTCACCCCTTTGGGTCCCAAGAGCTCCTCGGAATTTCTTCTGAAGAGTTTGAGTAGTCCCTGCGAGGCTGTTGGCACTTCCCCGGCGCAGAAGTTGACAGGTCGATTGCCGAGAGCAGACGTGGGGCTAGCTGCAAGTGGGCTGCTGGAAGGCAACTCTGGAACCTCCTGAACAACAGAACGTAAAGCATCTGAGTTCAGGTAGCCTCCCTCCTCTGCTGTCTAACAAAGAGACATCATTTGCTGGTAATGAGCACTGCTACCACACTGTGAGGAGCATTACTCTGGAAAGTTGACAAATGCTTCTCCCAGCTATTTCCTTAGTACCTCGCAACCAGGATCAGCCAAATTCCACTTCCACTCCCTGTCGCTGCTGCATGATTTCTTGGATGGCGTTCTCTGCAAGAAGTCAGAGATTCTCTGTACCAAGAAATCTCGGTCTTTCAGATTGGCAAAGAAGAAGGTCATTTTACTTTTAGTGCTGATGGACAGAGGGCTGGGCAAGACACTGGAACTATCTGCTTTCTCAACTATTGTCACCTAGAAAACAAAGATAAGGGCCATTGGGATCTAGCAGACTCTCCATTATCTATAAAGCACTGCACAAAAGCTAGAAGCACACAAAAGACAAGAAAGGCCTGTAGTCGTAATATACAGCCGAGAAATCCCCACCTCCCTGAGAGGAATGATGAGGTGACAGGCCTCCTCTGCCTTGCTGGCAAAACAGATATAATTGTTGGAAACAAACATCTGGCCAGTAATATGCATCTTGTTGAATGGTGTCCACAAGGTACAGTCTGTATGTCCATCCAGGCATTCATCCTTGGGCAACCGGAAAGTGGCACGGTAGCACTCATTTTTGGCTCGAGCATCCAGGTCTCTGGGGAAAAGCAAAGAATTGTCCCCAAAGGTTTTTTTCTCACTTGAAAAACCCACTCAAAAACTAATGTTAAGTGTTCATTCTAATCACAACCTTCAGACTGTGCTGTGTATTCTCAGTATTCATTTCTCTAACTGAGATGCCACCCCTTATCTGACTCCTTCAGACATGCTTCACTGACAAGGTATGTCCTGCAATACAGGACAAAATATGCAAGTGCATCTGCGAAACTTAAATGTTACATCAGATTCTGAAACTGCAGAGGACAGTCCCCAGTGGGAGGATTTATTAGAATACAAATGTGTATTACTTTTTATAAATATTCAACTTCAGACAAAGGGGCTGATGTAATTTTCTTCTTTCGCACTTTTTTTTTTTAAAGTAGGATTTTCCAGTTTCTAGTTGAAAATTCCTTCTGACGGTGCCTAGTCATGCATGAGAAAGACACGAGGGTGAGTGTGAATTCAGTATCAATTTGGGATGAAAAAAAAAAGAATAGGCAGAGGGCTAATGACTGAAATAAGTGATGCAGCCCCTAGAGTGAGAAAACTCCAGTGGCACCTGGGAGCTACACAGTAATGCAAATTTATTATTACAATCCCCTATTATCTGTCTCCTCTTCTCACTGCTGGAAACATATACCTTTTTAATGCAGAGATGTTCTTAAGAGGCTTCCTGGGCTTTGGGAGGGACTTGTCCTGTAGGAAGCTCTCATTATCCAATAGCTGCCGCATAGCAATATTAGCCAACTGTTCCATCAGCTTGAATGTCTCGTTGATGTTGAGAAACATGGAAAAATAAAGTTCATTGTCCCTGGTGCTTACTTTAATGCACTCAGGGAAAAGCAGTGTAGCATTTTTTTCTAGCTGGGTTACATCCACCCACTGGATCACCAGTGTAACTGAGAAAAAAAAGTTCAAGAAAACTACTATTAGAATTTGAGGCAAAACAACAAACAATTAGCAACAAGGCTCAAGCAGCAAGTAAGATCTCAGTGTAGCAGCATTTTCCCCCTCTTCTTTTCTTCATACTTTTACTGGGTTCTTCAAAAATACTTGGAAATAATCTTTGGGATTAACTAGACTAGAAATAATGCAGTTCCAAAAGGACCATCTCCCATCCAGTAAATGCCTTCAACTACAATTACTCAAGTTTTCATTCCTTCTTTCCAACAAACTAGCTTTCAACTCACGAGTTCAAGCTTTGTAAATACTGGGTCTTGGCGGTGGTTCCAAATAAAACTGACCAAAGAAAAAAATATTGCTTCGTTCTCTAATCCAGTTAAAGCAAAACTTCAGGTGTACTTGAACAACTTGAGAAACAGTTTGAAAAAATGACTCCGGCAATCAGCCTAAACAGCACTGAAATGCCTGTGAGTGCAAGGACTGATCTATGTGTTGAGCTAGAGCTAGAGCCTAAACAGAAAAAACCTCTCATCTTAAAAAAAAGTTCACATGAAAGATCAATTGCATCAAGAAGATCATGGGAAATAGCAGAAAAACAACTAGCAGGCTTATAACTCACCCTCTTTGCCCAGCAGGAAGGAGTAGAAACAGAGGTGATTGACAGTGAGGTACAGCCAACCCTGCCTGGGCACGCGCCCCTTCCAGTAGCTGCAGGAATAGTAATTGACCAATTTCTCCACCTCGGGCATCCCAAACTGCTTCCGCATCTTCAGTTCAGCCTCTTTGAATTTACCTGGATCCTCTTCACTCTGGGGCTGCTCATTTTTGTTCTCTTCAGCAATAATTCCCTGAAAGGACATGGGAGGAGAGAGAGAGAAGAAATGGAAGGGAACATGCCTGCTGACAGACATAATATACAGCAAAAGGTCACAGCAGCAACCCGGAAGACAGAAAGAAGAAACACAACGCAGCAGTTATCATTTCTCCTGTCACGTTACAGAAATAGTAAAGACATGTAGAAAGAGCATTCAGATAGTCGGGGAGTCTATGATCTGGGATCTACTCCTGAGCACATCCAGCAGGCATTCATGTTTAACGTTTGACTGAGTTTCTCACGGCTGGCCTGGTAACACTTTAAACACCCTGCAGGAGAACTGAAGTCTATTTTCACTTGCAAACATGCTTCTTCAACAGGAAGAAGATCATCTGCCAGGAAGGGCAGAGCTCTGCAGTTCATCACATCTTGACTGGCCAGAAGGAAAAACAAATAACCACAACCTCTCTCAAGACACACACACACAGAAGATACAAAGAATCCGACTGCAGTACTGGAAAAGACTCAAATTGTTGCTATGCGATAAAAAAACTGTATTTATAAGTTTCTACTCCGAAGAATTTGTGGGCTGGGAATCTGAAGTGTCTTAAGCGCACAACAAGCGGAGACACCTGTCTGTCTCAGAAGTCAGTGGAAGTTGGGGTGCAGTTGCTTTACAACCCAGATGAGATGGCTTCTAGACCACCGTGCCAAGGCAAGTACATTGCTTGCAAACTAGAATTCTCTCTCCGATATTTGTTGCTAGATGAACCCTCACTTAACATTTTCTTTGCATCAAAGTCATAATCTACGAAGACTTTAAAGAGGCATTATATTTTACTTAGTAGGGGCATCCTAAGCATGCTGTTCCTCAACATCTACTGCTCATAAACTGTTCCCCCACCAAATACACTTATCCAGTGCTATGGCTGTAACATGATGCTGATAATGCTGTATGCATTTCATGACCTATGTATGTCTGAAAAGAGAGCAGAGAGAAGTTTTGCAACAGAGCTCTCGCTCCCTCCCTCCCAAAGGTAAAAATTCTTAAAACCGCCTCCCCATTCCTTCTCAGGATCTAGAAGTCCGTCAGGGAAACGTGTCACTTACGTGTATCTTGCCCTTGACAAAGGTGGTGATATCTTCTTCATTATCAAAGATGGAGAGAGTCTGCAGTAAGTTATTCTCCAGCCATTCCCAATGCTTTGTGATCTCTTTACGAGATGATCCTAAGTGAAGGGGTAAAAGATGATGGGAAGAGCAAAGAAAATAAATTAGAACGAGGCCTTTTTCCCTCCAAGTTCACAGCAGGAAACTAATAATCAGCAAACAGTAATCAGGATAAATCAAACATACCAACTGTATACATGTCAAGGGTATTTTATGTACACCAATGTTATGCTTCTAACGAAATGTCACTACTGCCACCAAAGATAATCAGCACACTACCAAGAGACCACCCGATTTGCCAGGGCACACCCAGCATAGCTTTTTTCCCCAAACAGAAAGCATTCTTATGCTCCAAGCAAGATGCACTCTTTTATTTCCTGCTATTCTAGAACAAAAATAAAGAACTTCTTAACCTTGAAATTTCAGAACAGCTGAAGTCTTTACACCTTCAAAGAGGTTCCACTTCCCATGAGCAATGGTCAGCAGAGAACATACAATTCCAAAACAAAAAGCAACCAAAATATTCACGTCAGAAAGTTCTTTGCTTTCTTAAATAAAAACGTCTCAGCAAAACTTATATCCGTTCGTTGTCTTAACCATACAGTCCACAAGAGTTCATAAAAGATAAGCTTCACTGTGTAACCAATGGGAAGAACTTTTCTATAGAAAATTATCTTAGTTATCTGCCATTAATTATTTCAAAGATTTGTGTTTTCTAAAAGATTTCTTTTTCTCTGTCAGTGGCTATCACTATATTCTCTTGTAGACAAAAAAAATGCAGAAGAAATAAAACCAGCAATTCAATCTTTTTTTAACAAGATAAGAAACATCATTAAATGCAGACAAAAAGAAATCGGTTTAAATACACAAAGACACTTGTAAGTTTCTCTTTGCCAAATTTCAGTAAATTTATCTTCTGAAGTTTCATACAAAGCCAGTGGGATATCTAAAAATGTTAACAGCATGACTCCCACTACTCAATTTCTCTGCGAGTACATTAGACCCCTTTGTGTGGTTAATGATGGAAAAGCAGAAAGCAGCAGACAACACAAGCAGTTCCCTAAAGCTACTGCTCTACCTGACTTTCTTTTTTACGAGGCAGCTTCAGCAATGAAATAGTCTTCATGTGTTTGTAGTTGGATACCTAACTACAAAATCCAACACCAGCTAATCTGTGGTTTCATAAGCAAAAATAACCCCAGGACCTGAAACCAAAAAACTAGAAGCAAGTAAGCTGTCTTGTCTCAAAGGACTGCAGGGCTATGAATTTGAGTTTGTGTGTACAGCCCAATGGATTAGACAACAAATATTTTTTCTTTTGCCTCTGTGTATAAGTTTATTTGACATCTGTCCCAGCCATCTGACAATGTTTTTAAAGAATAAATGATTTTAAGTAATATGAAATGGCTTATTTTAAGGGCACAAAATTATCAATCATAGGATGCTTTGGTTGTGGAAAAAACCCACAGGTCCAGCAACAATAACAGGGGAATAAAGTCTGCGTTCTGCTTTGTTTCATGAGCTGCATCTGTCACTAAATGACAGCAGACAAATTACTGAAATAAGCCAGACCTGAATAACTGACATCTTTCTAAGAACAACATTAGAATGACATACATCAAGGAGTAAAATTCTGCAATTCCTACAAAGAGGGTTGTAAGAACAAAGCGCTGAAAGGCTGAAGCTGCACGCATGACTAGAATGCTGCCTGCCCACTAGTATTTACACATGATAAATTCTAAGTAAAAGATATGCATTTTTGAACTAGAGAGCCATACACATTTTATAGCTTTAAGTGAATGCCCGCACTTTTACTTTGACAGTAAAATGAGAACCAGATATGATTAAAAAAATACTTTGCATGAAGGCAATATATTTACACCAGTATAATAATTTATCAGACCCCATTCAGTCATTATATAGCCCGTCTCATTTTACCATGCTGTGTTACTTAAAAGTAACTGAGATATAGAGGATATCAACTACAGCGCTCCAGAAATTGTACAAAAATAACACATTCATTGAGTGTCAATATACTATACAATTTCAGATTTGCACCATATGGGGCCACTAAATATTCTTCTTTTTTCTACGCAGTTTCTGGCCTGCCTGTTTTTTTTTCCTGTCTTTCTTCTTCTCTGCATCCTCCTTTCTCAAAAGGGAAACTGAGTATCTATGACACACAGCAATTTCTAAACCCCTCTTCTGCAGAATTTATGTAGCTCTGCAAGGAAGAATATTGTGTTGGTTGCCTGGGGAGAAAATGGGAACAGGGAAAACAAGACATCAACATCTGTGGGCTTCGCAAATGATTACTTCACGCTCAGATTTTATGTCTCAACCACAAAGTGAGAAGTGAAGATTCTTATTATAAAGAAAGTCGGTCTAACAAACACGTCTGAAGATATTTTCTCTTTAGCCACCAGTAGGACCTAAAGCCTTAATCAAAGTTCACCACCAGATATTAGAAGGTTGTACCATGGTATTCTAATACAGCAGTTACACTACAGAAGCAAAAGAGGGCAAGGATTAAAAAATGTTATTGTGATATATTCTACAGATACAATATATCTATACATCTGTTACAAGCCAGAAATAGCAGAAAAAAATAAATTGGATCAAGACAGTAAAGAGATTCCCCAAAGAGCATTTGACACCTTTTACGACCTTATATGTTCCTATCTTGTACCGTGTTCCTGGTAAGCAGGTTTTGGCACAACACTCATCGTCCCACAGCAATCTTATCATCATGGTTTGATTCTCTGGACAATCTCACTATGACCTTGCAAACGGATACACCTTGGAAGAAAGAAAATTTGTAACATCTACAGAAACAGAAGCTTTTACAGAGCCTTAAGTTCCTAAACTACAGCTTAAACACCACCGAGAAGCTTTGTGATTTCTGGCATCTTCCACCACCCCACCAGGAGCTCGAGAAAGTTTTCTGAGCAGACACAGAATACGCCTATCTGGGATAACTGATCATCTGAGCCAAACAGACAATACAGTAAAACAAATTCAGCCGCTGACAAGAGCTGCATCCATACATACCGCACGCCACTGCCCAATACACTTGAGAGTCCTGAGTCTGGTGCAGAATACGGTATGGGGCAACTCTGGCGCTGGAATCCAAAACCACGTCTAATGTTCCCACAAGAAGACCTAGGAGGCAAAGAAAGAGAAATGAAAACAATTTAATACCTAAATGAAGAATTGGGTTAAGTAAAAATACAGGATCAACAGTACAGAAAAATGCCAATGTTTGTATCATGTAGGCTGTGATAAAAGAGCAACAGCACTTGGTTGAGAAAATCCAGTCACTGCAAGCAAATTACCTATAAACCAACTACGGCCAATCCCACTGGTAATGGATGCAGTTTAGATGGCAATTAAATGTCTACTAAACCTCATTATAATCCTTTGCCTTCCTAGGAGAGTTTTCTAATAGAAGTCAAATGTATTTTCCTCTGTGGGGTTTCTGTTGCTAATAGTGATTTTTAAGCCTGCTAAACTAAAACACAGAAGAGTTTTCAACGCTGTGTCCTTCAGCATTACCTATGCAAACACTAGGTAAGATAATTCACTCAAAATGCAATCAAATAGCTCTAGAAAAAAACTGGTACTCAGGTTTCAGTGACATTTCTAGAAGTACGTTGATTAAACAAAGAAAGAAGGCAGAGAATCAAAATTGGGTAATACAGAAGTTAAAGTATTTTATACGATGTTAAATAAAAAGCAGGCACCTCCAGAATAAATGTTGATGGCCACCAGACTTTGTAAAGCACATCCATTTATTTCAATGAAGTCTATTTACTAGATAAATCAAATATCTAAGATGATACTTTGCTTTGTTATTCTAGATAATGTACTACAAGCATCTTTAATGCAAATTAATTTTGCAACATCCTCATGATTAAAAGTTTTCTAACATTAAAACTTGGAGAAGGAGCACGGTTGCTCCTCTGGATCGCTATTTGCGAGGCCCAGGCTCAATTCCCTGCTCTCCTCCCTATGGTTTGGGTGAGTCTGAGCAAACTCATCCATATCTCATTCATTACCATGAAACGCGCTGCTTCCTCCCCCTTATTTCTCTTGGCTACCCAAAAGCAAGTAACAGATTAGGAATATACTACTAAACATACTTCAAGAGAAGCACCATCCATAGCAAGCTCATCTGGTAAACCTTAAAACAAATACGTATGTATCCAACACAGCGGGATCTCAGTTTGGCTCCAAATTTCTTGTGCACAGTTTTAGGCAGAATATGGCTTAAAAGGTCATTTTGAATACTTCCTATAACAATACCGAATGTGTCAAGTATTGACATATGGACAAGTCACACGACATTTTTAAGAACTTCAGTACGACAGCAACTTAAACATCTTTCCGGCTTGGCTGAATATCTACATTCTGACTCCAAAATGTCAACTTGCAGTTGTACAGCTCCTTAAGGACACATGGCTTTTAACACATAGGAGCTCTGAAGAAGACTCTCTCCGTGAGCTAAACTCACTCAAGAAGTAAACTGCCTCAAAGCTAAAACCATTTAAGAATAGATCAGTTTACATGTTTCCAGAATAGCACCAGGTGTCATTTCTTCTTGTAAAAACCTAGGAAATTCCAAAATTATATGCCTACGTGCAAAATGACACAAGTAAGTTATGTTACATCAAACAGAGTAATCCAAATAATTTTAAATATTGTGAAAAGATGAAATATGCTAAGGATGTTTATCAGCTGCGTCATTTCTGTAGTTAGTATATTTGGTTAACGGGGCTAATACATGAAACTGGTTGTGCGTAATTCACGGCTGTAAAAAGAATGTTTTTATTACTCACATGATTGTGTATGCGTTTTGCACATCAGTGGGGTGTTTTAAAAGTGAGGGCATTTTTTGTTGTTTTTGGTGACAGTTATAACAGTTTCTGTCCCCAAAGGCGGCTCTCAGGCACACAGGGGTAGTTCTCACTGGGCTGCACCCACACAACTTCACACCCAGCCCCAGCGCAGCACAATTTTCATAGATATCAATTAAAAACTACGTCTCACTTTCATCCTCTAAACCTTGAAAAGACACACCAAAAAAAACCCCAACCCCCCCCAAAACCCCAAAGGAAACACCTCAGTAATTCAAGGCGACACGAGTATGACAAAGAAGCCATTTTTGACGAGGGAAGAAGACCACCTCAGCCG
>VZSZ01010970.1:454405-510909 GCA_013398815.1 Ibidorhyncha struthersii | reverse complement strand
CTCCTAAACTTCCCCCCCCCCCCCAAGTACATTTGTGCAGTGTTACAGCTGTAATGTGATGCTGATAATACTGTATACATTTCAGGACGTATGTATATCTGAAAAGGGAGCAGAGAGAAGTTTTGCAACAGAGCTCTCGCTCCCTCCCAAGGGTAAAAAGTTCTTAAAACCACCTCCCCATTCCCTCTCAGGATCTAGAAGTCCTTCAGGGAAACACGTCACTTACGTGTATCTTGTCCTTGACAAAGGTGGTGATATCTTCTTCATTATCGAAGATGGAGAGAGTCTGCAGTAAGTTATTCTCCAGCCATTCCCAATGCTTTGTGATCTCTTTACATCAGGCAAATGAAAAATCTTCCTGTGCAGCCCCGTGGGACCCACTGAAGCTGCCATTAACTAAGACAGATTATTTAAATGCTCCCTGCCACGCAGTAATTTGTGGGAGGTGTCCCTGCCCATGGCAGGGGGTGTTGGAACTAGATGATCTTTAAAGATCCCTTCCAACATAAACCATTCCATGATTCTGTGATTTACTGGCAGGGAGCTCCCAGCGCAGCTTTGCAGGGGGCTACATCCCCCGGCCCCTGCCACCGTGGGGACACGGCCGGCTCTCCTGCCCAGGCTGGCCATGCTTTCACCTCCCCTTTGGGCAGACGGGAATTCATTTCCCCTTTTTGCTGCGAAGCACGTGCCCTGCCGGGCACCACCAGCATCTCAGCCTGCACGAGCCAGCCCGCGCCCCGCCGGGACGGGGTCCTGGCATCCCCCTCCAGGCAGCCAGCTCCATTTTGGTCCTCATTTTGGGGCTCTGGAGCCCAGGTGCAGCTTGTGATCAAGTCCAAGGACGGTCTATGCAGCAAACTGGAGAGTGGGAGATGCGGTTCCTTCTCAGCTCTTGGCCACAGAGCAGCTTTCCAGTGACTTAGTGAACCACTATTCTTGTATTAATAACCATTAGAGACTCCCCCTGCAAACTCTGAAAGTGTTACAACAGCAGAAAACATTGACATCTACTGTCTCTGTGCTTATTGCCCAGCTCCCAGGAAGGCGGGAATGCCATGTTTTCTTTAGGCTGTAAATCCTTTAACCCTGGGATCATCTATCTTCTGTGTTAGTGCAGTGCCCTGATCCCAGCTGGAGCCTTTGTACACTACTGTAACATAAATATTTATTAACTGGCTGAGCTTTCAAGGCTCTGCCTTCATCCTGATGCCATGGCTGCGTTTGGGAGCAGCACGCCGGTTTCTCAAGGCTGGACGTGCCGCGGGAAGGGTTCAAGCACTGGGAGAAGATGCTGAAGGATCCTTCTCTGTGTTACCATCTCTGCTCCCGCTCGCAATGTGCCATCTTTCAGCTGGCAAATGCTGCAGAAAGGTGGATTAGTGTCTCATGTATATTCATAAGCCGCTTTGGACCATGGGGCCTTTAATGGACTGAGATTTCTAGGCACTAGTATAGCAAAATAAAACAATATTTACCGCAGAGTGGGAAAAATCCTCTCTGAAAATGTACCTTTTGACACTGTTGTTCCACACTGTCCTCTAATATAGATATATACACATAAGAAATACTGGAGGGACTGGAGTCACTGGGCGACGCTCTCATCCTCCTGTATTTTGAGAGACACGAAGCTTACAAACTCCATATTTTTAAATTGCTTTTTATTGAAATGTAGTACATTAGCAAACCCTAACTAATCGGTATACACTATTAACATATTGGCATATACCACGTAACTACAATACAGTATTATACTTACATCAAAACATGTCAAGAAGTTCTGCTGCTGTCAAGCTACAATTTCACAAGGGCTGGAAAGATCTGATTGTCGGGAGGGCACCGCACTGCCCGTCCCCGCAGCGTCCCCGTCGCTCGGCCAGACCCCTGGGACCTGCTGGTGTTTTTAGGTTACATGGTCACACCGGTGCGGTCCCCCTTGCAGCAAGTCAGTTGAAGCAGACTTTTCATTTTACACGCACACAAATTGGTTGGGGTTTGTTGTTGTTGTTGTTTGCTGCAGTCTCCCAAGGCCAAAGGCTGGAGTGTCCCCTCTCTGCTGGGATAAAATGATCCCGTTTCGGCGGATTCTGTGCATAGTTAGCCATGGCCTCAAGCAGGTGATCCCGAATAGGCACGCTCATACAGAGAAGCTTTTAGTATGTAACGTCTGCCTGCAAACGGCAGCAGGGCTGGCTGGATAGGCAGAAGAGAGATGCGATCACTCCGTTTGCTCAGAGAGGTTATTCCCCTTTACAGGACTAGTGTGACAGATCTTACCAGCACTGGGAGTTAAGTCTAGACGTACGGGGTGGAAAAAGTCTACCTGCTGATCTAGTGGCAACCGAGAAGCCTTCTTTTCCATATAGCACCTTCCAGTGCAAACACAAAGCGAGCCCGGTCAGGCGACAGCCTGGGACGCTGCCTCGCTGGCTGCAGTGCAGGAACCGCACCAATCTGCGAACTGGAGCTTTGCTTTAACAGCCCCAAATGCCCTATTAAACTTCCCTGGCCTGAGGAGCAGCAAAGAGCATCAATTTTATTTTCTAGCCCAGGCTTTCCTGTGCTGGAACACGGGAGGATTGCTGAGCTGGTGAGCTGTGAGATCCTCCCTAACGCAGCCCAGGTACGTGCGAGGGCTGCGGGCAGATACAGCCTTTACAGCCTGAGACAGCCAGAGGGTGTTACAGACACGGGCACGGTAGATCAAGCGTAAATCTAGTGATCAGATGCTGTTACCACAACCCAGCAGAGCTGCTCTGTTGGGAATTAATGGCTCTTGTTCCCCTGAGGGGTTCGGGCAGCTGAAGATGGAGTCAGAGCCAAGCAAAGGCGAAGCCCAGAGCACATGGGAAGCAGAAAAAAAAAAAAGAAAAAAAAAAGGGTAAATGATGCAGCAAATGCACACAGCTGAGCTCAGGGCAAAGATTTAAAACCTTCTTGCTCCTAAGGGTCTCTGCCACAGCAAGCTGCAGGCGAATGTGAGCGGAGAGGGGAATAGCCCGTGCCCGGCAGGAGCGAGGGAGCCCCCACGTGTGTGTCCAGCAGATTTTTGGGCTGCGAAATCCCAGTCCCAGCTGTATGACACTAGCTCATGTTATACCTCAGCCTTGCAGTGAAATCACTCTAAATAGCTTCAGCTTTCAACAAAACTCTATGTACTTCTTACTTTGCAGGAATATTAATCCTTAATTATTAACTCTTTAGGGAAGGGACTATTTTTGGGCAACACATACCACAGGTTCCCCACGTCCAGAGACCCTGGAACAGTATTGCCATAAAAAGAATAAACATTCAGACATTATTGCACAACCTACACATCCATCTCAGTTCATCTGGGCATCTCCATGAGGCTGGCGGGCTGAGGAGCAAAAGGATGCTCCGTGCAGGGATCCACAGACCGAGCATCCCGCAGCACCAGCCCCGATCCCACACGGCCTGCTTTGGCCAAGAGTGACCCACCAGGAACCTCTGTGCTCCCACGGACCGTGATGCTGGTTTGGAGCGATGAATCGCCTTCGAGGGGCTGGCCGGCACGGTGATGGGGAAGATGCTGGAGGCCGGGTGGATGGCAGTGCCTGTACAATGAGGACCTTCACCTGGCTCTCGGGAGGAGGAAACTGCTAATAATTGATAGGGTGGAAGGGCAGAGATTAACTGGGGAGAATTAAAAGCGTTTGGGAATGTTACGGGCTTTTAAAAAGAGTAGGTGAATGAAAGGATCAAACAATTGACATAGATGAAAAGGTGTTGATTAGTGCTGCTTTGCAAAGGCTCATGTGAGCGGCTTTCATCCCCCCAGCGCACTTCACAGGCACCGGGGAAACCTGACGGGCTCCAGCGAGGTCGGGGTTTTGGCCAACAGGTCAGGACACCACCGATGGGGGGTTACGCAGCACCGCGGTCCTGTGTCGGCAGCAAAATCCCATCCCCATCCCCGCTCTTGTCACTGCATCCCACGAGGAAGGGGTGGGGGGGGTACCACTTTTTCTCTTGGTTATTTCAAAGACATTGGAAACAAAGCAGAAATGCGCACCAAGCCGCAGAAGTACAGTCTACCTTTCTCCTGATTTCCCCCCTGTCTGGTGAATTGGAGCTTCTTGCCCTCTCTCGCCCCCCTCTCCTGCTCAGCAGTTTCCCCCCAGCGTGCCGGAGCACAGGCTGCCCTGACGGCAGTACCCCGCGGTGCAGCAAGTCCAGCAGGGAAGGGGAAAAAAGTGAAGGTATCTTTAAATATAACAACACATATGCAAGCCGTCACGGCACATCACGCACTCTTGCGCACGGCTCGGGTTGGAAAATTAGGTCACGTACGGATGTGTAACACGGGGTGAAAAAGGAACAAAAGCTTCACTTGTGAAGTTCAAGGTGCTTCCCGGGGTCCGGGTCCTGAGCTCCCCCTGCCCTTCTCCCCCCGCCCCGCAGGGCTGGCAGCATCCCTGCGGCTCTCGTGTTTGCCCCATTGTGCCTCGGCGTGTGCGGTGCCGTGCTGCTTTCATCATCGTAAAAAAAAGATGACTACTAGCTAAGCAAAAAAATTAACATATTTTTAACAATCAAGTCAACTCCCTCCCCAGTAATCAGGCTGCACAGCTGCCTGAACTTCAGCTCAGCCCTGGTGCCTTCATCCTTCAGCTCACGACCTATGACTGTGGCATTATCTCAAGCCTAAATCGGGCTAAATGAGTCCTGGAGCCTCAGCCTGACCCTCCCGCAGACCCCCCTTCTTCTTTTCAGTAGCTGGTGAAGCTCTTGGCTCTCCTAAGCCTTTGCACTGTTTTACATAAGTGTGTTTCAAGGAAACAGAAGATGTGTAAAAGTCTCATAACATAGTCCTAAGCACATTTATTTAACTGTTTCTGGTCTTTCTTTGGCTTATGTAGGATATCTGGCTATTCCTATAGCATCCTCAGGTGCCAAGGCAAGCATCCTAGAAGCAAGGGGACGGTGCGAACAGATACCAACACGTGAGCTCACCAGAGGGAATAATCGTGAGTGTCATTAAGTAAATTTTAACATGCTTCAAATTTAACACTTAATGTTAGTATTATAGGTGAAAAGCACACTTACAGTCCGTTGGTTTTTTTTTTTTACTGGCAATTATCCTCTAAGAACACAAGCAAACCTTGATTTTACAAACGTCTTACGGGAACATGCAAATCTTTCATAGAACAGGTGGCTGGGAAAGAGAAGGTGAAATGCTAGGGTTTAAATAGTTTAGGGAAACACTGGGAGATAAAAGCTTTTTTTTATATGTAGGAGTCATAAAATTAATGTTTTCTGTTAAAAAGCACTTTCTTTTTTAACCTTAAAAATGATTTTCCAAGTTACTGGCACTTTGAGTTCTTGGTAGATTGCAGTATATTTTACTTCTATGAAATGACTCAACCATACACAGCACCACTGCAGCAGAACAAGAACAACGATGCTCATCAAGCTTTTTTTATATACTGATTAATATTAAAAGGAAAACCTGAAACTTACCAGCACAGCCCAGAAAAATCACCCATGTTGCTGTGGTGCCTCCTGCCCATCCTAAATATGACTAAGTAGAAGAACGTCTGCTACGGCACGTCCCAGCACGCGCGTAAGGATCAATTGTTTGAACTAGCTTTTAATTTTTCCAGTGTTGCAAGATTTTCCAAATCCAGGATGTCAATTACCATCGTCAGCTCCCTTATCCGAGATGCTACAGCACGAATCCATTTTTGTATCACTATGCCAGACTCCACAATCAGGGGCAAACCTTCCCTTCCCCTCCTTGAAACCAAGATGTTAGGTTAGAAACAAGGAGATTTAGCAAAATACAAATTATATTATTTTTTATTTTGTCTTTGAGGGCTTTGTACTTTCTAATGTTTCTTTTATTTTCTAGCTTTTCTGTATACTCTGGTGCACAGCTGGTGCAAACGCTCTCATCTGGAGCTGAAAACCCATCACTTCTGGTTTTGTGCCAAAACCGTGCCCCGGCGACGTTCCCGGTGGCCTTGTGGCAAATCGGGCTGGGGCAGCCCCTACAAGAAGGATTTGCTCGGAGCATCCGCGCCCCGCGCAGTGCTACAACAGGCTCTCCCACCCAAAACCCCCCTGGTGGGGCTCCGCACCGAGCTTGCGCTTTCGCCGCGGTGCCGGTGGCCGGGGTGCGCGGCGCAGGGCAGGCTGGCGGCTGCTTGTTGGAGACACCCAGATATTTTTATATTTAGCCATCAACACCCAGGTGTCTGTCAGTGTATTGTAACCTGACTGCCCACCACGGATAGAAACAAGCCCTACAACATCCTTGAAAGACGTTATTTTTTTTTTCTCGGGCGTTTGTTTTCGGAAGTCCCCCCGCCTGCCCGCCCGCTGTGATCTCGGCAGATGTAATTACGAAAACAGGGGTTGCTCAATCAACCCTTCTGCCACCCCCAAGCGCGGCTCAGCCAGGCTGGGTTGGGGAGCTCTGCCCCGGCTCGCCGGCGCTGTCGGGAGCTGCCGCGCTTTGCACATCCGCACGGAGAGGAAGGATGCTGACCGCGACCTGCTGCCGCTCCAGCCACCGGCCGGCATTTTCTGCGACCTCCACTTCCACTTCGTAGTAGAAAGCGGGTGTTAAAATTGTGCTCTTAAAAAGTTTTGGGGCTTCAGCGTATTTCTAGAGTGAGCTGAATGACAATAAAAGCGCATTTGGTAAATATGAATGTGGGTATTATGAGAAAAGCCTCCCTACACTTCACACCACCCACTCCTGAATTATCAGATTAAATAAAGCTGACGCTCAGCAACAAAAGTCCAAGCACGCTCAGCAAAGACGATCATTTCCTCATTTTACAGAGCTGGATTTTTCTTTTTCTCTTAAACATCCGTGTTAAAGAGACAGCTGAACCACACTCCAGGTAAGGATATATGTAAGCGGACTGCTATACAATTAAAAAACATAATAAAGGAGGGGAAATTCCCCCGCTTGTAGCAAAAGCGGATGAAATTAAAGCATGGCAGGGTATGTCTTACCTTTCTTTTTGGCTTAACTGATTTCTCACGATTCCTATACAGAGGGTGAAGCTTTGTTTCACATTACAAGGACACAAATGCGTTTCTACACCTACAGTAACTTAGGCTGCAATGGAGAAAAAGCCAAACGTTCATTAAACACCTATGCATTGTCCGGTAGGAAAAGGTGGAGCTCGCTCCTCCACGTCTGCTCGTTTGAGGAACGCTGTGGATGACTTAACTCCAGAGGTTCCTCTCTCGCTCTCCATTTCTGCATTACTCTTTCAGAAGCTTGCAAACAATATTCATTTCTCCGCCGCTTTTGTCACACACCCGTAAAAACTGATTTTTCCTGCAGAGTGTCCAAGCGGTTGCTGCTTTCCTTTCTTCTGCTGCTTTCTGCACTCCCGTTTTTGATGTCAGTGGGAAAGGGCACGGCTTAGACAATGTGTTTGTTATTTAACTGTTGCAGATCTCAATGGGAGAACGGGATAAGAAGCTTACCTCTTTTCTTCTCTGTAATGCCAACATGCTGGCTTTTAAAAAACCTCAGTGAAAAAATCGGTGGATTTTTTAACTTCCCCATCCCCTCCCTCCCCCCAAAGTTAAGTGAGAAAGAAAGCTAACTAGATTCCTGCATATTTCAAAAAGTCTAATGGTTTTCAGGTAGATCAAGTGCTGGTTCTGTGAATGTCCTCTCTATTGAAAGAGACTCACTTGACTTGAGCACACGGAAGGACCAAAAGTGTATTCTGCGTAGGCCATTTTTCTCCTGCTTCAATCGAATTGGAGAAAAAAACCCAAGCATCAAGTTCCTTGAAATCTTTCTGCAAATGCAGGTCCTCTCTGCAGCTTTAATGTCAGACTGGTTCGCTATTGTCCGGGGTTACGTGGGTTGTAGGAAACTCAATGCACTTATAAAGGTCCCTTTCAGAAGGGGCTATTTCACAGTAAGGTTATGGATTGACCGAGATATACGAGTGCTTTTACCAGTCACTGGCCATCTCCTCTACAACCAGTTCCCTTTCTGACATTGCCCAACTATCTGGACAATTAAAAAAATGGAAACAGCAGACGCCTGTGTAAGAGACGCATTTGCAGTACAACACAAACTCTTACGACCACCGTAAAACCTCTTCTGCATCGCCGGGGCTGGACCGACACAGCTCCCCATGCTGTTACTCAGCAATTTCCATCAGACAATCTTGCTTGCGCGCAACTCTTTGTCAGCTCAAAGACGCCACCCTCAGAAACCACCACAGCTGGTCTTCGTCTTTGCAATCGAGAAGGCGGGTTCGTGTTCTGGAAAAAGCAGCTCTTCTTCAGACAAAGGAGATCCATGGAAAGAGTACACAACAATAGGAATGAGAAATGAAAAAAACGGAAAGAGGGCCAGGAAGGAGCATGGATTCCTTTCAGGTTTTGTTCTCGTCATACATGTCCAAGGCAGGCTCGATGGCTGAGAACTCGCTCTCGTAGACCAGGCTTCGAGGGGACAGAGAGTTACGATGAAAGAAGTGACTGCCTACAAGAGGTAGAACAAAACCTCATTAGGAACACACGCGAACAATGTAAGAACTGAGTAAAGCATCCTCATACACGGCTGCCGACCGCAAACACAGTATGCGTGGAAAAATCAGCCACCCTTTAACACAAACCAGTAACATCCATATGTTTACCTAAAAAGTTCGTGTGCTCCCCTGCCAGTTCAGAGCAACTGCTTTCCATATGCATGAACAATCCCACCTCAAATGGTTCTTTCAGGTAGGACAGGTCAAGTCTGAGCAAGGCTGGGGCAGGCTGGTGTTTCACACTCGGTGCTTGCTGTTGATTTACAGCCTTGTAAAGTGGGCACGAGCTTCCTTGAGAAACCCAGAAACCTTTGGTATGTGCCCAGGTCCCCAGCACCAGCACACAGCTCTCCAGCACGGGGTCAAAAGGAACACGCAGGCTGAGCGAGGAGGTCACCAAGGATTGTCCGACTGATGCAGCTGAGAGCCTGACCTCCTCCAGAGCTCAGCAACCCCCATCCACCCAGAGCCACCTTCTAGAAATAGGCACCTACGTTATTTCCTTACACAGAACCAAAGGAGACCCAACCTTCTTCTCCAACATTGGTGATACCTGAAACAAGCACCAAGTGGCTGTTGATAGAGAGGGGAATGGAAGTTAATTTTTTTTCCTCATCTGGAGGGAAGTTAATTTTTTTTCCTCATCTGGAGTTAAACCTGGCGTTCCCGCGTTTCTCCAAACCCGCAGGTGTGTTTTGCAAGGAGCCCAGCCCTGCTGGTGTACAAATGGTTCTCTCTGAAAGCATCTATCAGATCAGGCCCTTGGCCAAAACGTTTCATTACTCGGTTTCTCGGTCCCGGGGGGGATTAGCTGGGAGCAAGGCTGCTTAGATTACAATACGCCAGGCAGCCACATGAGCCAAATCGGAGGCAACTGAAAAGCTTCCAAGTTCATCAAGAAGGCACTCGGCAAACCAAGGTGCCTCCACTTTCAGGCATCAGTGGGGCAAGGTGCTTAGGGGACTGCAGTTTTAGCCCTGGCAGAATTGAGGGGCTTAAATCCTCCTTTCCTTGCCAAATTTTGAGAACAGCCTGTGAAATATTCTGAAATAAAGAGCTTACAAAAGAGATGAGGGAAGAAGAATTCAGCTGCTACTGTCCAAAACAACTCTTCTCCTTCCCCACTCACCCAAAAGACAGATTCAGAAAAGAAGAAACAAAAAAAAACAAAAAAAAAGGAAATTGTCCTTTTTAGGCTTAAAAATAAAAAGCTAGAATTATAATGCAACGCGCAGAATTGTCAAAAGAGCAAAAGCGAAGGGGAATTTTGCACTTATCGAAGCGAAGGCCTCAGAGCAGCACTGGCTGGAAGAGCCGGGGATGCTGTGGGTGGGCTCCGCGCAAAGCCCCCATGCGCGCTCCGGCAGCGCACCCCGGCCCCAGCCACACCGCCACCCTGCGCCCCGCTGGCTCAAATCCCCCCCGAGGGACAGCAGCACACCGCGCCGGGCAACCTCCCTGCTGCCACTTTCCCACCCCCCCACACCTCTCTTTTGTCACCAAAAGCCAGTACGCAGGCTCACTCCACCATTCGCCCTGAGATGGGGAAGTTCTCACGAGCAAATGAATTTTATTTTTGATCTTGGAGTTAACTGCAACAAGTGTGAGATTGGAGTTACATTGCATAGGAGTGAATTGCTCGTTCTGCCAGGAGCGTATGCCCAGCTATTCGGAAGAAGCGTACTGTGTTGGAATACGCTTTGCAGAAGCAGTCAGTAGAGGATGAACACCCAAATTTACAGGTTTCTGAACCTGACGAACCCTCTCCCAAATTTACAGGTTAAAAAAAAAAAAAAAAAAATTTAGAAAGATGTTGATTATTTGAGGGAACATAAACTTGGAACTATGATTTCCAGCCGATCATAGTCTGTACCAAACAAAAAAAAAACCCTGAACGTACTTTGAAATTATACCAGATAAAACCTGTTTCAAGATTCTTCTGCAATTTGTGTTGTGGGTCAGGATCATTTCATTTTTGATGACTGAGCCTCAGCTTGCAGCTGAAGTGAGCCGTGGATACTGCATGTGTCATCCTCCTGCTGAAATGTTACACACTGAACAGCCAACGCTGAAAGGAAACTAAGGGGACTCTAAAACCTCCATGTTGCTTTTGTTTTTATTACACAAAAATCAAACAAGGGATTAGGAAGCAGACAGCCCAGGCAGTCATTTCCTCTGTGTGCGCCCAGACTTCCACTCCAGCAGATCCAAGGGAGAGATTTAATCAACAGGCAGACAGGTCCTCTGACAACAAATTGTTAAAATTCACCTGGAAAAAGGCACTATATATCCAACGCCTCTGAAATTCTTTACTGCGATGTTTTCTTGCTTCTTGGCAAAAGACATTTAAGCCACCCACTTCCAGGGAGGCTGCGCGTTTCCACACAGATACAAATCTCTTGGCTTTCACACTGCTTTTGGGGCACTTTGTTCATTCTTTTCCTAAATGTCTCTCTCCTCTACCGCTCAGCGCAGCCCACCCAGTGCTGAAAATCCAGCTGCTGCTCGGTGCTTTTCAACACTCTCAATCTTCAGGTGCTCTGATAACTGGGTCTGTACCATTGCCCACAGTTTACAGCTACAGAAACGGAGTCGGCAGGGCGCAGCCACCCAGCGACGCTCCATCTTAATCCAGAAAGTTGCTCCTGCTTGTTTAAACATGTGGCATCGGTCCAGCTGATAAATTTACCGAATAAATGCATTTTAAGGACAAGTAGAAACATCCACAGTTCCAAATTCAGCTTATGAATCCGTTCTTGCTATTTTGCACTTGCCAAGAACAAGGCTGGTCCCTTAGGTATGGAAACAAATGGGAAGTCTGCATTCAGCTTTCATATGTGAAAATGAATCCTTCAGTGCTCTCTGCCACTATTCTTCATCATATACTTACAAACAACTTTTTGGATAACTTGTATTGAGTCTGAAAATAAACATGCTACCCTGGAATTCTTCATACCTACCATAGGATGCTACAGAGGTGGGCACAAGGCCAAAAATTCAAGAGACACAGCATTGCTGTAGCAGTGCAGGTGCAGCGGGAGTGAGTATCACCTGGTGTTCCCTTTCCGTCTGAGAGTATTTTAATGCCCTCAGTCATTAATCAGGGCCACCTTCTGCCACAAGCTCCACTCCCTCCACAGCTCCTCCAGCACGAGAGCTTCTTAACATGGCAATCCGATCGGAGCGCTCCCTATCGCAGATAATCTGCTTTAGACACCGTCTTGGTTAAGGAACAGAGTGAGATTATTTCATAAACCATCCTTTCCTCGAAGCCAGCTGTTCAGCAACGCACTGCTACTCCCTCTGGAACTATAAATACACCCTTCTCTCAGCCCAGTCCTGCCGTCTTTGCGACATCTGGAAAGAGGGACCAGTTCTTCTTTCACTGTTATGATTGTGTGTATGAGAGTAACATTACTCATCTTTTATGTGTGGGTACCTAAAAGCATGGCAGGCAACAAAAAACTTTGGGAATTTCCTTCTTTTTGTCTATCCAGACTCAAAAAATTGAGCTTCTGGAATGGTGCAGAGTCCATCTTTGAATGTATTTGTATCATTAACAGGACAAACCTACATCGCTAGCCTGACCTGTAATTCACCTAGCAGATACTGTCTGTATTTTTATCAACACTTTGTTGAGACAACTGTTAGAGGCTCAAAAGAAAGATTAAATAACCCTCCCTTCCATGGAGGAAAATGCACTAGAAGCCCTGTCAACCGTTTTGTTCCCAGTATCACTTGACTTCTGCTGCTGCTGCTCTACAGAAGAAACACGAACTGGAACTGCTTGTGGTGCCTTTTGCGTCTGGGTCACCACGCTGCTCAGGCTGTCCCCGCACATCCCTCCCGACAGCGTTAAAAAGCACTTAAGGATTTTTGTTTCAGGAGACACGCACAAACTTATCCATTTTATTATTGCTCTTGAGAGATGGGTTAAAAAAACCCATCACCCTTTTGTTTCAAAGCCTGTACCCCAAATCATGCTCTACCCGCATTCCTCCATTTTTTGGCAACAATGCTCCGTTGACATACGCCGTATTTTACAAGGAGACAGTCCTCAGACATGGTATGTTTGAACATTTTTTTCCGCTTCATGAGTAAATCCAATGGGGTTTTCCAGTCTTTCAGATTGCACTTACTGCTCTACTGATTGTTTTCATGTTTCTTTCAAAATTTCACAAGGACACACTGAAAAATAATTCTATTAAATGTACCAAAGCCATCCCATACTTCATTTCTTATTATAAAAGCTGCCTTCTCAGCTGAAGCCTGCTGGACAGATAAGAATTAAGAAACTATTTTAATGTAGACTCTGGCTGTGTTCCTAAATTCTAAAAGTGCCTATACATAAAAATAAAATTAAATTAAATACTCTATTTCCCAGTACATAAAAAAATTAAATCTTACAGTAAAATTGGTTCTCTCTGTTCATTCAATTCAATTAGAAAGCATTAAGTTTCAAATGCCTACAAGAACAACAAAAACAACCAAATGCAGAATAGGCTTTAACTTCTATCAATTATATTTTCCATACCCATTTGTTACCTTCATCTACCCATCTCATTAACTGAAGCATTAGCATTTGGCTGCGAATCAGATCCGCATGTTTTAACCGACTGTTGTGAAATTACTCATGTGCTCCTTGCATAAGTCAACTTGCATGGAACAGCCCGAGCGAGGACGGCGATGAGAGATGTTTTCCCTCTGCCTCCTCACCAGTAAAAAAGCCACGGCAAGAAGGGACACGTCTGCAGAGTTTCTACATTACAGTACAGACCATTATCGATCGTTCATGATCTGAATTTGAACAAAACCTAAGCCCTGTCACTAATATGAAAGGAGGCTTCACAGATGACAGTGGGGGGAAACGCCACTTTTTCACTTGGTATTGGGAAGGAAGAAGTGGTTTAGAATAACTTCACTTTTATCAGAAAGAAAGGTGGGGAGAAAGTGAAAGACAGAAAATCTTTGAGTTGTACGTCCAGAAAACAGCGTCGCAAACCTTCAGCAATGACTGACCTGAAGACAAAAATCATACTCCAGTCCTCCCAGTGCAACACAGGAGTGTTACCAGAGGAGAAATGGAGAAAATGTTCTTATTTCAAATTAACTCTCAGCCGGAGCCAAGGTAAGCCTGTTATACACCAGGATGCTTTTTTCCTTAACCAGTTGGTATGAAGCGCTCGCCAATAATACTCTTGCTAATCATTCCACTGCTGGGTGGCATCATAAGAACAGCACTGCGTGAGACTTCCACTTGTTAGCTTGTGTCCCAAAATGAAAGGAGAAGATTACTGATCTGCAAAGATGAAATCATTCAAAGGAAATAAAGTACCTTATAAAATTTATAAAAGGCTGTCAGACTTAAGGACTAACACAGTAAGGCCAAGAAAAATAAAACTCTCACAGAGTAAGATTTCATAATTAAAGTTTTTTTATTTCTTCACTTTCTCCTTAATACAAAGCTTTGGCATCAGCAAATTTTATGAAAAAATAGAATGTACTAAATATTTGCTTGTGCTGCATGATCGATAAATGATGCATAAAAATAGGTGTCTCTCTCCAAGGCAATCGTCCGGAAAGCGTTTCTTCAATACCATTCTGCTCTGTGGGGCAGAAAAAAAAAAAAGGAACAAAATATTTATATTAAAGTTAATACTGCCAATACCAAAAAAAAAAAAATCCTGTAAAAGCAAGTTAGTGAGAAATGACCAAATTACACAAGGCCAGAGCATTAAATGAGGTCTGTACTCCTTACATCACTCTTACAGGACCAGTAAGAGAGACAGGTCAGCCAGAGGTCTGAGCACTTCTAAACTTCTGAGGAAACTCCATCTGCTACTGAAAACTTGCTGTAAGTGGTGCTATCCAACGTCTGGGCTTTTTGGACTTTAAAGCACCGTTACAGAGTAATTTCTGACCATTCCCCAAGAAGCAAAGCAAAACACACTGCTTTTGTTCCTTTAAATCACTACATAATCATTTAATAGTAGCAGTGCCTGAATATTATGAGACCAAGAGAAAGCAGCTGGTTCCTTATTTTCTTATCACTTAGACAACGTTTACTGTTACCAGGAACTATTTAAAAATGTGTATGTGTGTGTATATATACGCACGCACAAACATATATGTGCACAGTTAGATATGTACATACACACAACTCTAGAACTAACCCTCTACATAAATATGTTTAAGCTGCAGGAAGGACACAGGAAAAAAAGGATCAGGACCTGGTTTTAGGTGAGTTTTAATGCAGAGTATTTGGCACCTTCTACTTGCATCAGCATATTATGTGGCCTCATTCTTGCTACTGTTGTTTTCTGATAAGAAAAAACCCTCAGCTTCCGCTTGAAACACTACACCGTAACAAGTGTAGCGTATGCCAGCGTTGCTTTTTATATGGAGAACAGCATAAAAAGCAGGTATGCTGTTATGACATTTAGTTAAAATCACAATGAGAGGGAGCTGCCATGTATTTGGCATGATATTCAGCAGAGGAAATGCTTTGTCTGGCACTGAGGAACATAAGGTGTCAATGAAACAATAAATCTCAGAATCAATGTCATACATACACATTTTAAACTGTCTAAAATTAGTCGAACCCAGCAGCACTTGTGGAGGCTGCTTAGATCCCAGAGGATTCCGTCAAAAAGCTGTTGAGGTTAAAGGCTACAGCTAGGTACCTCAGTTACCCAAGTATGTGATTTTTGACAGCTCTGGTTTCTGCGGTTGCTAGTTTTCTTAAGTCTGCCTCAAAGTATCCGCTTATATATGCTCGCATTTTCATTCCTGTCACTGGGAAAAGGAGCTCTCCTTACATCAGCACGCCCTTTGTTTGTGCTGAGGGAACATCACTGTGAAAACACTTCTCTGGAGGCCCAAACTGTCTGCCAATGTGAAGAAGCTTGTCCTTTCAGTAAAAATAGACCCAGATCCGACTGAGCAAAACACAACAGAAAGAAGAGTTGCAAAGCAAGGCAGAAAACGCAACTGCTATCAGTGCCCACATCTGGATGATACCACAGGGGCTACAGTTTCTCTGTGTCTTCCTAATGATGTGGAAATGCCCAGAAATGCAGACATTCCCGTTCCACAACTCGTGTGGCTCCATGCTCTCCCAAGCTATTTTTCAGATTAACTATGTTCAGCTACAGCTATGTTGCCAAGTTGCAGATTGACAGTTGCAATGTCAAGATTTTGACAAATGGGGGGGGGAAGTAATAATCAGGAGACTTGATAGGGCTATTGGAAGTTCTAAAACTTTTCTTCATTAAGCCCTTTTGGAATTAGCATCTGAAAAGAGGAGGAAAGGAAGATTTGCAAATTAGTGGTAATCAAAGGTTCCTGATGACCAAAACCTCCAAGAACTTATTATAGCCCCTCCTGAAGAAGATTCACTTGAAAGTGTCTAAACTTTTACACTGAAGACTATTAGACAGATTTCCATCTTATTGAGAAGGACACCTTATACTTTCCAGAGAGCAGTAAAAGTCAAAAAAGGGCTTTCTCTTATCTCAAAACAAAACAACCACAAAAAAAAGGAAGCTGTATTTATAAAGCTCCATTTCCAGGCTGCACAAGAGACCCCACTTTTGGTAAGAGATCAACACATTTAATGGACACTCAGCTGCGTCAAGATGATCAGAGGCAAAGAAAAATGTTGACACATTCCCTCTCCAAATAAATAAATTATGATTAAATATATATCATGAGCCCAGATGTTCCGTACACCTAAAGGGAAAATAGCTAGATATACCTAGTTAACGTATCTGCAGAACGGATTTATACTTGCCCACACACAGAACTATAAAAAAAGATTGAAAGTCACGTGCTACACTCATTTTTTGTCCAGTCTGTCTGAAGGGAGGCATTGGGGGTGTCTATAAAAATTAAGAAAGCATGGATGTCTTTCAGCACTCCTTTGACTGCAATTCTTAAGCATACTAAAAAGAGAGCTCAGAAGACTGCTCTGCTCTCTTTGCTTAAGAGAGGAGAAACAGTAGTGTATTTCATTGCTTTCATCTCTCTCCTAAGAGTGAAAGGACAGTTTTCTATTTAAATACCTGTTTTCTTAGCTGAAAGCGTGCCAACTAGGAGTACAGATTTATTTATTTTCTTTCTTAATATGAAGTTGACTAAGAAATTGAGGTGAAAACTGTCAAAGGTAACTGATGGTAGTATTTCCTGGCTCTGCCAGGCGAATTTTGAACATGGGGATTTAATGGCAGAAATCTAATGTTTATGTAGACCATTGACCAAAACATGAATATAAATATTCTCTCTTTTCCCCTTTCCATGTCTCCACTTGGCAAGGTTTCCTCGAATGATCCAGCTAAATATAAATTAAGATGGACTTTAGATGTTACCTTGGAACCTACTGTTAACAGAGCGCCTCACATTTGAGAAAAGCAGAAAAGGCATTTGACACCCTGAAAACGGTATTTTTCCCCTTCTCTATTCTCTCGGTATTTGTTCCCAATGTTGTCCAAGACACGCACCCACCAGAAATATATAAAAACATCTGAATATTTACTTACTCATTAGCATTCAAGCTAGCTGTGGCTTTGATGATCATGTAGCAGAGTGTAAGGGCACTGAGGAGGCCAAAACTGGCAATAATAAACCATTCTTCTGTTGACAAAGGAAAGGGAGGAAATCACTCGTGGGAGAAGGCTTATGTCAAAGCGATGCCAATATTTCCCTCAAACACCACTGGCGGAAGGCAAGAGGCTTCTAAGCCATGACTGGCACCAGGAGGTGAAGCAGAAGGAGGTTAGCCACAGAGTTACTGACTGGAGAAGGCTAGCAAAGAAGAAGTGGAGAGAGGTGTGGAAAAAAAGCATGGCACAACAATATTTCCCGGCTGAGCCCAAGGGTTAGCGATAAAGAAAGATTACTTAACAATGTAAAGTGAAATGCAGGAACAAGGGAAAATGTAATGAAAACTCTGTCCGCCCCCAAGTCAGAAAGACGACTGACTGTCAGAGCTGAGATGCAGCTCTTCCCATAAGCATACCCAATATACTTTCACGCTCGTGTCTTCGCCCCCTCCCTCCCAAATAAATGTTATAGTGCTACTTTAAAAAACGAGCAAAAAATAGGATAGCTTGTTCAACAGTAAAACATAACTAGAGTTTTCCCTTTAATAGACAGGAATACAACATGGAGAAGTAATTTCAACATTAGCGTATACATAGAGACACACTAAAAAAAAATAAAATGGAGTATAAAGAAGGCTATTAAAGAATGTTCACTATTCAAAGTGCTCCCTCCTTGAGATCAATTTGGCACATAGTAATAGATCGGAATACAAACACTTTTGTTGAATATGGCTTTTGGTTTAACTCTCATGCATCAAAGAATGCATGTGTCATCCATAAAATCCAAACATTTGAACAGCCTTTTCGAAAGCTTTATTTTATAAACATTGTCAGAATGAACTGTTGCTGATTATTTCTTGTTTTACCCTGGCATCCCATCTGTGCAAGAGCAGTACTACAGTTGGGAACAGACAGTAAAAATACCTTCCATAAAACCGAGTAGTGAAAAGTTTCAGTTAAACTACCAGAGTTTTCCCACCCATGAGAAGGAAAGCAGCACACCAACACATTTGCTCTCTGTTCCACAAAGCTGAATATAAGATGAATCAGATGTCGAACACTGCATGACAAAGTGACTTACTGGCTTTGTAAAGAATCTAGATTTTTTTATGTGGATTTTTCCTTCTCAGATCGGGACGTTTCTGGGTATGGACTATGTGTTTCATAAGATGAGTTTATTTTTTTAATGAGACATTTACTTTTCTACAGCATCTAAAGAAACACTCTAACGGACTATATCAGTTACACTGCCTCTTACACATATATCAGTGGCAAACAGTGTCACTAAGCTCAAAATCTACATCATAGATGCAGATAAGCAAAATACAAGAAGAAAATCAGACTGCATGGATTCTATTTTTGCAATTCATCCAGAAAAACAACCAGTCATGCATCAAATTGAGACTGTACAGCATATGGAAAAATGATGCAATTCCACACGTTGTATTCGTTATAGTGCTATCATACACTAAAAACCCTAGGTAAAATCCAGACAGTGGAAATTTCCCATGCTGTTCTTACGGATAAGAGTTTGCAAGCAGTGCAGGAACAGTTTTCTGATGTCATAAAACACTTGGACAATACTCAAATGTTGGTACATCGATTACTTTTTTTTTTAATTCACAAATTTTGTAAGAAAAAACCATCTGCTAAGAGACGTCAGAATTCCAGTAGTAATGTTCTCAGGGGAAAAATGGTCTGCAGAAATAGTAATCAGCTAAAATATTTATATTGGTATAAATTATTGCATGTGAAGTATCCTGAAAGGGTAAATAATGGTTTTGGCAATCCAGCTTCTCGTACTGGTTACCAAATTCAGGAGGGTTATTTTGTTGCCATTTTAGTGCTTCCAGTGTTCTTTGCATGCAGATCTAAATGGATATACCATTAATAATGAAGTGTTGGCACTGTCGGACCCAGAGTTATTGGTTTCAACACGGAGCATACGCCTCTTAGAGGCACTGAGGTCACCTTTGTCCCTGCAGGGAAATCTCTCGCCACGGCCCTGCAGAGCTACAGCACAGCCACTGCCACATACCAGGAAAACTATAGAACGGTACCAGAAAGCCAAAGAAAACTTACTTGTCACAGCAATGTTGATCTCTCCCGACCTCGGCGTTAGCTCTCCGTCCTGTGGAAGCTGTGACATCCCGGAGGTGCGCAGGGGCTCCAGGCTGAGAGAGCTGTCGTTGGCAAAATCGCCCAGTGCTGATCGCCTGCTAGCTGGCTGGCCTCTGGTGAGCCTCTCCATGTCAAAGGCTACATTATCTGTACATGGCACGTTTGGCTGGAAAAACAAGCGATTCCACGTTACAATGGTGAATATTCTACATGTAATAAACCTATAAGTTGAGTAAAACCAACCATTCCCCCCCCCATTCAGCTGCTATGGTGAGAAAACACACGAATTAGCAAGCTCTATCCAAAGCTGATCCTTCTGTCCACCTTAAGGAGGTGGAGAAAGATGCAGAGAATGGGATTAAGAGTCAAGAAAGGGACTCAAATATGCTTGTATCACAGCTTATGCCTGTATGGTTTACTACCATGAGTAATGATGACATGCACCAAATTCTACAGTATCCTCCTCTAAAAATCCAGGCATGCTATTAATTGCAAAAATGGGCCGTCCACAGTGTATCTGCAACTATTTCTTAGAAAATGTGCAAATTTGCAACTAACACAGCTAAAAATGGAGGCCTGATTATTCTCACTGGCATGATTCAAAAGCTGCTTTAGACTGTATCTTCATATGCTCTTCTTTTTCTTCCTTACCTCTTTCTTCCAAAAAGAGCATCGCTCCCACCTTATAATTTTTTCCTTATATGGGAAAGATGGAAAAATCCTCTCTGAGGTTCTCCATTTCTATCCCTTTGTTAACTAGTCAACAAAAGGAGTCCTCAGGGATCCCATAAGCCATGAACTGCTCAAGGAAAGCTCCTTGGCCTCTGCTAGGGCATGGCTTTTAATGTGTAAACAAACGGGGGACGACAACAAGAACAAGAGATTTACAGAGTAAATTTAACAAAGAATGGTTGAAAGCAGTTGAGAAAAGGGAAGATTATACAGAACCTAACAGACTTCCAGTAGACACAAAATTGTTATAAATGGAAATACAATGATATATGCTCAATGACCAGCCAGGGAAAGGAACAACAATATATCACCTTTATCAGCAGCAAAGAAATTTATAAAAAAAACCAAACACTTTCTGAGTAAGGGTACTGGAACACCCTTCTCCCCTACAATTATTCCCCCCGTCCTGGGTCTTAGACATGGGAGGAAGAAGAGCTCACACCAATGCAACTTACCACAATTCCTAGTGCCTTCAAAATGTTCAGTTTACACATCGGACAGGTACAGTGCTCACTAAGCCACGGATCCACACAGGCTTTGTGGAAAACATGCCTAGAAGAACAGACAAGGCACATATCTAATTTGCAAACAGTTCTACTTTATACAATGAGAACTACTTTAACAAACCTTTAGGTAGTTTCTTTTTTAATTAAACCAGCAGGACAAATTCTAGAATTGACAGTATTCTGTGCTGATTGCAATAAGAAAAAAAATCAGAACTTCTTGCTTGTTCTTGCTACCCTTTACTAACAGCTCAACTAGGAAGAAACACTTAAAAGGAAGATTACTTCCCCCCCTTTATTGTGGATATGAGAATAACTAGAGTAACAAGGTCTCCACCATAACCTTGTGTGAAGTCTTGTCTCAATTTCTGTGTAGAAGTATGGCCTCTACGTAGAGGCCATAAGTTGGGTGGGAAGAGCACAGACCCACCAGTAATCCACTTTATCCAAAAGCCAGTACAACCAACCCAAACACACTTACATTTGATTTTGAAAGGGCTTTTATAATTATCACATCTAAGTAAAAAGAATGCTTTTCCTACAATCAGTATTTCTTGATATCAGGAAGGAAAATATGTCTATCATCATATGATGGCGAAAAAACCCAGAATTTTTCAAAAATGAAAAGGCAAACTGGGCTTCTACTTGCACAGCAGGGAACTCTGCAACAGAGAACAGTCTGAATTGCCACCTACATTGCATACGAAAATCTTAGTCACATACATGAATATAAATGTAACAGTGTTGGGATTGATATAAACCAATATAACAAGGAAAGACTACGCAGAGACCGAACCAACACGTCTAAATTAAAGGAAAGGAAATGTCCTCTTGGCTTTTCAAAAGGCAAAGAACCTTTCAGAGCATATTCATGGCAGAAATGGGTATCACTAGGCTTTCTACACAACACAGCTTTAGCAAATACTTGTAATAACCTAGTCTGAGTAACTGCCTAAGGTAAGAACCCAGATCTTTCATTTCCAGTGGCACTGACTGCAGAGCAAAAAGCCAGTAAGAGCAGGCACACCAGAACACGACAGACTGGTGATCACGGCAAAGATCAGCAATGACAAGGGCTGCTCAGCCGGCAGAGCTGCGCTCTGAAACCAGCAGATGAAGGGGCAGTGGCAGAACAAGGAGTTCTTGCCATCTCTTTGAGACACCAGCACGGTCTGTAAGAGGGCAGGCACGCCCCCAGGGCAGCATAAAGTTGAGATACTCTCCATCCTTTCCTCTCTCAGGCTATACTTGCTGCTCTGTGCCTCAGTAAGCTCCTCAGCTACAACTATATATCCTACCTGTGCTAACTGAAGATGCGCAGACTTACAGAGTATAATATAGTCAACAGAAGATGGACAGGGAGCAAAAGGACTCTGCTTATCTATATACATCCCAGATATTGCAGGAATAGAAACTTAAGAGAATCTCAGCTAGTCGCTCTGCTGGACTGAGTCCTTTGGCAATACGGCAAACATGAAATACAGGCTACGTACAGTGCTTACTGTTCAAGTAATTGCTCAAAATACAGACTCACTTCTATTGTTATTAGGTCTTAACGCATTCCCTCTACTACTCACAAAACCACAGGAAACAATGTTTAGAAATCCTGGGTGACAGAAAATGGTTTGAAATCTTCTGAAACATATAGAGATACTATTTTTCTATGTTAGGCAACTCATGGCTTTTGGTTGTTTATGTTTTCCTTTTAAGTCTCTGAAGTCTGTTTTTTAGAGTAGGACGAACCTGAAAATCTAATATTTTGGGAAACAGCAGACATCAAGACTCCAAAGTAGTATGAAAACAGCTTTAATATATCGTTATCAGCTAATCAGTGCTGTAGAAGCACTCAGATCAAGTGAAGCAGGAGACTGATATGGATGCCAACATGCGTCTGCTGAATATTATGAGTTATTTTAAAGAGTCATTAGCAGTTTGATATAGTTCAAATGCACCAAAACAGCTCAACTATTTTTGTGACCTCTTAATTCCTTGCTTTTAGTTCCTAAACCTTCAAGGATGTTTATTAACGTGCTTCAAAAAAGTCCAATTCTCCAAAGGTTATTTATTGATTTAGATCAGCATGGCTCTGCCTACTGCTTAAGCAGTTTATGTACTCCTTAAAAAGCTTGCCGATACCATCATCATGGCTCAGGCTCTGTCTGGATTTCTCTGCTTGCAACAGTTAAAAAGCAGTAATACAGCAATGAAGATAATAAACACATGAATTACTTCAAAAACTCAGTCTGACAAAGCAAGCCCTTGCATTTCCTGCTATCCCAAACCTTCTCCGTCTTCATATTTCCGTCGCTTGTTTTCCAAGGCCATAAATCTGAAGAGTTCCTAGCAAGTTGCTCGAGGTCACGGCAGCTGACGATGTTCCCCCAGGAGCCACGCACCGGGGAGTCGAGTGTGACACAGCTTTTGCTGCTTCTTCAGCCCCGGGGCTGGAGGCGGCACGGCCGGCAGCCAGGCTGGCAGCACTGGCGGAGTCTCCCATGCGGGCAAAACTCCAAACAGGTGACCTGCAGGTATTTTTCCACTCTGTCAGCACACCCAAGCCAGTTGCCCTCCAGCTTGTAATAAACACCGTAACACCAACTCTGTTGTACAACACAGCTTGTTTGCAGCATTTCACAGAAAAAGAGATCTCTTTTGGTGGTGTGATGCCTCTGAACTTGCACGTTGCACAAGGAGTTCACCAGTGCTGTTTCCCAAGGGCTCACCATACTTCCCTGCTCTCAGCAGCAGCACAGACTCTAACTGATGGAAATCTGGCTCAGTTGCTTCTGTCACTTTCCCTATTCTTGCCCAGTACATGAAATATTAAGAATTTGACTCAAAAGCCATTTGTTTTTACATATTCACTACTTTAATTCTCTTCCTAACTTGTAAATGCCTTCCTTTCCAGGCCATCTTTCTGCCTTTTTCAATGTCACCCTGTGCTTTTCTCTAACCCGTCACTTTGCTCTCCGCTTCCCTTATGTCTCACTAGTCCTTCACACTACCCCTCCTCATCACTTTTCACCCAGCGCCCCTTCATCTCCTACACGCAGCAGTGTGATAAAGTAAAATTATCCGAATAAAGAAAATTGTACTTGAGGTTTGTCTTTTGCTAGAATCCTTCTGACATTTGCTTGCACTACTTATTTTTAATTTACATAATGATACTGACAGAAGACAGAGACAGTCCTCAGGTTTGTAAGCCTAAGCCAGACGGCTGCCTTATCCCTCTGTGCACTAAAAACTACAACAGGTATGTCCATAGGCTGCTGGTACTGAACGTATTTCTCTCTGAAGCACAAAATGAATGATAGAAATTCAACTGCATTGATTCTAATAGTTTTCACTGTAGTTTGTTTTTAAATCGGCCACGATTTTGCACCTGCCACAAAAATTTGTATCACAACCATGGTGTTTCATTACAGAATTTTAGGTGCAACTTGCTCAGCTGCTGGTAGGTTTTGCCTGCTGCATGTCTGCCTAATCCTCTCTGCTGAGGCTGAATGACAAACCATACTTAACTGCAGAGAACAATTGTGGTACCAAAGGGAAATGCTACTTTTAAATTGATGAAAGCAGCAAGGATGTCATATGTCAGTGTTTCCTACTGTCTAATGATTATAGTTCCTCAAAAGGCACAGTAAGAAAAACTTCCAGCCTCTCATTTGCTTCCTCTTGGTCGAGTCATTTTCTC
This sequence comes from Ibidorhyncha struthersii, assembly GCA_013398815.1. Taxonomy (NCBI): domain Eukaryota; kingdom Metazoa; phylum Chordata; class Aves; order Charadriiformes; family Charadriidae; genus Ibidorhyncha; species Ibidorhyncha struthersii. The sequence continues at coordinate 486,722 of VZSZ01010970.1, read as the reverse complement.
CATGGCATGGTTTTCTTGCAATTTATCTTCTCATCTGGCTTAGAGACACTTTGTGTGTGTTGCGCTGTTTTTTTGTTTGTTTGTGGGTTTTTTTTGTTTGTTTTTTTTTTTTTAAAACTAACTTTGTGTGTTGCAGTAAAATGAGAGGTTGAAGTAGCAGGAAGCAGAAAGGGATAAAACCTCCAAAACAAGACTTGGGGAGAAGCATCCCAGATGATGAAGACTGAAAAGTCTTACATGCAATCTGAAATTTATTGGGCTCACCTCTGCAGGGACTGGTTGACCCTTCAGCTACAAATATAAAAGTGTCTTGTGGAAAGTATTCATCTCAATGTTTCCGTCTAGCCAAGATAGTTTTGCACTCAACTCAAAGCTGAACTGCAGCAGATGAAAAGTGAGATTTAGAAAAGAGAAGTAGAAAGTGAACATAAAAGTTGTCATACAGCCTTCAGCAGGAATGTAATCTGAGCCTTCACTGACCTTATACTCTTATGAAAAAAAAGAATAGAAAAGGATCTGCACAAGAGTGTTGATATCTCCTTTACATGGGAGATTGCGGTGGGGGAGGTTGTGCCGAGATGGCAGCCAGGTGCCCCTTCATCCGGCTCCCCGAAGCAGCTGTAACTATCCCCAAGAGCAGGGAGCTCCCTGTCTGCAGGGCTGTGGCTCAAAAACTGTGTCTGAAAGAAGTGGATTTGCAGACAATTATTTTTTTTTTTTTAATTACACCCCCTCCCCTCTGCCCCCCCAAACAACAATCATCTATCAAGTGGGGAAGTTGACTTTTAGTCCCAATTTTGCATTCTCTTTAGCGGGAGAAGATTCTTTTCTACCATATGAAGACTCATTCTCTCTCGGTTGGCAAGGACCCCCACTCTGACCTCTGACCTCTCTTCAGTATCAAAGAGAGAGGCACAGAGGAGTGGGACTTGTGACTCTCCATTCCACATCCTTGAGCCTCACAGTATAACCCTGAACTACACAAGTGAAGCTTTCTCAAAAGGCAATTAAAAAAAAAAAAATCAGCTTAGTGGTTCAAAACTGGTGTGCAGTTTCTAGGAGTTCCTCCTCTAATTTCCAAATAATCTTTTATATAACAAATCAAAGACTAGAGCTTCATTCATATATGCAAGCTTTACTAGGGATTACAATACAGGACATAAATCTCTGGAATCTTTACCTAACACTTGGGAATACATTTTATGGGCAAAAGGACATCATCTTTCAGTAAAAATGACCAAATTCTAGAATAGAAATGCACACACATCTGCATGACCAAAAGCTCCCAAATCATTACAGATCTGAGACCAAACTCTTCTATTCCCAAATACTTTAATGCGAGTTTCTAAACAAACATTTGTAGGGTATATTAACTAAACAACACCACGCAGCATCTGGAACAGTTCATTGCTCCCCACAGTCCGGGAGGTAAAGACCATAGAGAAAAGTAAACTGAATCAAACTTCTGGCCTCATATGCACACATATTTTGATCAGTAAGATATAAAGTAATACCGTTTTCCTTTTATGATAATAGAAATTCATTATGCATTAGAAGAAAAATACTCCAGCTATTCCTCCAGCCTGCAGGAGGATTCAGAAGACCAATAATGAGCTCTTATGTGCTGTGCTGCTGCTGCGTGACTGAAGCTCGACTCCAACACCATGACTTTGTTGCTTTGGGAGTATCATGCAGAACATTATTCATATACCAAGCATAAGCCAAACTACTGGATCTTAGCAACATAAAACTTACATGTATTTTTTGTCTGGAGAAAACGAGGAAGCTTTGCATTTCAGAATACAAGGGAAAGATGTCCTTAAGGCTACCAAAATTTACCGATTCATCAAAACCAATCACCAGATGGAAAAGCACTTAAAAGCGTCTCTCAAAAAGCAAATATCCCGAAAGAGCTCAAGAATGGAAGTGAAATGGAAACAAACTGAAAACCTGTGAATTTCAAAAGAATGGCCTAAAAGGAAGAGGAAGTTGTGACATTAGAAGCACCAATGCACAATATCCAGCAAGTATGAATCTTTAGGCACAAGCCCAGAAGACACCGCACTGGAGAAACCAAAGACAGATGATAGCACAGTGGCTGATTGATGCCAGAGGAGGTATGAAGGTTGGAAAGACTGCATTCCTCTTTCCTACAGTCTTTCAGAAACCAGCAGCCGATGCTGAACATCTGCTGTGCAGAATGCTGCAGCTGTACCTGGTTCATTATACTTGAGTTTTTTTGTGTCCACCCACTGCTCAGTCCTTAAATCTGCACCTCTCCCTTACAGTCTTAATAGCGCCACTGCTGATATGCCCAAACTGTCCATCTTAAAGATCAGAATATTTTGTTTAATCTCTACTGTCATAAGAGTGCCAGCACCCACCTTCACACCTTCTGGTGTCATAGTCTAAAATAAAGTGTCTGTTATTAGGACTAGAAACATCTAATGAATGTGTTTGTAAATTACAATGCACGTATTACATGAAATGAAGCAAAGGAGCACAAACCAAGAATAGTTTCCAAACAAAGCAACTTTACTAGCTTACTTGCATGGTAAAATGCGAACGACATCGTTCTGCTTGTAACTCTCAATGCAGACAGCACAATGATCAAAGTCTGGGTCTGTTTCCTAAAATGAACAGAATGAAAATTCAAGTCAAGAGTCGAGGCTATGACAAATGTAAAAGTAGTTGTGACTAGTACATGAACGGCATTGTGCCAAGTGGCTGTTACCAAGAAGATACAAAACCAATGACTGGGTTATTGTATTCCAACATGATCTGAGAAAGCAAAGCATCTCATACATCCAAACTCTCCCCTCATTTGGAGCTGGTAACTGACCATTTGAAACATAAGCTAAAGCCTAAGATGATTCTAGTATTTGGCTGAATCACTGTAAAATATAGTGGTGATTTCCCAGCTGGCTGACTTCAGCTTTGACCTAAAACTTCTGTTTTATTCAGGTGTGGTTTTGGGTAGGACAAGAATTCTGGGATTCCCTTTTATATAGCCAGAGCTAGCAATTTTTACTTATTTCATAGTTGTCGCATGTTTTTGTCTGCTTACTTGCAGAACTGTCATCTTTCTTATGCAGACATGAAGGTGAGGATCACTGACTGACTTCTCTCCTTTCTCTGTCTTCCAAAAGTTATGATTTTTTTTATTTTTTAATTTTAAAATACGAGAATTTCAAATTTGCACTGAAAAAGGGCTGACTTCATTTGACTGCAGATATGGAATCAGCAATATATATAGAAAATGTTTGGGCCTGTGACACAAAAGAGCTCCGGCCTTCTCTTAGTTCAAGCTCATTACTCTTTTCGATGCCAGCATGCTACTAGCGGGACACCGAGACAGGAACCACAGCAAGAGAACAGCCCCTCCCTGGCCAGCACCAGTCCGTGCGGCACACGGAGGGTCCCGATGGGCTGCTCCGATGAGGGACAGGTTTTCTCCTACCCTTTGTTCACCTGCGTGTGCATCTCACGCTGTCACAGAATCATTTAGGTTGGAAAAGACCTTTAAGATCATTGCGTCCAACCGTTGAGCTAGCACTGCCAGGTCCACCACTAAACTGTGCCCCTAAGTGCCACATCCACCCATCTTTTAAATACCTCCAGGGATGGGGATTCCACTGCTTCCCTGGGCAGTCTGTTCCAGTGCTTGACAACCCTTTCAGTGAAGAGATTTTTCCTAATATCCAATCTAAACCTCCCCTGGAGCAATTTGAGGCCATTTTCTCTTGTCCAATTACTTGTTACCTGGGAGAAGAGACCAACCGCCCCCTCACTACACCCTCCTTTCAAGCAGCTGTAGAGACGGATAAGGTCTCCGCTGAACCTCCTTTTCTCCAGGCTGAACAACCCCAGTTCCCTCAGCCGCTCCTCCTAAGCCTTGTGCTCCAGACAGAGCACATCAGCTTCGTCGCCCTCCTCTGGACACACTCCAGAATCTCAATGTCCCTCCTGTAGCGAGGGGCTCAAAAATGTCTGTACTGCAACCTTCGTGTCACTTGCCAGTTTTGAATTTATGCTGTCAATATGACAGTACCTTTTCTTTTAATAAGGAAAAGTTCCCGTTATTTATATGTACTCCACACCCACAGAAAAGATTCAGTGCAGTAGGCTGTCTTGAAATAAAACTACATAGGGATGAAGAAAGAGCAGAAAGTCATTTTTTCTGCCTTCTCTCTGGAAGCAAATTTTTCCATCAGTCTTCCAGTGCTGATAGTGTTGATCAGAAAGATAAAAAGGAATCACACTAAAAAGGCCCAAGGAAATAATCTTCTTTTAAAAATCAAATCATAGCCAGAATTCCCTTGCCTTTTGCAAATTAAAGAGCAAAAATTAAGGAAGATTGACTATTTTTTTCCTTCCAGAATTAAAGACAAAACAGCACCACTCAAACGTGGACAAAGTTTAGGAATTAGCACACCACATATTTTAGTTTGTGTACTGGCAAGAAATATTCTTGGAGTAACATTTACTACCTTTAACGAAATACCCGTTTATACTCCCCCTCACATTACTGGATATTCATAAGAGATTGTCCTTTATTACCTTTTACATTTATTTTTACTTTACATGACTTACATATGGAATGATTCTGAGCTTACCGAATTCCACATACACAATATTAGCCCTATGTACTCCGACCACAAAACCCCCCAGCCAGCCAGCACACAAAACCACTCTCAGTCACAGTTGCCAGATGGAGTGCAAGTAGTATTTAAGCAAGAAAAACTCATTTCAAGCTTACAGCATACATTGACCCTAAAAGTTCCACAGGACAAAGTAAGCCTCCAACGAGGAAGGCAAGGTCATAAATCAGCAGCAGAAAGGAAAGACTGAGATTGTTTCCCCCGGCAAAAATTAAACATGATGCTCAAGTTTACCATGTTGAAATCTTATTATTATACCTTATCACCCTTCTTTACTGTCCTGGTTGTCAATTTACCGATGGCTTTCTTGGCAGCATCTCCAAGACGACGCTAATAAAGTGACAAAGAAAAGAACACAAATTAACCCTGATAATCAAGCTTCATTGCTGTCCTTTATAATGACTTATTTGGGCTCAATACTAACATTGTCGTACACGCTATGGCAGTAGGCCAACACGAGACAAAAAGCATACACAGCAAAGCCCACAGTTAGAGATTTGTCAGGAGAAAAAAAATCCAAACAGTTGAGCCCACAAATGCACTCAATAAGCATGGGCATAAGCTTTCTGAACCGTATAAAAGGCCACAAAAAAGTGATCCAACACTCATGTGACAAAAGTAATCAAACCCAGCCTGCAGCATAAAAGCTGCAGCAACATGCCCTTCTGATGATTTCCGTTATATTCTGTTCATATTGCTTGGTTGTAATATATACCCCTTCTTCTCTTCTTAGGCATGAATTATTACTACTTTTTCCCCTCTCCCTGAGCAGGCTCATCTTATTCTGAGACGTAAGAGATCCTCTCAGTGTAACCTACTTTCTCTCTTGCTATTATTTGGAACCACCAGGATCTCACAAAGGAAAAAAAAAAAATTATGGGTCACAAAATCCAAATAAGCCAATACAGACTTAAATAAAGCTGAAACGAACACTGGTTTGAAGACGAACCCCAATCTCAGTGCAGAGGCCAAGCTTTTTTTTTTTGTCGTTTATGCTGGTTTTATGCTGTTGGGTGGAAGGAGCCATTTCTGCAGCTCAAGTGCCGATTCCTACTGCAATGCCCAGGTCCCAGCCAAGGAAGAATGGCTGTTTGCCAGCTGGTCCACGGCATCCCAGAGACGGGGCACCGCGTGGAACAAAGCTCACGTCTTCTTGTTTCAGGAACCTGAGCCATCAGATTTGGTTTACATTGACTGGAAAGAGGGAAGTTCATCCTTCACCTCCATCTTGTACTAAGTACTCTGCCCTTGAAAGAGATGGGCTGCTGCTGAGAATGTAAACTGCACCTATCAAAACCTCCCATACAGCTTGAAAGAAACGTGCCGGTTTTGTGCGCACCTTCTATACAGTTGAAAACCAAATCCTTCATAAGGTGTAGCCCCCTGTATCATACGCTTTCTCTGCATACAAACTGAAACCAACACGGCTGCTTTTATTTGAGAAACACAAAGACCTCAGATGTCCACCACAACCAAACGTACCACGGTTATTCTAGAATTGCATAAGCTTGCTTTTTTGTGGTTTCTACAGAACAGCTCTTATTTATATTTTTTAGAGCATGCATTATTAAAAAAAAAATAAAAATCAGATCAGTAGCTGGGACTGAGTAAGTATACCCATGTAGGAAATGCACCATCAGAAACAGAGCTGGGATGGGAAAATTACATGCTTCCTGAAGTCAGAAATCTCATCCTAACTTCAACATGTGAGAAATTGGTCAATTTAAACAAATTCGAATTACAGGTCCTGGAACAAGCATATTGGCCTGAGTACTTTGCAACCCAGAACACACTGGTACGCCACTGGAGTAGATAATCACTGCATGACCAGAAGTGCGATTACTCAGACAGGAACAAGGCTGAAAAGGCATTTAACTTAAATGCTAAACACTACCAACTAAGTAATTGTGGGTAGTATTTCTAGTTAGTTGTACTGCACATGATTGTACGTGCTCTACAAGAAATCATAAAGATAAATTATTTTCTATTGGAAGCACAATATTTCAGCAAAACTCTTCCAAAATGTATACATGTTCTCCTATGTAAACAAGTTTGCTAGACAATAACTTTCATCTCTTCCATTTAAGAGATCCATCCTTCCATTTTCTAATTTTAACAAATGTTTTTATGCGAACATTGGCAGTGCTCAGGATTTGCTGTTTTGCTAAGTTAGGGCATAGGCATACAGCATATGCTTGCTTTTAAAATCCAGAACTACCTTGATGGAAAAGGCCACCACCACATGCAAAAGAGTTTCATACCTCTGGCGGAAGTGCGCAAGAGTAATGATGTGAAATACCAGTATCTACTTGTGCTATCTACAAAACACAGCATGGTTTTGATGTGTGTTTTTTTTTTTTTTTTTAAGTGTGCCTCAATGTAACTTAAAAACAAGATCACAGCCTAAAACAAGTTATTTCACCACTAACAGTACAGCCTTCTCTCTGCAAAAGCTCTCAAGGCTTTTTAAAAACAAGCTGTAGCTGTCGCCACCTTCTTATTAAAGTTTAATAAGCTCAGCTTTTTAAACCATATAAAATTTTCATCAAGTTTCTCCTGACCTTTGTAAAAATCTAAAGAAAGAAAAAAGGTCATAAGAGCCCTCTCCCCATGGAGCAACTGCTTTGAAACATGGACATTTGGAAGAAGCCTAGAACCATGTAGGGGATGCAGTAGACACAATTCAGTATTCCACAGACGTTCATTCAGTAACAGTTATATTTAAACTTTTACCATCCCAAGGGACCACACTAAGTACCGGTTACAGTGTGGTCACTTAAGAATGACATCCTTAGGAAAATCTACAGGATGCCCAGGGGACCTGCAGCATCAGACACTATTTATAGAAAATAAAAAGGAAATCCTTTGTCACAACTGAGGCTTTATAAGTTCGCATTTGTTTTAGGTTTCACAAAACACCAAAGCACTGCCTCACAGTGAGCTCTTGTGTATGAGCCGTAATTCAGGGGGACAGGGGGGACAGTGACTAGGTCAGCAGCTTTCTAAGGTAGCCTTGACAGAGAGATATAAAGGCAAAGAGAGCACAGCGGATTTCCTGAGGTTTACTGACCCTTCTCAATAAAAACCACGGCACACTATGGAGGCAGTGGGTCATTAAGTCCACACTAGTAAAACATTTACTTCTAAAGTTTAATCCATATTTCAGTTGATGACTTGATTTAGTCAAGATCTCCCAGTATGGCCATACTTAATTCCATTCTTAAACAAATTAAGAGTTGCAAAAGAATGTAAGAAAGGCATATTGGACAAAATTTTACTTTAAATGTATAACCAGGAGAATTAGACATTCCATACCAAGCGTGATCTTGAATAAGGTTGAAAGTTAACACAGATAACTAAGCAGCTCTACACCTTAGTTTTCTTACCCTAACATTCATGACAGATTATAGTTTGGAAATACCTTTATATAACTTCTGAAGTACCTTTTCTATTACTGAAGCTACCCTTAAGAACATGGATAGAATTTGTAGCGTTAGTTCTGTGTTTCCCTACACTATATAAGTTCATTCACAATTTAACTTTCCTCCCCATTCCCAACATACATACAGTACCTATTATTCAGCCAACATAGAGTCTGCCTTCCTCTCAGACTTACACACATCAAACCCCAAATATTTTGCTTCAGTTCTGTTCTTTCCTGTCTTGTAGTAAGGTCTTATATTGGTGCTGCTCAGGATGAAAGCACTTTTGCTATATAAAAATCCTTGTCTGGCAACATGCTCTGTCTCGGAACAAAGAGGTTCTGAACACTAGTTTGATAGACATTCCTTAGAAATTATTTGTTCTCTGTTGACTACTGCATACAGAAATATCAGCTCCAGAACTTAAGAGGAACAAGAAAAAAAGGAGTTCGCTTACCTGGTTCCGGTCACGTGCACTTGTGTACCTGATCTTCTGGATGAAGTAAAATATCAACCATGCTGAAGAAATTATCATCAAAACAATGAATGATATTGACACAAAGACTAGAGAGCCCCGACTGAAGTTTTTTGGAGGAACACGGGACCCCACTGCTATTGCCATCAGGACAGAGATATTCTTCTCCAAGTAATTCAGGATCTCCTTAACCTTTGACTCTGTAATCATGACAGCAACAATGTCTCCAGTTCCTATAAAAAGACAAAAGTATTTAGTTTACATTTAAAATTCACACGGCATGCCGCTCACAAGATTTTCCAAATGCAAAGCCATTTGACAAGTTAGAGATTTTAATCTAAGCCACCTATGGCACATGGAACATGCTACGGGGCACTCAACTCATGGCTTGTCCTTCAAACCCAGATTTTCAAATTAGGGCATTAACATGCAAACTGGTCTGCAGCTCCACACAGAGTACAGAGCTCTACCAGTGGTTACACAGTACTACCCACATTATAATTACTGTGTGCAGCCTGAACTAGCTTTCAAAAGGACATTTGTTCCAGATTTGAAGCTGTGAATACCTAAATAGGCAACTCACAGAAAAACATTTAGAAGATGAGTTCAATGATATTGCTCAAGTGGTCTTAGTGTACACAGTGCTGGGTACAGGTTGAGTTATGCAAGTTCCCCTGCCTGGATATGTGGCTTTCACATGCCACCAAGGTTGTCACGGACCTGTAAGTCGCAATTCCAGCACAGAAGCAACAAAGCCAAACTTCTACCTACATCACTTCAGACAGAAGTGAAAGTAAAGCCAGTAAGTCTGGCTGCAAAGTAGAATAATAAAAAACAACACCAGAAACAAAAACAAAAAAACAACTTGGCAGAAGTTTGAGCGCTGATTTTATCACCCATACAAAGACATGCTTGATAAGATCGCAGAGAGGCTGTCAGCTTCATCAGCTCCATTTTGAATGCTGAGCCCATCTGGTTTTCGTAGTGTCGTTCCTCTAGACTACATCCTGTCCCAAAGGGAAAAGTACTGGTACAAGGATAATAAGAGAAACAAACCACAAGACTGGCTGAAAAAAAACTGAGATCACCTGCAGAGCAGAGAGGGCACCTATGTTTTAAAAGCAGATGCGGCATAAAAAAAAAGAGCATCTTAAACTCAGGGCAATTCTGATCTAAGTTCAAAGAAAGCAAAGTTTGTAAGAAAACCAAAGCCAGAAAGAGAAAAGCCTTATGAGGGCCATTCTTATTCACGCAGATCTATTTGCTTCCTATACTAAAAGCCCTTTCAAGACCTATTTTCAAAATGCTTGTGAAGTCTGCTCATCTGCTTGCTCCATCTGCTTGCTCCAATTCACATTCCCTCCGAGAAGAACTGTATAATGCAAGCAACTTCAGCGCCGAGATTCTGGATTTAGAGTGGATTTAAGTTACAGAGAACCTAGTGTGACAGTGAAGAGAGAACATGAGGTCCTATTTTAACACAAGGAATTTGTTCAGGCTCTTTTAATCAAAATCTGATTTAAGAAGTTATTGTATCCACAAAATGATGTTGAAAACCCAAAGGAGCAGCACCTTTGAAACCCAGGGCATGGTAAATCAGGGTGACAGACCCTGCCTTACAGCTACATAATTTTCCAAAATGGGGGCTTTAAGACCGTTACACACTATTAACGTTATCTCATTGCTCTTTTCATTCACCATATCAAACAGTAACTTTTACAGTCACTATCCTCAGTTTTCAGAGCAAGTTCCCTAATGTTGGTGCTGTGGATTGTGTTGACAGAACTACTCAGAAGAATCAAAGCTGATAATCTCAGAAATTAAGATCTGCACAATAATTTAAAAAATATTCCACAGCCCCAAAATTGTTTTCCCCGAGAAATTTCAACTTTATTTAAAATTGAAATGGTAAAGACATCCATGCCTTGCCCTAGTAGCATGGGTCTAAGTAGGAAAAGAACGTTCGGTGTTTCCTTCTGAATGCGTATTTTTGAAACAAGTGTCAAAGTAACTCAAAAGCTCTGAATAGCAACCAAAACCCAACACAATGTACGGATACAACTTATTTAATCACTAGTAGACCACAGATTCACACAAGGTCCACTTTAGTCCAGCTCTCCAGCAATACTTCCGTTTGAGATGTACTGAGTTTGGTTTCACACAAACTAACCAAGATATTTAATAGGCAGCAAAGCTCAGAAAGAGCAAAAATCCACCGCTTTCTTTATTTTCAGAGGAAATCTACTCGGATTCCTATTTGTCCAGCTGGGAATAGAGTCCCTGCCCGGACTTACAGCAGTTAATTACAGGACAAGAGCCACCTTTCCTGCCAGAGTCTGTATGTAGATGCAGCACGTGCTCCCGCAACCCCCAAATCCTGCAGCTCAGACAGTGCAAGATCAATCAAGAGCAGATAATTTACACTGTTGATATTCTCCTGAGGCTTCACTTCTGTTCTTCACATCTAGTTCGGGTAGTGAAGAGAGGTGGGGAAGGGTGCGGGGGGACTGTCTTCCCCAGAGCACGCGTTCTGCTAAGCTTCCCCAGTAGGTATTTATTTGCACTGAGGAATTACGTTACTATCAAAATATCCGTCAGAAGCACTCAGTGTAGCATTCTGACATGATTTACAGTTATCTGCAAAGCAAATCTGACTAAGATCTTCCGATACTAGCCCAGTTCTGTCTGAATCAAAAGCTGAAGCCTCTACCTATTCCCTGCTGCCCAGGGAATGTGACAAAGCTGACAATCTGTCAGGCATTTTATATAAAGCCCAGCACAAAGGGAACCTCTGGCATCACTGCAAAGTGATTTGCATTCCAAATGACTCAACTGGGAACAGCCAAAGTGCTACTGCTGCTTCTGACCCTGCGAGAGCCAAGGAGAACCGCAGAAAAGAAAAAATAAATTGTGCCTGTTTAACATACTGAAACTCAGTGGAAACTGGGACTTGGTTCATCCGTATTTTTGTCAGGGGCATCACCCTAAATAATTTTAGCAAGAGCTCCCTGCTTGAGAACAATTGGGGGCAGGAGGAGACACTGACTCATTTATTTTAAGCACCTTGAAACCTTGCATTTTTGAAACTTAAGCTGAAAAAAATCCTCAGGTGAACAGAGAAAGACTAACAGTGTTTGTAAAAGTTAGAACACGGTCTTGCTATATAATTTTATGAAAAGCAATACTCTCCTCAGCCAAGAACACAGCATCCAGAAAAAAGAAACCCAATGAACTACACAGTCAACCATGGATGACAAGCTAGGACAGACGGTAGGCATAACATAAATATTGACTCCTGTAAATATAAATCATTTAATTGCTATCATCCAAGCCCAGTCAGCTCTTTCTAGCTTGCAATTTTACCATGTACATGTTAATTAGGATAGTTATACAACTCTATGTATGAAAAGGGATGAAGTTACAATTAATCATTAAATCTGTGTAATATTAAACTGGGAGAGAAGAGAGAAGGACTTAAAAGCTGAGAAGACACTAAACAAAAGAAGATAGGAAAAACTGCAATATCCAGAAGTTTCCTGCAGAGCTCCTAAGGAAACTGCTTTGCTCTCTCACTAATCTATCCATATCTCCTAGCAATTCTAAAAGAGTACATTTAGATAGTCAAAAGAAAGTCATCTCGAAGAAAAATTACCGGTCTCATCACAAGCAAATACTTGTTTCCATTTGTGTTTGTTTTGTTGACCCTTGACTACCAAATGTTTGTCTGAAGCTCAAAATGTGGACAACTATGTCCAGGATACCAAGCTAAAGACAGGGACAGTTCAAAGAGCAGACTTCAGACACCCTCCATCCTCCTACCATCCCTCGGAGGATGCAGGCAAGGGCAGTGTGGCAAAATGTAACTGTTAAACAGCCGATTTTTTTTTTTTCCTGGGCTTACGAACAGCCCAAGCAGCTCTTTCATCAGTACTGGGGGAGGAAGACACATGAGGCAATTCCTCCTGGGCATCTGAGCAACCTGGCACCGAACTGCTGCTACTGCTGCAATGCTTCAACCACCTTCTCGCAGGCGGGGAAGGCAAAACCTGAGATCCCACCTCAAGCACAGCAAATGTTGGACCACCTGCAAGAGGCACTGAACTTTTTTGATTTGATGTAACAAGGTTTGCAGAGAACTGAGAATTAAGTCAGATACTCATAACAAAGGTTAGCACTTTTCTAATGGCTGATATTTTCCGCTAAAGTCCTTGTAATTTCCTACATCTTTGATAGTGCCTGCTGATGCTGCAGACACAGCATGAAGCAGACAGACCGCGCTCGTCTCACGCTTGCAAAAGAATATTGTTTTCTCTTTAAATAGCAGTCAATATTTAATTGTAACTGAATCCTTTCATGACTTCATTCTGAAAAACCTAAACTTAACACACATTTATCTGAATAATTCTGCTGGTGGAAATTTCAGAGTGCTTCCTTAAAAAAAAGTAAACAAAAGCTTGCTAACAGAGGTAAAGAATGGTGTAGACAGTCACTTGTAGGCTGGATTCAGGGCACGATTCAGACGTTGAAACGCCACTGCCTATTTGACTGCAACAATCAGAACATCATAATGATAACATAATTGGAAATAAAACTGCCCATCTTCACAAACCAGACTTCACTATTCTTCTACTAAAATCCTGTTAACTGTATACTAAGCATTTCTAAACACGTTTTATCAGAAATAAAAATACAGCAATACTATTCAGTCCCCAGGAAAGGAATCGGTTCTATTACTGTGAATCACATATTTCTTCAAATAACGTTAACAGTGAAACCACTCCAACAGAAAGAGAGCCCACAAAATGTCAACAAAGAAAACAGGAAAGCACAAATGAAGGGCTATGGGTATATACGAAGTTTTGAGAGACCGATCGCGAGTTCTGTGCAAACAGCAGAAGACATCTGAGTTGCAAGGGAGCGGAGGCAGAAGCAAGAATTACCCCTACGAAGTAAGAGATTTAGCCACAGAGGATATAACCCACAGAACCCAGAAGATGAGGTGAGGGGAAGGGAATAGGGATGCTGAGCTGTATGCAAAGCTGCACTGCTAGAAAAGGTGGGCTTGGGGAGCACAGCTTTTAAATATAAATTCCATAGTACCTAATGACATTGGGGAAAACCACACAAATTATTCAGATGCCTTAAAATTTTAGGCCAATACAAAACAGAGAAACTTGTCGCGAAAAGTAAGTCTTACATTCTAAAACAGGCTTTTGGAAAAGCAGACACCAAGAGGAAGAGCCTTGGCATGTCTTTAGAGTGATTAAAACAAGTCTAGCTGCACATATTTTTATTTTGATCTAATCAGAAAGTAAACAAGAGCACATCCAAGCTGTCAACACACGACTGCAATCTCAAGAGTAAAATATGTTGTTTGAGATGTCCCAAATCAAATACTTCTGGAAACAGGAAAAAAAAGTAATATTTGTCAATTATTTAGTTCTAAGCAAGGCAAGAATTTAATGCCAAGAATATATAATATACATACATACAAAAATATATACACACATAAAGTTTAAAATGAGACTGGATAGCATTTTAAAACATTTTTCTTCCCATTGCCTTTATAACATTGAAAATGTTGAATTCTGTATGTAAATATTTACTTTAGGATGCCCGTTTTGCATAGTGTCAGATACTAGAACAGATGTAATAACACTACCGTGAGGACAGCAGTGTATGAAACTGTTACCCAGAAGTTAGGCTTTCACAGGATGCATCAGTTAAACACAGCCAGTGGAACAACTAGCTATCCCAAAACACTGAGCAGATAATTTGCAGAAATCACAAGCCTGTGCAAAGCAACCTGGGGAATCAAAAATAAATAAATCTCTTCTGAGGCTAAAACTTGAATTCTGACTGTCTGCTTAGGAGGACAAGGCAGTAGATATTCAGGTTCAGTGAGGATCTGGCTTCTACGAATTGCAACTGAAATACAGTTGAGTTATGTCTGAAGAACACTCAAAACTCTTCTTTGATTGCAGCAAAATGAGCTTCAACAGATTTTCCTCTGCCAGGCTACAAAAGGGCACTGCACTGTACCCTCTAAACACACCTACACACACTTTATTATTTTGAAATGTACCCCTCATTGCTGTACTGCTAATAGACATGTGATGGACATTCACAAAGTTCAGTTCCTTTAAGAAAAAACAGGCATATGATTGAGGCATATGATTAGAAAACCAGAAACAGCAAGAGTAGCTTTCCAAAGATGGGTGTGACACAATTAACTTCAAAACAAATATTAAAGCCTAATCAGATTCTTGTTGCACTAGCCTGTAGCGCATTAAGTTATTAAGTCCACAGGTTATAAATAATAATCTTATACACAGGAATGATCTTTTCAATGCCCGCCCTCCTTCATTAAACAAGAAACGATGCTTCAGTATGATGTTCTTGCTGTATTTTACATCAGTTTTATAATCTACTATGACCAAGAGATCCTAAAACGAGAGCTAAACAGCAAAATCAGTTGAGGAAACTGTTGGGCCATATTTAGATTACAACTGGTGACACATTACTTCATAACCCAATTGCTCCATTCTGACACTCACGGGGATGTTTCTTAAGGACAGATCTGCATAAGATCAAAAGAGGTAGTCACAGCTAAATCCTCCCGCTTCATTCACAACTCCAAACGAGGCCAATGCCCGTGAGGTGGTGGAGCTCTGCCCCTGGCTTTCCTCAAGCTTGACAAGGTGCGGCGGTCTCTGCTACACCCAGTACACCCCACTCAAGAAGACCAACACTTAAGTCTCTCAAAGATACAACACGGTATTAGCGCGTAGGAGAGAGGCGTGCAGACTTCTGCTTCACTGCAGATAGTTTCCTCTCCATCAGCCTCACCCAGAGAGCTCCTTTTTATCTTCTACCATAAGTCATATGACGCTAAGCACTGTTAGAAGAACTAAGATGCTTTCATTAAGCTACAATATGCACC
The DNA here is from genome assembly GCA_013398815.1 of Ibidorhyncha struthersii. NCBI lineage: Eukaryota > Metazoa > Chordata > Aves > Charadriiformes > Charadriidae > Ibidorhyncha > Ibidorhyncha struthersii. The sequence goes on along the minus strand of VZSZ01010970.1, from coordinate 471,221 downwards.
CACCTCTTCTCTAAGCCTCCCACGAGTTCCTGAACCTCTGCCCTATCTTGCTTTTGCAAGCAAAAATAAGCTACTTCAACGCTTCTGATGGGCATGAAGAGGAGAGATCCACAGCTGGGCTGAGAAGGAAGGAGAATTTCTACATCTGCGGAACTGGAGCTGTAGCAGAATTCACTTAAAATGGTAAGCACACTGCGTTTGGGGGTTGGTTTGGTGTGTCTGTCCCCCCCCTTCACTTCTGGATGCCTTGACCATTCTACTTATATTGCAAATTCCCTTTCTGTAGAAGGAATTTTATCTTCTGGGAATTATATTTATGTATATTTTTTACCACATGTTTTGTGTTCTTTACACTAGGGGAGAAAAAGGCCTACATAAGAGAAAAGCAAACAGATGTTGCAATGATTTTACAGACATTTCACACAATATTTTTCTCTTTTAGTGATACTTCTTTGCATCTGCTTGCATTACAATTTTTTCAAAAAGGAAACAGACATTCCACTTAATGCCGGAAGAATAAAAAAAACTTGGTACAACGGAATTTGTCATTTTATCATCCCCTTCCCACAATCTGTGCACAGATTTTTTTTATTTCATTTGCATAGTTTTACAATGCATTTAACTACATCTTATGGTGAGTAAACTGCACTTGCTGTCCTCTTTAATGACTACTTTTACTGTTAAGGTATCAGTATGCTAGCAAAGTAGATAAAATTTTATATTCAAACCTTGAGCAAATGCAAATTAATAAAAAGCAGAAGGGTCACATTAAGTTTTGACGAGGGAAATGGTGTAATCCTAACACATGACACACTACTGAAAAAGGTTACTTGTGTCACAATTTCATGTATTTCTGAAATACGTGTTTCTATCTTCTAAAGATAGTTCTGCTTATTTGAAAACAACCTTTCTTCACCTACACTTCTGAACAATGTCCAAAACCAGTTACCTTAGATCTGGATTTAACACCCAGCCACCAATTAGTGTCACATTCTTGATTATTCAATAACATTAATGTAATGTGACCTTACTGGTCCATTCATCGATTTAAGGCACATTTGGATTTCGATGACCAAAAGTCTCTGTAATCTAGTAGGTGGCTCCCACCTTGCGATTTCTGGATAGCAGTTTCTATTCCCACAAATGGAAGCTGGAGCTAAAAATCCCAGGGATTTCTCATCAGGGTAGCTTGTGATGCTCATGTATTTTCTTCTATCTACAGACAACTTCCATACAGATTCATCAGTCCGGACAGTCATTCCAAACAAATTTAGAAAACCCCAGAAGAGAAATGGTAAGAAAGCCTTGCCCAAGGACACCACAAAATATTTTTAGAGCTTCATAAATAGCGTATTCATAGATTAATATAATAAATTTGATTCCACCACATCCATGGATTTGGGGAATTACTCTGCTGCTGGAGCTCAGACTTTGGATAAGAAAAAGAATGTAATTACTTACAGTCACTAACAGTCCCGTGGGCCTTTTGACAGTCACAGAACTAATTACCCTTTCAGCTGGCTATGGAAAAATGAGCCTAACCGCTGTTATTTCAGTTGTGGACGAGGCATATACCACCCAGAAAACACTGCTAAGAAGTTCTGCAAAGCAGCAGGGCTGTGTTAGCTTTGTAAAGGGGTTTCCCTGCCTTATCTCGAAGAGACAAGTGCTTCCTTATGGTCCAGAATCTGTGCTTCAAACACATTCCTCTCCACATCTCCTTAAGCGTCAGACACTTCCATCTACCATATGACAGATTTTCCTGATGGATACACCGTCAAGAAATGCGGTAGGAAACAGGAGTAACTATAATGCTGTTGACACTTGTTCCCCACATTTTCAATTAGCGAATATAATCAATAAACAATATAAAATGATCAAAAGATATGCAAACTATGGTTAGACTATTGATTGTTTTGCCTTTTTTAAAGCTTCGACTTTAATGACTCATCTCTCCTTCCTTTTAACTAATATTCCAGGGTAAATTATCAATAATAAATTGTAATAGCAATACTGTAATATACAATAAAATCAGTTTCGAGCTGTGGATTAAAAGTGATTCTCAGTAATCCAGGGCATGTTTTGCAGTGGATTTGGTATAGAGCCGAAACATTCGCCAGCACACATTTGTGCAAAATAAACTGCAATGCACCCTGCCATAGCTTTCACGCATCAGTTCAGCTTACAGTTACGTAAAGAGACATTAGTGAGAAAAAGGCAGCAGAGGAAGAAACGCGCTGCACGCAGCGAGTGCCACAACGCAGGAGAGTGGCATTTCGACTGCCGAGTCTCTGCAGTCCACTCTGCCCACTATGAATTAGGGCAAGAACATGGAATAGCCATTAGATGGCAACAACTCCAAATTACTTCCCATCCCTCCTGCCTCTGACCCAGTGACCTAAAATGATCCACATAAAATACATTCCCTTTCATCACAGTTCAAAGCAAGTACAGACCTTGCCTCCTGTGCTAGCATGCTTTTTAAACAAAGAGAGGGCCATCAGAAATCCTGCCCCTGAAAGGAAAGCCTTGCGGAAGCCGGTGTTGGGCAGCTCTCCCATGGCACTACAGCAGGAGAACATCACCTTCCGTGCACCACACGGAACAGAAACACCTTCTGGCAGAAAATGAAGGCATGAAGGCATCGTTTCTTTAGAAGCACAGCAAAGATTGATCCCAATGAGATGTCTGCAGCTTGTTCTGAAGACTTTAGAAGATTTACCTATATCAGGAAAGACACGGACCTGTTGGAGTGGGTCCAGAGGAGGGCCACAAAGATGATCAGAGGGATGGAGCACCTTTCCTATGAGGACAGGCTGAGAGAGTTGGGGTTGTTCAGACTGGAGAAAAGAAGGCTCCGAGGAGACCTTATTGTGGCCTTCCAGCAGCTAAAGGGGGCCTACAGGAGAGCTGGGGAAGGACTTTTTACCAGGGCATGTACTGATAGGAAGACAGGGAATGGCTTCAAACTGGAAGAAGGTAGATTTAGATTAGATATTAGGAAGAATTTTTTCACTCTGAGGGTGGTGAGCCCCTGGGGCAGATTGCCCCGAGAAGCTGTGGCTGCCCCATCCCTGGAGGTGTTCAAGGCCACGTTGGACGGGGCTTGGAGCAACCTGGGCTGGTGGGAGGTGGCCCTGCCCAGGGCAGGGGGGTTGGAACTGGATGATCTTCAAGGTCCCTTCCAACCTAAACCATTCTATGATTCTATGATCAGGTAAGACCTCCAAAAAAAGGTATTATATTAGAAGCTGTTTAAATACTTGCAAAAATTTCTTCAGCACTGATAAACAGTAGTTACTGGGATGCAGCAACTTCATTTTGACACTCCCTTCTATATTTGTTCCATAAATTCTGAGTGTGACATTTTAACTTTAGAGGCTTCTTTGCCTTATATCCTTTCTATAAATCCAAATAAAGTCTAGCTTTTAATAGAGAAATTCAATATAAAATTTAACTATTTTGTACTTGACAGGACTGTCTCCAGCACACACAAACAAAAACAAGAATTAAAATGCTATTTTACCTGCATTTCTGTCCTATTCCCATAATTGATTATAAAGGAGACAGCTGGTACACACTTTCTCTACCACACAGGCTCTCTTTTACATTAGACAATATTTGTTCTGCTTTAACAGAAGTAGCAAGCAAAACCACTCATAAAACTGCCTTCCTGCCAGTGATATCATAGTCTAACATAACCTATGCTGGGAAAGACGTCCTTCACGTAGGTTGATAGAGGACATCTACAAGTATTTGTAAAATAAGTTTATTTTACATGCACATAGTAGTACATACAAGGATATACTCAGAGAAAAGAAAATAATGTTGCAAATAACATTTTAAAAATATATATATTTCTGTTAAAGTTCACCAACTCTTTAAGGTCAATACCTACTTTAAAACTCAACTTGAAATCAAAGGGGCAGAGACTTAGTGTACTCTCACACAAGAAAAAGCAAATTCTGATATTAGCAATAGAAACTGTTCATTTGACCTGGCAATGATAGACTGATTCAAGAGTGGCAGTTGTTATCTAGCCACTAGAAGGGATATATCTTCTGCTAAGTAAAATGTTGAGTATGAACAAATTTCCATAAGATTAACATTTTCAAATGTGTGTTCAAGCATAAAATAACTCAGATAAAATATTAATCCCATAGGTGAGAACTGCTTTCTGAGCTCTTTTCATAGGGAATCGCCTCTCTGCAGGTGGGCAACATCCATAAATCTATATAATATTTTACTTATTTTTAGCACAGACGTTGCCTAAGCAGGCGATGGGAATTCATGCAAATATCAAAGTAGGAAAGCGTGCAGTTCACAGTGTGCATTATCAGCAGTTGCCGCTTTCCTCTCTGTTTCACCAGGAAGACAGAATATTCCTAAGGTTTTGTATGCAGCAGTATAAAAATTACATTACAGTGATATAAAATGACATGAGGTCTATTTTCACCTGCCTATGGAAAGAAAACGTAGAGCCATGAACCTGGTCATTGTAATCCAGCTGCAAAATTGCCTTCTGAAGAATGCATTTTTAAAAGAATAGAGGAATACTGCACAGCCTTTGACATCATATGGAAATAAGACCAACTTGGTGGCTCAACCTCATTTTCACTATATCAACTCTATTTAACACATATTTAACTGAATCAGCAGCAGAACAGCTATCAAATACACCAGGTCAACTCCTCCCAAGGACAGAAAACACTGAAGAGGAGATGTAGTACACTGGAATATCTAATTAGCAGATGATGTGGTCATTCACCAAAAAGCACAGAAGCAGTGATATGGTTGAAGAGGCAGAAAAAGGAAGACCAGAGAGTGCCCTGCACGTCTGAAAGCCTCCTTCACACACAGCATCTGTTTGAACGGGCTCATCGTGTAACCATCGGTTCATGAATCTATATCCCACCTGGAATAATTCTCAGCGAGGGGCGCGCTGGATCCCAAGCCCTCCCCGTGCTGAGGCTAACACCAAAGGACTGACTGCTCTGCATCTCAGCTACACACGCTCGCAGCGCTGACATCGAGCAAGCAGGAAGTTATTTATAGGAAGCTCTGCAAAGTGCAGATCGCTACGGAGATCCCTTACGTGACCATAATGCAACCAAAACAGAAAGCTGGGGAGCAACTTTTCTCTTCATTACACTGTGGCACTAAGGTGGTGCTTCAGTTATAGATAATTACTTTCAGTCTGTTGCATAGTTTGAACACTTCAAGTCCAATATTAATTTTGAGGTAGTGCCTACAGCCCAAATCACTGACTGACATTCCAGTATACCAGGGACTGGGTACATGCAGCTAAAAACCAGTATCTCAAAAACTCAAAGATAAAATATGCATCATCTCCAGTAATTACATTTTTTTTAAAGCTTGCTATGAATAAGAGTAAATATTTGGAAGTCAACATTAGCTTTTTTTCCCAAATATCAAGTGTCCAAACAGTGCCCTGGCTGGCCTACAAGACACCATTTTACCCACAGCAGCTCCCACATTTTATAACCTGAGACATTATTTCAACCTACCAGAACCACTGGACCTATTGATATAGTCTCAAAGGCAACACATTGGTCTTCAGAGCTGAAACACCAAGTGAACTAGGATTTCTTAAAAGACAGACACCATCCCACTGATAAGAAAGCACCTGCCACATCTCACAGCATTATGAGAAAGAAGGTATTAAAATGATAATCAAACCCATTATATGATTTAACATGTATTAGAGCAAACAATACTAGAGCTGTGGTGTTATTGGTAGTCTTCTGCCACAATAAGGCATTCCGGGGCACAGAAGTCACAGATTATTGCTAAACAGACTGCAGACCTTACAATCTTACAGGTATTTCAAAGAGACCAGAGCTGCAGGTTTCGGAGAGTACTACCTCAGTAGAGAGAGAGAAGTGGCTCAAAACCACAAAAGGAAGGTGGTAAAAAACATTTCACTAGAATATGGGACTTTTTGCCTGCAGATTACTTGCAAAAATGTCTAAGGAAGGTACCCAAGATAAAAATGGATTGTTACCAGGCTTTGAATTGCTACACAGAGGTCAAAATCTCCCCAGAAAATTCCTGTAGTATATAGAATTGGGAAGATCAAACCCCACTACTAAAGCAGAATAAGCCACAAGACATTTCCCTTGTAAAAAAGAGAGAAAGAAGCAACCATAGCGCTTCTTTAGTTAAAAAAAAATCAATTCTAATTGTGTGGAAATATGCAGAGCAATAATTAGGAAATTCCAGTTTCCAAGCAACGCCCTATGCTTAAAGGACCAAAAATATTTTAGAAAAAAACCCAGCTAGCAGTACAGCCATCAAATATAGAAATATGCCTTTTCTGATTAAGCTACATAATTCCGAATTGAGAAAGCCTTCAGGAAAAATGAAAAATGTAGTTATCAGAATTGTGAAAATAATTTTTAACCACGGAAAATGTTTACGTGTGAGGTTCCCACCAGCTAAAGTAACTCACTAGTAACAGCAAAATTTTACACATACATAGCTCTAAAAAAGTAGAAATCTGGAGAAATCCAGATTTTCAGCATGATTCTAGACCAGCAGTAGACTAATTCTGGACAACTTACGGAGGCAACTGCTCTCCGAATCTTTAAGTTTTGTTGATTCCTGTGTGGAACTCAAAGACACAGCAAAGAAAGACAACCCTCTGTAAACTGTCATTTAAAAAAGCATGCAAGCTCAGAGGCCGATATAATTGTTAACAATTTAAAGTCCCCAGCATAACAGCCAGTTGAAGACATGTACTATAAAAATTCTTCAGGTACAGATGCTTTGTAAAATTCGAGACCTTCCGCTATACGTTAGCTTTTCTTCTTCCAAAAGGTTTGAAAGAGATTGCTCCTAACATCTTAAAGGTATTTCCTCACTCCAAAGCACCCATATCCCCACTGCAGAAGAAAGTGTTCCTCGTTGGACAAAGCGTACGCTAAAGGAAAACAACTTTTCAGAGTTATTGGCTTATTTCGCTATATTGCATACATGTAAACACCATTAGAGAACAGGCTGTTTCAAATAGCATCATCTGTGCACTGCCAAGAGCTCTGTAGCAATAGTTTATAGGGCAAAAGAGTACTGGGGCAAAAAGAGAATTACAGTAAAAGAGATTACGTTTTATTTACCTTGATGAGTCATCGTAACAGGTTCTTCACTGGATATATTGTTGTAAATGACCACGGCTGTGGCATTATGCGAAGCTGCTCGCAGTATTTTCTCTTTAAACGTACAGTTTCCTCGCTGTAGCAAAGCGATCCACTGCTTGGTGTTTGGTGGAACTTGGAAACGTGTTCGAGGGTCACAGCCCAGGCGATCTGCAACTGAAATGGGAAATACATTGACACAGATGGCAGTTTGTTCAAACAGGCAAAAAAAGAAAAAAACCTAACTCCAAGTTTTGCTGAATTACTTAACAGTTATGCACTAGGAAGACACTATTCTCTCATTAATACAGCCTAAATCTAAGTGCGTTCTTATGAAAAAAAAGTCTTAAGAAAACCCCATCTCACACATTGAAAGCTGTGACTATATGCCCCAAAATTAGGCTCACTAACACAAGCTATTTTTAACTTTAGTGCAGCTAGAACAATGAATTTACATTTGAATCAATACCTGCCTAGAGGCTGAAAAACATTAGAATATGGTTCACATGCTACAGGCATTTACGAAACAGCTGTTTATCAGTCATTCTGGAGAGAATAACTTTTTTTTCTTTCTAATGCAGTCAAATATCACTGCAGTGGGAAGTGTAACTAAACAAAGGAGGTTGTGAAAACAAGATTTCAGAGTTATCTGCCACACGCAGGCTACTGTAAAAAAGGACGACATTAAAAGCTGGTCTTGTAAAACCCCAGCAGCCACCATCAGCTTTCGACGTACGCACATTTTCTCTACGAGCAAGCGCGTTCAAATTGAGAGAGAAACAAACGGTTTTGCAAACACGATGCACTCGAGTTGTCAGCTAAAGGGGTATTGATGGTATAAAGGAGGAATAAGAGAAAGGGCAAGCGCCGGCCGGCTGAATTCAGCAGCCTGCAAAGCTCTCCGGTCCCTTCTGATGCTGTAACGGATCCTGGAACAGCCCACACCCATGCAGAACCAGGTACAAAAGGCACGAAATGCAACGCGGAAGATAAAACTCCACAGTACAGCTGCTGAAACTGATGAATGACATTTCTGTTTACACAACTGGAAACACGCAGTTTAGCCTGATACATCATTAAGGGATTTTAGAAATTTAGAGCCAACAGTAACTTACAATACAAACATATCTACCCCTTCAGAGGCCAAGAGTATAAGAATCCCTGGCTACTAAAAACGGCTGGGATAAACAGTGATTTTTCAAGACATAAACAAACAACTTATTTGCATAATAGCTCTGAAAACATTACAGATCCTAAGAACAACTCAAATGAAGTGTCCCATAACATTTTCCCTTTTTTAAAAAAAAGGGAGTTCTTCAGCACATACTATGGGATTTCAACAAAAGGTCTACCACAAAAAAAAAACCAAAAAAACAGTTTAACATATCAGCTGGAAACAAACGATCTTTTTAAGCATTCTCAGCTTAACATAGCTCAGGTTAAAACCTGTAACAAAGGAGATTCCAATAGCCAAAGGATCTTTTCTGACACAAGACAGAAAATCTTTTGCTCCCCTAAAGAAAACTAGTGCAGATGAATCACTGCGGTGGCAGTCGCACAGGAAACCATCGCATCTCTTAATTTGGACAAGAAGTGCCTCTCCCTGTTCCCCTGGAAGGAGGGTGGGGAGCCAGATACAAGCACATCCTTTTCACGATTGTTTTTCCAGGCTGTATTAGACATTTCAGACACCCAGGGTTATTTGCTGTATTTTTGGACGCGTGCTTTCGTTTTATACAGGGATCAGGGAAAATCTGAAATATAGATGCCCGAAGCTGAACTTTAGAGAGTATTTTCTGCCATTACCCTGATGTTATTGCTCAAATCCCTTTGGAAATTGCTAACTAGCACTGACCCACACACATTTTGGAGCACCAGTGACGGCCATCACAAACAGCAATGATCACAGGAGTGCACTTGTATACCAACTGCACTTTTGTAGCTTGTTTTTGTAATCTTAAATTTAAGAGAATAGCACATTTTTTAAGCAATTATAGTCCTTTTTGAAAATGTGACAGAACCATAACACAGCACAGGTGCAACCAATCTTGATGTTAAGATTATTATTATGTATCTGTTAAGATAAAAGCAGTTTACTGTTCAATGCATACCTCCCTCTTGTTCAGAACATTAAAAATGCAGGAGGGGGAAAGCACCAGACTGTGATAGGAAGTTTCTCAAGCCTTGAAAGCCAAAATCCCATTCTTCTCCAGTGAAATCACATTCAAGAATCTCCAGGTGTGATACACCCTTTGGAAAATGCCATTCAAGAAAAGGCCACAATTCCACAGCATCTCCTCAAACTGCCCAAATTAACTCTGAAAGTACACACTACGGCCAACATAAATTTACTTAAAATATTTGGCATGGATGAAGAGCAGTAATCCTATGGATTACGTACAGTTTGCTTCCATACAATCATCCTCAAATCTAAAATACCAAGTGAAAACAAAAATGGCCACAAAAATAGGGTAGTGAGCTATTAGAATGAAAAATCATAAAAGCAATAAAAGGCAAAAGGCACCTTGAAAAGGGAAGCAGCATTCTCAAAAGTCTGCGTTGTAATTGGGTTTTCTAAAAAATTATATAGGCACCTTTAAATTTGTATGGCTTAAAATTTTTAGCTTAAAAACTGACAGAGAAAGTAGTAAGAGATAACAGAAACCGTACCTCTGGGAAAAAATAGTACAAAATTTTCTACCATGGTAGAGATCAAAGTCTCTCTCAGCTGTGGACAGAGCTATGAAATGTTACTGGATAGAGCAACAGGATTAGGAAACAAGATCTCAAGAGATAAAAGCTTTCCAGATATAGGCCAACAAACACCACTCAAACGCATACAGCATGCTATTCCTGACAAGGTGGATTCAGCACATCCTGATGAAACTTTTAACAGTGGACAATATTATTTTAGCACTGTAAGTAATACAAAAACATTAAGGAAAATCTGGTTGGTTTAGATAAACCTCAACTGAGTCACCTGAGATTTAATACAAAGTCACAACCCACTTTTCTTTACGTGAGCACCCTATTTACACCACACAAATGTCAAGTAATCTTTTCACTAAATAAAATTCAGGAACAACTGTGGAAAGCCTGAGTTTTTCTGCTCATCTTTTCAATAGACTTAATACACTCTGGAGGGTGAAAGACTTAGGAGTTCTGGTCACCGTGACAGCATAGTGAGCTGGCTAAAATAACGCATCGGCTCTACACCAACATGGCAGGCGCATCAACTGGCATTGTAAGGGACACAGATAAACGAACAGTGTCAGCAAGAATCATCATCAGTATCTCTCCATTACTGTGTCATCTGTGCTCCACTGCCCAAAGTCCAATTAGGATCTAAAAGACTAGGGCTTGCAAGGATTACCTGGATGATGTCCATGCCAGAATGAAAAGCAATTTCACGTTAAATTGAAGTAATTCTAAAACAAATCACTTGCACATAAAAAAAAGATATGATCAGAAGTCACTCATGTAATTTCATAATTTCAGAAGAGATGGCTTTCTGTATGCTTATATAAGTATGTTTCCTTATAGGTGTGTTACTCTTCTGGCTTATATGAGATGTAAGTTATTTACTCTGCCTCTCCCTTCTCCGTGTCTACCTATGTACCATGAATGAGCTGGCAAAACCCCAATTTGCTGTTAGAAGTGGCAGCCTGCTGGGTTAAAGAGCTATGTACAATGTTGTTGTAAATATCTCCTTTTCTACTGTAAACCTCAAGACCACCGAAGAGCCTCCTTAGAGCAGGACGAGCTGCAATTTAACTATCTACTGTTAGGCTGCATGTTTGTTCTCAACTTGAGGACAGCTTCAGTTTCCTCTTGCAGAACACACGGCACTGCTATACTTGCATATAACTCTTTCTCCCTGAGCCTTTTTTTAAAATTCAAGAGCCCTTCCTGCTGAAGGACTAATGTTTGTGACAGCATTTTAGGGATTCATGTGAAAGAAATAGTTAATAGTGCAATAGCTCCAAGCAGGCTTCCTCAACTATGGAAGAAGTATTGGCAAGCTTACATTAGAACAGCAACAGTGCTTTCTTCCTCATCTTTTCCAATTGCTTGACCAGGTCCTTCAGTCTTCCCCCGGTAAGAGGGATGGCCATTTTATGGGAGCAGAAATGGAATCGGCTTGTCAGAAGTAAGCACACACCTGTCTGAACGCAGACTGCCTCCTTTTACTCCTGAACCGCGGCTGGGTTTGCCTTCTCTCATATAGCAGGTGTTTATGTTGCTCTTGCATTGCTTGGAATGTAGCCGTGACCTCTTACTTGAGGAAGGCTGCTGCACTGACTGTTATCAGACTTTGCTCCCTTTTCACAAAAGAGGCCAGTGCCACGATCCCACATCCTAGGCATTAACTATTTTAGACCTTTTTCTTTTTCTCTTTAAAAAGAAGAAAAAAAAAAAAAAGAAAGAAAAAGGGTCGGGTATCTTGGTATTGATTGCATCTCAGCGAATACTCCACTCTCCGAGGCCAGCATCAGTTGCCAGAGCTGGTCTGTCTCGGCTGCCCATACAGAAATCATTTTAAAGTCTGACCTTCAGTCACTGTAATACAATAGATGGAGAGACACCACCAACATTCTGAGCGGCAGCAGCTCAAGAGCCTTGTTGGGAAGGAAAACATCCCACGGGAAGATGCAGCCTGTGCCCCAAAGCATGCCTTCCCTGCAGCAGGCACTGCCCAGGCAGGTGCTATCTAGCACACCTGACTGGCGAGAGACAGCCTTGCGCAACACGTTAATTATAATCCTGTGATAAAATTGCCAGAAAAGGAATTCAGCTGGGAAATTTACAGAAGCAACACAGCAGCACTGATTCCTTCTTCTTTCAAGGAGGGGTACTAGTTATTTGGGATCCCGTTAGGGTTTAATACATGTAATACACTTTTTCTTTTCCCCCAACGCATTACTGCTTGTGTTACTATCAATACAGTTCTTATTCAAGCCAGTTACAATTTCCACTTTTTAAAAACTCTTTGAACAAGAGGTAATCCTGCTTCAGGGAAGAAGTTAAACAAAAGAAAACCACTGAAGCTTAGAAGAGTCCTGTAATAGTTAAGATTTAATCTTATTAGCTCAGTAAATATACTGCTATTATGGCTATAAACTCTAATATAATTGATAACAAAAGTGGAGGTTATAATGAGTACTAATTAAGCTGGATACTGTGACCAACGGTAAAGGATGGAGGCATGCACAAGATTCTTCTTCCGCTACTGTATATTTATTGATACATTTCCTTGTTGCATTTTCCTGAAGTTTATTGTTTTGGATTCTGGGCCAGAAAGGAACACAAAATTCTGTCTGAATGTTACCTAAAGCTCTGCAGTTACCAGGAAACTGTCGTTTTAAGCTTTCTGCAGCTAAAACTTGTTCACACAACATGTTTATGAAGTGTCAGATGCTACAGAACGCTGTAGTTACAGTACCGTGCACAAGATACGCCTCCGTTCCTAACATTGCACCAATACCTTCTTCCCCACTTCTACTTCTAACATGTTTTTCCTCAAATCCTCAGTTTCCTTGCCCAGCCACAACCCTACTAGCCCTTCAGCAGAGATCTTGCCTTTCTATGAGCTCTTTCTCCAAGGCAGCTTTGGTACAACCATCACCTCCCCACAAGCCCTTCCAACTCCAGGCCTTTTCCATTCCCCCTCACCCCCTCGTTCCCGACCTGTTTGTTCAGTGCATCTTCACATTTTCAAGTCTGGCTTTGAGTCTGCTGCTATTTCACTCCCTATCAGTCCCTCCCGTGGTCCCAGTCACCCTGCCTGCTTCCCCACGACCCAAGCCAGCCAAGGTCCCACCACCTGCGAGGACAGTGTTGAGGGCACATAGAGGTCTCCAGTCCACAGCCATGTGCAGTCACCCAGACCCAACAGTTACAGAAGGATCCCGTTCGCCACAGAAGAACATTTTTGAGGGAACTAAGCCACAAAGCACTGCAGTTTCTACCAAGAATCGTTAAAGTGAGTTTTCAATGGCTTCTAACTCGGTTTGTCACAGCCAGAGGAATATGCTCAACACCTAAAGGTCAGCACCACAACCTGTATCCGGCACCTAATACCAAAAGATGCTTAAAAGCAGAGGTCACTCACACACCGCAGGTACAGACACTGCCACAAGCACCTACGGCGAGAAGTTTGGGCTGAAACAGCTGGTTCCAAAAAGTCACAAATAACAGAGTAAGGGACTGCATGAGAAGTGCTCAGTAACCTCACTGAAGAGATGATATAAACCTGAAGTAAACTATCAGAAAAGCTGCATCAGGCTGCGAAGATGCATTTCACTGGTATCCTTCCATGCAGGGCACGAGGAGCATTTTTTGATAATCTGTCACCATTCACATCCAGAAGCTGTCTGAAATGCTCTTAAGTCATGACAAAAGACTAACAAGTTACAAGGAAGTAAGAAAAGGTACGAGAAGTGGAAGAATGGAAGAGAGATTAATAGAGAAACTCTGCCACTATCGTGTATTTAATGCACTTGGGAAGACACGCGCACACGGGTGCCGTATTTACACCCAGTGGCCAACTGTGACCGACAGCTCACTGGAGCTACGCTTTCACAAGTCACATTCACAAGCGGTCATGCGAATTACTGCCGTATCACTTCCAGGGCAATATTGCTTTGGAAAGCCAGTATCAATTTCATACAAGGGTCTATAAAAAGAACAGGGAAAGAGTTTTAATACACGTATTAACGTGACAAGGTTGAATTCGATTAAAGAAATTCTGCTAAAGAAACAGGAGAAGTGATTGAATATACCATTCTGCACTGAAATTTAAAGGATGTTAATCACATGGGACTGGCAATTTCAAAAAGCAGTATATAAAATATTGGGCATATTCAACAACACAAGCTAACGAAAACCACAGCAGAGGACAACACTTAAAATCACAGGCCGTGCTATTACAAATGGTGTACGTTCAGCAGCAGATCATCGGCCCTAAATCCTGAATTAGGAAGTTCACTTATTTCCCTGCAGGCAATGAATAAGGGATCTTAATGCAGCATGCAAAAATGGGATACTAAGGACATTTCAGCTCTAAAATACAGGTGCCCCAGTCTATGCCATCAAGGTGCTCACCGATCACCCATGTTCATGGAAATTTCAAGGGACAGCCCACAAATGGGTGAATGCCTGACATCAAAGCGGTTTCAAAGTCAAGGTATCTTCAAACATAGTTGCTAACAGTTGTGCAAGAGTCCTTTTCTTCTTAAGATGCATGAGAACCAGGGTAGAGCATTTACTGCTCTAAGAGCAGAGGCCGGTGCTAGCAACTCATGTTAAGAGGCATTAGAAAAAAGTATTTTGCAAACAAGTTCTACAGCAATATTAACAGGCTGATAAAAAAAAGTATTAGAGCAACGAATGCTGTGTTGCTGAAAGTGCCTTTTATCAAATCTAGATATTGAAAAGTAGAAGAATATAAACATAAGACCCACGTGTTCAAGACCATCTTAACTAAAAGCAACCAGTCTTTCCTACTACATGGAACATTTTTAAGCCACATGAAGTGCGCCTCGGCAAAATTCATATAGAATGTATACTATAAAACAATCTACACAGAACATTTTAGAAGAACTGTAAAGGAAGACAACTGCTGCAATGTTTGCTTTAACAGTCTTCTGTTGACAAACAAAGACAAAACCCAATCCCCCCAACAACCCATGGCAAAGTTTTAATGACTCCAGCATGTCAAAACTGCAGAAATTGACACCTGCAATTTCATGATTCCTGCTGTGCTTTCTCACTTCTCACTTCAGTTATTCATCATACAATACTTAGCAGTAAGGTATAAAAATGCTGTTTATGGACTGCTCAGAATTTTATTTAGCTCTTCTCTCGCTATTAGCTTCCAGTGAAAATGCTTTCCACCTCCCTCAATGTTTTAATCACACTTCAGTGAAGACCGTATCAGAAGAAATCAGAAAAAGTTACAGAAGCAAGTTAAAAAGTAATTAATATAAAAAGTTTTTCTTGACAAATAATGCAGCTACTAAACAAATCGTGTGTTTTGATACCTTGCATATATTAAAATCCAGCAGTTTTAAAAATCCTAAGAATACTACTTGCAATAACAGTGTTTACGTGCCTCTCACTTTCAGGACAGCCTCCTGATTTCATATGGTGGTTGGGTGTGTGTGTTTAAGTGAGGAATACCAGGAAGCAGGAGGAGGAAAGTCTGAGCATATTTGATGATAGCTGCCTCTGAGAGCATGGTGAAGGTAGGATATGAAGTACAACTGAAAATCATTTACAGTAGACTTCTGCTTCCTTCACCCACAAATATGCTCTATTAATATATTCTAGTTAACGCTTTGTAAAGCTAACGAAACCGACATTCAATTAGACTGGCAAGTATCTGCTGATGCACAGCCTGCTTTGTACAACCTAGAAGCTTACAGCAGGCTGCCTAGCAGGACACATTTTGTTCTGAAGAAGCATCAAAGCATTTTCCTGATCTTCAGACTTGGTAAATTCTCAAGAAGCTTTTAATAATACAGTAGTTCTGCATTATCAATTATTTTAAAAAACTCTTAATATTCACCACTTAAGAGTCCAGTTTTAACTGACTACATTATTTCACTTAATGCATTATTGAGAGGTTTACTGTCCAGGAGACAGGTTGGGACCACTGTGATCCATCAAGTGGTCCATCTCTTAAAGACGGCAGTTTAGATAACGCCAAGAAGGGTTTTCAAAATAAGATATTACTAAAACCACATCACTGTGCCTGAAGCAATTGGTTTAATTTCAAGCAAAAATCAGGACAATATCCTCGCTTGTTTAAATTACTGTTCTCCATAAAGCCCAACATTTCTCAGAAAACAATTGATGGACAAGAGCTTCACTTAACAAAACGAAGACTTATTTGGAAACACTACACAATGGTCAGTACCGCAAACAAGCACGTTTTGGATTGGCCATGAGAGTAACAGCTTGACGGCTTCAGTCCTCCCAAGTCTTGATGGACAGCTTGAACAGCATTTTTAAGAAACATACACTGAACGATCATGACTTCACGCAGCTGCAAAAGCCGTCCAGTGGCACATCTATCACAGTGAGATAGCTATGCAGCTGTTCGAGATTCATGGCAACGCCGTGACCAAATGCTGTTAACTATCCCTACCGACTCTCTGTAATTAGTTTAGAAATAACACCTTCATCGCTCGACATGACTGGGATCCATGCTGGAAAACGCACTATGCTTTGCAGAGCTGTTGTTCAAGCCGGNTTTTTTTTTTTTTTTTAATTTTCCTCTGGGCAAGTTCTTCCTCCTCGTTTGTCAGAGCTCTCTGGGAAAGCCCGCAGAGCTCAGACAAAGGCCAGGCGCCCTGGGGCTGGGGGTGGGCGACGGGGACGGACGGACACGAACGGACACACGCACCCGACGGCAGAGCGATCCGACGGCAGAGCCATGCGCGCCCCGGGGGAAGGGGGGAGTGGGGGTGCGTTACCTCCGTTGATGGGGACGGGAGCCACCAGCAGCCCCTTCACCTCCACCTTGGGGGAGTCCTGCCCGTAGCGCCCGCGGTCGATGCGCAGCAGCGTGGGGCCGCCCCGCTCGGGGCTCAGCACCGTCACGTTGATGAGGGCGGTGTAGTACGCCTGGCTGGCGTTGTCGGCGCCGGCCGGCCGGA
>VZSZ01010970.1:404803-453915 GCA_013398815.1 Ibidorhyncha struthersii | reverse complement strand
GGGCGGCGCATCCCGCTGCTCACGCCGGCGGCCGCAGCCGGTGGCCGCCGCTCCATGCTCGGCTCATCCCGGGGGCGGCAGGACGCCCACCCCACGCCGCACCGCGATCAGCCGCCGGCTCCGCGCCCGCCGCCTCGACTGCAGCCCGGCGCTCCCCACACTGCGCAGGCGCACCACGCCCCTCCCCGCCGCCACGAGGGCGGGAGGCGGGGCTGGGCGAAAGCCACGCCCTCTGGGAGGCGGGGCTAGAGAATAGGCGTGGTTCTACCGCATGACGTCACCGGGCGTGGACGTGTGCAGGAGGGCCGCCATGGCGGTGGTGGGTGTCGTGCCCGGGCCGGGCCGCTCCTGGTGCCGGACCGGCACCTGTGAGGAACACTTGGCTCCAGCGGCCCGCGGGTCTTCCAGGAGTTGGCTGTAGGGACACACACGGGCTCACGTGGCTCCTCAGAGTCTTTAAGGTGCAGGTCAGGAGCGCTGAGCGTCAAAAAGACAGGAGAGAGGGTTGGAAAGCGTGTCTGAAATGGGGGGGGGGAAGGGCTGAATGTGTGCAAAAGCGGTGGGGTCTACCCAGTCCGCCCAGTTAACGCCAAAAGGGCTGTTGGGGCAGGATTTGGTGACTCCTACCTAATCTGGAGTTACTAACTTCTGGCATACTAAAATGGGAAATCTGTTACAAAGATTCCGATGTTAATAAATATTAATCCCATGAAATACTGTAAAACAGGACTTGATGAATTACTCTTTTTAACTAACATCATATAGTTTTAAGGATTTCAGCCTCTGTAACAAAACAATGTCAAGGCCATCTGGGATTTTGAAAGGCAAGATATCTGGAAATTATGGCAAAGAAAACAAGTACCGCAGGGCTGTGAGTTGGGATATCTTCTAAATTTCTGAACAAATAGCTGTGCTGCTGTTCTTTGAGACACGGTCTCCGTGGTGACTTCCCCAGGCGCTCGGGAAGGCCCTCCGATAAGCCTGGTGTTTAACCTGAGCTTCTTATTAAACTGCTTCCTTCTGGAAGGTTTTGTAGTTTTTCCATTGGTGATGCACCTGGTCACATACACACATGAGATAATGCCATCAAGGCAGAGTCTGTTTAATTCGTCGAGATGCAAGTGGTGGGTCTAATCCTGCCCTCGGAGAGACCCGCGCCATTCCCACAGAAAGCAGTGGGCTTGCAACCTTACACCTCGGAGCAAAACGGGCTGATGGGCTCTGCTAAAGGCACATAGCGTGTGGCTCTGTAAAATCCTCTGAGAAGCTGTTTATGAAAAGCTCTATAGAAATGTCAGTACAATCCAGGAAATGTTTCCGAAGCAGCAGCTGAATGTTCTGCATTTTTAATTTTTTTTTTTATTATTTTTGCCCTTCTTGGCAAATGCTGGGTGAGGAACTGCATGCCATTAATGGCTTCTCAACATTTCACCCAACCTTTCACCCCAGCTGGAGGGTGAGCGTCGTGGCAAACACACTGGTATGGCACCATGCAGGACATATTTTGGAGCCGTCGTTCTTGCAGTGCAGACTGTAGTTTGATTTTTCAGCACTAAGAGCTCTGCATCGTTTTGATGCAAAGTCATGTGCTTTTATCGCTGAAATGTCCTCAGAAGGAGCCAGGGAATCCCAGGAACTTGGAGGATTTCTTACTATTTGTAGAATCATAGAATGGTTTAGGTTTGAAGTGACGATAAAGATCATCTAGTTCCAACCCCCTGCCCTGGGCAGGGACACCTCCCACCAGACCAGGTTGCTTGAAGCCCCATCCAACCTGGCCTTGAACACCTCCAGGGATGGGGCAGCCACAACTTCCCTGGGCAACCTGTGCCAGTGCCGCACCACCTTCCTATTACTGCACTGACCTTCCGAGAAGGATCTCCAAGCACTTTTGAGAAGCACTTGAGAAAACATTCGCTGGCCGAGTAAGAAACAAAACAAGCCAAAGGGCCCAGCCAGCAACTTCCCAGTTTCTTTTTTCTAAACACAAGAAAAGGCTGCTTTTCATTTTGCCTTGTCTGGTTTCCTGTGGGATCTCTTTCTGCTGGAGACAGGCGGTCTGCCGTGCTTGAGTCCCTAATGTGAGGGCTGCTGGCTTTGTCCCATCCTTCCTCACAGAGCAAGAGTTGGGAGCTTGCTCTGTGCAACGTATGAGGCCACCAGCGCTAGTGGTCCATAGGACAGTCTGGCAGGCAGGAGAAGAGCAGCCCAGTGGTGGTGGCCCCAGGAGAGGAGCAGCCCAGCGCTGCTCTGGAGTACATAAAAATAGGGTATTTCATCAGCAGAGCAGCTTCAGTCTCATTCCCCAGATGGGCAGATCCCTGGATGGGGAGAGGAAAGTTAAAAGGTCCTTTTGGTTGCTTTCATGGGTGGCGGAGCTGGATGAAGGGATGGTGGTAGAGAGGCTGGAGCTGAGGGTGATGTCCCCAGGTCTCCCCACCCTGCACAGGGCAGCCGTGCCTCTGCCAGTGGCTGGTCCTCAGGGGACCTTTTTCTGGGCAGACAAATGGCACTCAGCTCTTTGCAGGTCACCATCAGGGTGAGGAGGGAGCTGTGCCTAAGATTGCACTCTGGTTCCTGGTGATTTTTTTTGGGGAAATCACAGAATTGTCTAGGTTGGAGGGGCCTTTAAGATCATCAAGTCCAACCATTAACCTAACACTGCCAAAACCACCATTAAACGATGTCCCTCAGCACCACGTCTACCAGTCTCTTAAATACCTCCAGGGATGGGGATNTGTTCCTGCATCCTGCCCAAGTTGGCTCACACACCTCCTTACAGGTACTTTCAGAGACCAATAACGTCTCCCCTCAGCCACCTTCTCTCCAGGCTAAACAACCCCAGTTCCCTCAGCTGCTCCTCATAAAACTTGTGCTCCAGACCCCTCACCAGCTCCATTGCCCTTCTCTGGACTCGCTCCAGCACCTCAATATCTTTCCTGTAGTGAGGGGCCCAAAACCCAACATACGGATTTACGGTCATAAACCCATTTATGTTCCACCTCCAGCGCTCCCCAGGCGCAGAACGTCTCCTTCAGCCCAGATCCCGCCCGTGACTCATGCCCGCCCTTCGCTAGTTCCTGTCAGGTTTTACGTTGCCGAAGGCCCCCGCCCTACCCCGCCGCCATCTTCGCGGCGGCCGCCGGGATGAGGGCGCCACCTGCGGGGAGCCGCCGCGCCTCCCTCCGCCCGCCGCGGGGCTCGCCATGGCGCCTGTGGAGGGGGCTGAGGAGAAGGGGACGTCCCGGGTGGGGCTGCGCCGCCGTTGGTCCCTCCTGGCTGTGTGGTGAAGGAGGGCAGGAGGAGCTGGGAGGGACCCCGAGCCCCGGGGCCGAGGCGGCGAGGGAGGGTCGCGGATCTGTGGGAGATGGCGGCGGGGAGAAGGGCTGGGCCGGCTCCCGACAGCAAGCTTAACCGAAGCGTATCCGGCTGCATCATGAGAAAAGACCCGAGTTTCATCCTGGATGGAAATGCCACAGAGGCCAGCTGTTTCCTAGAGGATGCGGGGAAATGCAAAGGGACAAGTAAAAATAACAAAACCAAAAATGTGCTGATTGCTTGGGCCGGAGTGGGTGGGCCCGGTGCTGCGCAGGGAGCCGGGAGCGGAGGAGCGCGGCAGCACCCGCGGGCAGCGGCGGCCTCCAGGAACCAGAGAGCAGCTGCCAGTTACGACTTTATTCATTTTCACATTTAGATATTACAACAAAACTCTTAATGACAAAGGATAACAAGTACTATAGGAGGAGAGGAAAGAAAGCGGTGTTCTAACTGGTTTGATACATAACCGTGAACTTCCACAGACAAGACTCAACGTGAGTTATAAACACTCACATACGCTCACTGGTAGGAAAACTTCACATGTGCAAACACCCGAACACTCACCCACGAAACACTCACTCGCGCACACAGACCACACTTCTGTACTCGCACATAACCCATGTTGTAACCTACTTGCTTCGAAGGCAGCCCACTGAAACATTGAATGCTGCTGTAGCAACAACAGGTACCAGGTTAAAATATTGCAATATAAATGAAGTGTTACTTGATACACAGTTTTTTTTCTTCAGAGATGCACGTGTATTTGCAAGTAGGGGACCCAACGCTTTGTTTTCATGAGGGAGGAACGTCCTCTCAACACCAATGCTTTGTAAAGAAAAATAAGACTGCGTGTAGAGTGGAAACAGTAATTTTAAAGGAGGATGATGATAAATAGCTTAGCTTCAATGTTGAGTTCCAGTAAAAAGCCCAAACAAAACACAACACAGTGCATTGTGAACGGAGCAGGCACAATTATCGAACCCTGGGTTTTAAAAGTTGAAATACTCCCATACTCCCTTGTCGCTCTGGAAAGACAGACAACACTGTTGCCTCATATCTTAAAACCAAAACATACCAGCTTCATTTCACGCTCATGCTTATCTGGAGACTGTAAAAAAAAAATATGCCAGAAATAATGCAAGAGTGCAGGGAAGGGTATCAGGTTTGTACACTCTGATTTTAGTATACTTTTAAGAGAGTGAAAGTACAATTGTCTCAACAGCTCTTCAATATCCCACACTACAATTGTTCTTCATCAGCAGAAGTGTCTGAAGAGGAGCAGCATTTGCTCGTATCATGGCTGCATTGTTCATGCAATGCGGTTGACGCAGATACAATAGGATCTGATTCCACCCCCCCATCAAGATGGTGCAAAAGACAGAAAATAAACTTCTGTGGAGTCGAATGATTTGAATGTTCAAAAATCAGATGTCACACCAGTGCTTTCCCCAGAGTGAAGCAGGGGATCGTTAACAATGGCTCTGATGAAGTAACCCTTCTCCACAAGGATGCTCATGAGCAATGTAGAGCTGAACCTAGAGACAAAGCACAGCTGTCCTGGCTGGTTGGGAGTGCTGACAGCCAGCCAGGGCGCTCAGATGCCTCTGTCCCCTTTGTGCTGAGGAATCCTACCACTGCCCTGCAAGTGTCGGGCTTTGCTAGTACATTTCTATCCCTCACATATGGACAGGGACTTGCAGCTACTTTGGAATTCTGTTTTTTCAACTATTATTTAATTTACAGGCCTCTTTCTTGGGCCCTCTCTCAGATGTGGCTGTGTTTCCAGGCAGAGAACTATTTGTGAAGCACTGGAAACGACAGAGCCTGGGTCCTATGGATGCACAGCCTGAATTTAGCTCAGGTGTCTGTCACTTTCCACCCATGTGAATGCTGGTGCCCAGCAGCACAGGGCACATGCAGCCTTCCTTCTGTCAAGGGAACCACCAGTTCAAAAACCAGGGCGAGATGAGGGCAGGAGAATTTGGTCTGGCCTACACACCGTTGGCTGTCCTACTTCCTTGGCCTGGCTCTCCAGCATCTCCTGCCAGAGCATTCTTACTGAGTCATAACAATTACTTAAAGATGCTTAAATTCCTGGCAACTTCGGGGGACACCAGTAGAAGTCAGGGAATTCATTGTCATGTCCAGTTTCCAGTTCTACATCCTGAGCCAGTTTGGCTCAAGGCGGTCCAGTTTTGTGCCTCTTTTTGCCATGGAAATCACAGCCATGTCATCCTGCTGACACGAAAAGGGAGGGGAACATTGGGCGCTCTGCACAGGCGTAGAGAATCAATGACAGGCATGCTTTTCCCATGCGCTAAATAAATCTCCCTATTACACTTGTGAGGAGAACTATAATTAAGACTTGGAAAAGTCATTCATAAGGCCTCACAGGCTCACGTCAGGGAATGCATAAAACCCTCTGCTGGAAAAAAAAAAAAAAACAGTTTGGGAAAGCAGTACATCTGACAGGAAACACAATTTTCAAAGTCCAAACCAAACCCTTGGCTCTGTGCACAGAGGTGTGTCCCACAAGCAGAAACTCCCCGGTGCTGAGATGCCCTGGTGCAAGGAGCTCTGCCAGCCACAGGCGGGTGGGAGAAGATGACAAGCTGTTCAGGCGAGCCTCTTCACCCAGACTCCTCTGGCGGTGACGTTAACTGTGCTCTCTGGCTGAGCTCTTGGATTGTGAGCATGATGGAAAGAAGTAGGTGGGAAGTGGTGAGGCAGCAGCACAGAAATCTGTAGAGAGGAGCTGCGGAGGTTCCTCAGAGCTCTGAATTCACGTGGTGTCTTTTAGAAACAAAAGGCCCAAGTGATGAGATGTTTCCTCAGCAAATAAATGTTTCTCAGTCCCCCAGAGACAGGTATGCTGTGCTGGCAGCTCTGCAGCAGAAACTGGAGAGGAGCCCGTTGGGCAGAGAGTGCTTCCTTAGAGCCAGGGAACTAGGGTGACAGGATAGGTCATGGTGCAGAATCGTCCATCCAGGAGAACTGGGGCTTGAGCCCTGGCTGGGTGCTGCCCTCCATGAGCTCAGTGATGCCAACACACAAGGGGACGCAGCCCAGGGCACCTCATTGCTGGAGCTCTGTTCCTTCCATTGTTTCCAAAAACCTTGCACAACTTGAAAATAAACATTTAACTCCCTACAACTTTGATCCTTTTCCTCCCAGCAAACAACCCATTTTCGCTCTGTGTTTAGAAGCCAGCTGAAATTAACACAGCTTTGCTTTAATTTCTCACTCGAGCAACAAATGATCTCAGCACTGCTCTGGGAGAAGGGGAAGGCAAGAGCAGCAGACCTGTGAGTAACCTGCTCCCAGCACAGGGTATATAAACCATTTTTTTCACAAGGCCTGCGAAAAGAGTTGCTGTTTATCTCACTGGGAGGACTCTAGCCATCAGCTGATGACCTATTCAGCACTAGCTGTGTTGAGATGGCTAAAATAATCTTGGTGATAAGGCAGATTGACAGGTTCCCCCCAAGCAGAGATGCGAAGGGTGTGAGTGTTGCTTGCAGAGGAGATGGAGAAGCTGGCACCTACCCAGAATGAACAGTGTGCATGAACATTTACAAAGATCCCTCGGGATCTCTCCATACACCTCTTTAAAATGTCCTGCTCTTGCTGCAAATACCACTAGGGATTTCTTCCCTTTGATTCTGCTCTGCAGCTCAGCAGCTGACATCATGAGGAGAGGAGGAGGAAGCAATCCAAGGAAAAACATTCAGGCTGCACACCAGGAAGAAACTTGAGACTAAGACAGATCTATTTATATCTGACCTGAAATGGGCTTTCTGAATGGGAAGCTGATCTGAGTGGAGGCTGGATGCTAGGCAGAAGGTGCTGTAGTGCTGAACACAGGCACCCACTCGCCGGCAGAATGCGTCTGTCTGAGCCACAGGAAGAAAAGAAACGCAAGGAATCGGCGAGGCGCTCTCTCCAGTCCCGGCACAGGGAAGCTGCAGCTGGAGGTGCTGTGTGGGCCATCGTGCTGCAGTTCCAAGGACATTGGTGTTCCCCATCTGTTTGGGGTAGGTTCCCTGCTGTGGTTGGGCGTAGGTTGAAGGAGAAGCTCTGAGTGACCCCGATGACACGCCTGGAGGGTGAGAGAGAATGCCTTGGCAGGCCCCTCCCGGCCTGATGCCGTTAGTACTGCTCGGAGAAGAAGGAAGCATGGAGAGTGGGGGGACTGGCCCCTCCTCCAGGTGGGGTGCAGCTGCCGTCCTCAGAGTGTTCTGACAGCTCCCCGTATTCACTGTTGTAAAAAGTCTGGCCTCCGACCTGGGACCCGTATGACGGCCGACATCTGCCCCGCAGGTCTGACTGTTCCCCTGGCAGCTCTGCAGTTCGGCTGGGCCCTTTACTGCTGTGGGGAGAGAGACACAGAAGATCAATCTGAGCACTCCTGGAAAGCCTCTGTTCTGCTTCGAGAGATCCCAGCTTCAGGAAACACCATCTGCTAATGCATGGGGCAGAGGCTGGGTCAGGAATGGACCTATACCTCCATTTCAAAGCACAGCATCAGGCCTTGCTCTAAACCTAAGCACAGCCCATATGTTTTGTGACAAATCTGCACGTAACCTGGCCACAGAAGTTATTTCAGCTCTTCTAGATACCTTTGGGAAGCCCATGGAAGGGTTGGGACCCCAGTGAGCAGGGAGAGACAAGAGACATTGCCTCGATTGTTCCTAGACCTGCCAGGAGTAACAGAAACTGATACAAACCAACAGCCAGGATGGGGGAAAGGACATTAAGAAAGATGATGAAGATGTGGGAGGAAATCAGCAACCCCATCTCAGCACCTGCCAATACCAGGTGACTGGCAAGAAGTCACAAGAGCGAGGGCAGGGACACATTCAAGGAGAGGTTCAAGGGCAGTGTTTCCCAAGAGACAGGATGCCAGGTAGCCCATGGTGTAGGAGACAATGGGAACGTGCCTTAGGGAAAAGAGGACAAGGACAAGAAGCAGGAGACAGTCTGATACAACAGCAGAGAGGCCACAGGGCTATGGCTAAGGGACAATGACCAGTCTGATCTGATTGGTGGGAGGCAGAGGAGGTGAGGAACAGGCTTGGGACTGGCCTTGTCTACACATGGGCTGACATGGCTCGCTCAACACACTTGTCACGGAGACAAGGTCCCAGCCTGCTCTGGCACCAAGCAGAGATGAGCTGGACAGGTTTTTGCCCAGTCTCCAAGCCTGGGGCAAGGACATAACCATCCATAACATCTGCAGCCCCGAGAGTGCCAGCTCAATGTGCCAGGCTCAGTACTGGCGTGTGGAAAGTCCTAAGGCTGTACCATCCCTGCAGTGCCACATCAGGACCCTGTAGCACATGGGTCAGGGCTGGGGGAGGGACGTGGCAGCCGCATAGTTTCCATCCATCCCACCTGCCACTGCTTGAACAAGCCCTGACACATTTCACCAGAAAGTGTCAACAAGCATTAAGAGTCCTATTAGCACTGTCACTCCACTTTGCCCCATTACCTTAACAGACACATTCTCACGGAATGGGCACAGTTTATATTTTTAAACCCTATGAAGCAGCAGGCAAGTCTGTTCTTCATGCGTTTTGCCTCTCGTTAATGTATGCATGGACTTATCTGGCTCAGGGCCCACAGCCCTGCTGCTGCTGAGAGCCCCAAGAGGTATACCCTCTGGGGAAACACCAAGAGCTGCCTCCTGGTCTGCATTTGGCAGCAGGGAGGTCTGAGTGGCTAGTCTTAAGGAGTACCTGAATCCACCTTCTTTTCTGTGTCGGTTTTCTATCCTCTCAAATTCCTCAGATGCCAGAACCATCCCACTGTCTGTCTGATTGTCCTGGAAGGAAGCAACAGGAGTTATCAGTAACATCCCTGTCGACTAATCATAGTGGGAAGGGAGGAGGAATCATTCAGGAGATGAGATCATGTGTATTTGTGATGGGGAATAAAGGAGTAGGGGCACTTTACCAGCATGCTCCATGGTCTTGCTGGAACTGATTTTCTTAGGTGCCTTCTTAAAAGTAGTATGTACAAAGATAGGATTTGTGCGTGCAGTTCAGTGCCACTTTTGGGGAAAAAAAAGAGTGCTCCCTGCCTGGAAGATGCATTATCATCAAATCTGTGAGAGATGAGATTTTCCTCTGAGACTAAGAGTATGACTTAAGTTTTGCTACTATAGAGGATATAAGTACCAGCCCAGTTCAGGGAGGCCAGGAGGGCTCCTGCTGCACACTGCTGTGTGAGTCAGGATAGGGGAGTTCCAGACGAACACTCTGGATTAATCTAGTCCTGGCTGGATTTGAGTATGGTTAACCAGGCCATATTCACAGATTTGAGAAGGGTGAAGAGCAGCTCTTCTCTGAGGTCCTTTACAGTCCTTGCTTGTAGATCTAACCTCCCTATTTCACACTCAGGCAGTACGAGCTGTGCTGTAGAGAAACCCCTGTGTGCCAGGTGGAGCAATGAATGTGCATAGGAGTGGACGGACTGAACAGGAATGACACAGACAGACTGACATTAGATAGGAGCGATCTTCTTTCCATGATCTTAACAGCAAAGGTGTCAGGAAACAGATTTTCTTTGTCCCCTGCTCAACTCCACTCAGGTGCTACTCACCGGGTGAGCCTTGTACATTGTATGTGTCATGGGAAACTCTTCAAATGTCTTTATCCTGGATGGACACCTGATCTGATTTCCTCCCGTCAAACAACCAGGGAACGAGACACAGTTGTAGTATCTGCCGACAGAAGCATACTGTATTCAGTAAAACCAACAGAGTCAATGTCCTGAATAAACAGGACCTGAACCCAACCTCCTCTCCTCTCCATGCAGCCGAAGTATGCAGAGAAGCAGATAACCCAAATGGTGGATTTTGGGAAGGGAGTGGGGTCACCTTAGGCCTCTTAACCCCATACTACTTCTGCAGCGGGGAGCACCCAGACTTCCCGATGGAATCAGGTCCTGATTACCTCTCCACTCTGGATAAACAGAATAATGTCATATATATCCCAGCCATCCCACTATCACAGCTCCCTGGAGACGAGAAGCCTAGGCCTAATTGTTTGGGTTAGTTAGACACAGGTAGGATGAAGCTCCTGCATTAGCAGAAGTGCAGAGACCCAGCTGACGCCTTCTTTCCTCATCTGCCTGATGGGTCACGATGTCTTTAGTGGGATGTGATGCTCTGGCAGCATAGCTGGAGGCAGGAGAAGGAACGCCATAGGCTTATACATCAAGGGCTCTTTCTCGTCACCAAAGGAAAGTGATTTTGCTTTTATAAGCAAGATGCTATGGCCTGAATGCTTGGATCACACCTGATCACCTGGGATTTTTCCAGCATCTTGCTACTGGGTTCTCCCCATATCCCTCAGGCTCCCTTACAGCTCGGGCTGCTGGCTGCCTGCTGGGCTCTCTCTGCCCTTTTCAGAGGGGATTCACCTTGCTGCTAGGCTGTGGCAGCGTATCCTCATGTCAAAGTCCTCTTCATCTGAGTTTTGCTGGGCAGAGGAAGGCACCTGGGAGAAACCATCATCTTCTGAGCTGTGAGAGTCGTTCAGTGGGATGTAATCCTTCCCTTCCTGGTAGGAAGAACAGTGAGTAGCCTTACAAGAAGGAGAGGGCTTTCCCACAAGAAGGGGCTGTACAAGCAGAAGCTGTCAGAGCTGGGGAGGAAAATTTCTGGTTTGTCTTTTGTTTCTCTAGGACAAAATATCTGGCTGGAGATTTCTGTGCCCTCTGCGTCAAGTAGCTGCAAGTGTTGCAGGTGCATGGAGGTGTGTGTGAGGAGGAAAACAACCCAGACCTATGGCACCTACAGTTCTCTAGCCTCTGTGGACAGAGCACTATGCTCCGGGGGCACACCATTGTGGCTTAGTCATGCCTGTGCTGGGATCCAGTGCTGAAAGGTTAAAATCAGAAATGTCAGGATGAGAAAGTACTCATATTTAAGCATTTAGCTATCGTCTTATGAAATGGAACATCAAGAAAATGTTCAAATCAGAGCTGCACGCTCATTGCAGTTAAAAGTCCTGGTGAGTTACTGCATGGCAGCGATTAGTAATAGTTTCAGGGAAATTTGTATATCTGACTGCTGTAATGGAACAGTTGTTTGGTTCACATGGCCCTGACATTTAGATCTGAGGATAGAGTTTCAGAAACCCTGGAGAAGTCCTGGTTTTCATTATGCAGGCGTGTGGGAGGCAGGAGTGCCAGGGCCTTGACTCAGCTGAAAAATTTAAAATAATCATCTGGGGATTAAGATGGAAATATTGGAATGACGACCGAGAGGGTATCTGCCCTGGGAGGAGTGGAGCTATATTAGGATGCAGTGAGAGGGCTACTGCAGAAATGAGCTCTCCAGTACCTTTGGGAAACAGAGCTTTCTGATCCAAGAAACCCCTTGTTATCCCTTGGCCTACACAAAGGTACTGCATTGGCCAGGGAGTCAGAGGAGGGCACAGCAAGGGAGCTAGTGGTGGGAGAAGAAAGAGCTGTCTGGAGCTGAGCAGGGACAGAGAAAGGTTTTCACCTGCTGGACGTTTTCCTGAAGAAGGTTCCCCAGTATCTCCACCAGGTCAGAGAAAGTTGGTCTCTCCTTGGGATCACTGTGCCAGCAGCTCAGCATTATACGGTAACTGCCAAGAAGAGATGCTGGTTTTATGGCACAGAAGCCCCCCCCTACCCCACTCTGCAGCTCCCACCCACACAGTGACTGCTGGGACAGCATGCACCTACACTGTGAAGGAAAGCTTGGCACCCCCAGCACATTGGCCATGTGGACCTACTGGAAGGGGGTTGGTTCATTATGCACTAAATGTAACAGTGCACAAGGAGGTAATCTGGACACCTCTGATACCCTCCAGA
Source organism: Ibidorhyncha struthersii (assembly GCA_013398815.1). Taxonomy (NCBI): domain Eukaryota; kingdom Metazoa; phylum Chordata; class Aves; order Charadriiformes; family Charadriidae; genus Ibidorhyncha; species Ibidorhyncha struthersii. The sequence continues at coordinate 441,747 of VZSZ01010970.1, read as the reverse complement.
GTGGGAAAGCACATTGTCCACTTAAAGATCCATCCCAGGGTGTGTATACAAGGGATCTGATGTTCCTAGATAGCTCTGACCTGCATTCAAACCCATCTGGCTTGCCCTCCAGGCAGCTGCCTGGTGTGAAGATGTTGGCTCATCCCCCATCCTGGCTGAAAGTTCTTTGCATCCTCCAGAGGGGCCTGTCTTGCCCTATGCTGGGATCCGGGAGGTTTCGGACTCACATTTCTGCTGTGGCGTACTCTGGGGCTCTCATCCTGGTACCATCTTTGAGCCTCTGGCAGAACTCCTCGTTGATCTGGACTCCAGGGTATGGAGATGCCCCTAAGGGAGGTTCAAAGTGAAGTGGGAACGTGAAATGTGCCGTCAGAAACCGGTCATTTCCCTGAGACTGCCCTTCCTCCCAAAACAGTGGGAGATATGGTCACTTCTCATACACAGCCCAAGTCCTTGGTGCTGCCTGAGACAGGCTCCTCTGCCTCAGAGCAGGAGGCTGCCTCTGCACGCCTGTCTCCCATCACCCTGTTCATGGATGCATATGGCCTCCATATTTCTTTTGTCCAAACTGATGTCTCTTTCCATCACTTCTTAGACATGCTCCAGAGTGTCAGGGCCTCCTGCACAGACTCGCCCACCAAGCTGCTATGTAGGAAGAGAGGTTCTGCCTTCCTCAGCAGCATGTGACCCTTATTAGCACTCACCTAGCGAGAAGATTTCCCAGAGGAGGACCCCAAAGGACCAGACATCACTCTGGGTAGTGTAGACCTTGTCAAAAATGCTCTCTGGAGCCATCCACTTCAGTGGGAGACGGGCCTGCAGGAGGGAGAGGCGAGGCGTAAATGTTCAGTCAGGGACATATCCCAGGACAGCCCTTCTTGTAGCAATGGGATGAAAGGGATGAAAGGAATCCAGAGCTGATAGCCCTGCTCCTATCTCCATGGAGGAATGGATGTTTCGTTAGGTCAGAGTGAGGCTTGGAGACACTGAAAGTGGGAAGGAAGAATATAAAGAAAGAAGAGTAAGTTAATGACAGGCTGAGGGGCAGAAGAAAGGAGAGAGGGGTCTGGTGATGGAGGAGGAGGACAGCACATACATCATTGGGCCAATGGTTCCTGGTCCCAGCCACACAAATGGTTCCACTCCTCCTTTTTCATCTTTTTCTCAGTTTACTCCAGCCCCAGAGTAGTTTATGAACACCTCAAGGGGGCCTAATCTGTACAGGGTTTGAGAAGATGGCACTCACACTGCCTTTTCTGACGTAGTCGGGGTCCTTGTAGATGTCCCGGGCCAGGCCAAAGTCACAGATCTTTACCACGTTGTTCTCTGACAGCAGGATATTGCGAGCCGCCAGGTCTCTGTGGATGCACTGAGGGCACACAAAGAGGAAGGGGTAAAATCAGAGGGACAGGAACCACCATCAGAAAGTGCAGAGCATCCCCCTCCCCTTGCGAACTTGAGCTGTAATGAGGGAATGGTGGATGTGGGAAGGAGTTAAAAATTTCCAAAGGAGATGGTTAAGGAGAGGACGAAATGCAAAAGGACTAATTTCCCATCTGTGTGTACACAGGACTACCTCAGACTTCCTGAGAAGTGTGAGGCAGATCACTGAATCTCTGTGGGTGTCACCTGTAAAGTGGCGGTAGTCAGGCCTTCTCTGGTCAGGCACGCACAAAAGAAGAGGGGAGCAAAGGAAAGAGCGAACTCACCTTTCGGGATGCCAGGAACTCCATGCCACGTGCTACCTGGAAGCTGTAGCAGATCAGGTCTTCCATTGTCAAGGGGCTTTGCCACAAGTCATCCACTGTCCAAGAGTACAAGAAAATGATTAGATAGCGAGCGGTCTCTTGTCCTCCTTGCCCCTCTCCAGCGCTGTGAGATACAACCAGCCCCTTGGTGAGATACAGCTAGTCCCCAGTGCTAACTGGAGTAACCGGCTCCCCTCTAGAATTTTCTGCTTAGGTGGCAGAAAGCACATGGCAGGAACCTGCTTAAGTGTGAGGAGAATGAGTCCAGCCTCCAGCACACATCAGTCAGACAGAGTTGTGGGGAACAGGGCTGGAAGGGACTTTGAAGGTCAGCTCATCATTCCTGTCCTAGGGAGGACCCACTGAGATCCTCCTCCATTCTCCTTTCTTTAGGCTAAAAAAATCCAAAGGGATTTAATCCTCCCCTTTGGGTTTTGAGAGTCTGTTAAGAGACAACAGATAACTGTGATAGCCGTGCTCAGGGAATTGCTGTGCAACACTGGAGTGATCAGCTCCAAGACTGGGTCCCAGCTCCCCACTGTCATGCTCTACCCATTCCCCAAGATAGCCAAGTCTGGCATTTCTTTCGTGGGACCGGTGAGGAGCCACTGCCAAGGATGGAGTATTACCTTCCTGGATCGGCTGCACTGTCTGGCTCTTGTGCATCAGAAAGCGGTTGAAGATAGCACTGTCACTCGTCCCAGAACGACTCCTCCTGTCAGCTCTCACTGCCTCAACGATGGACTGGACCTGAATACGCAGCCTGGGAGACTTCTCCTGGCAAGGAGACCAAAACAAAAACCTCAGCAGGCAACACACACTGTAACCCTCAGCAGGCAACACACACTGTAACCCCTGCACTCATGAGCTGCACGGTCTTTTCCTGTTCTTAGACTGTAATTCTGGCCTGCAAGCACCATTGCAGAAAGAAATTACTTCCCTGATGTGCACATGAACCAAGACCACCATGTAAAGTTGACCTGCTGCTAGACAGAGGGTGTCTTTCTTCCATTGCCGGATCATGTTTCAGGCTTCCTTCCCAGACATGGGACAGGTCCCTAGGGGCAAAGGAAGCTACTTACCCTGTAAGGACTGAATCCTTCCCGCTTGGTCCGCAGGTAGTTGGAGAGGTTTCCATACTTGCAGAACTCAACAATAACCATGAGTGGACCTGGTGAGAAGACACCAAAGGTCAGGGGAAGAGGTAAGGGCTTGGAATGGTCAGAATTTGCCCCAACTCATGTTTTGTGCAGCCCTGCTGAGCTGTGGCACCTGCACTAAGTACACACAGACAGACTGATAACAAGGACGTGCCTTGCAGTCACACACGTGGCCAGCGGAATGGGCACAGGGGATGAACACTGATCTCTGGGGGTGGGCACAGCCTGTTGCCCTGTGATATTTACCATTGGGTTTGGTACAGGCACCCAGCAAATTCACCACGTTGAGGTGATTCCCGATGTGAATGAGGATCTTCAGCTCTGACATCAGTGCCTTGTGCTCGCTTGCGGTAGCTCCCTCTGCAAACACACAGACCATGTCATGACGCCTCCTCACAGCTTTTCACTCCCCCTCACCACCCTTCTCTCATCAGAGTGTTATTGTGAGCCTTGCTGAGGAGGCTGTGACCCCAGAGCCTTGGTACATTTTATTATTGCATGTTCCCATATGAAATGTCAGAGCCTTGTCTGGAGATCCCAGGATCCCTGCTGTAACGCGTAGGGTGCTCCCTGCAGGTGCAGAGACCCAGAGCAAAGGACAACACAACCTGTGTCCAACAGATTTTTCCTTGTGATAGCTATACAAGGAAAAAGATCACTTGAGGCTTACGCACAGACGCACGTTTGAATTTCTGCCCTTTCAGAGATAAAAAGCCATAAAACAATTTGAAGGAAAATTAGAAACAAAAGGCATCTGAGTCTTTTGGTCATTACTGAAGATAGTAACTGTCTCAGCTCAAACTCAGAATATCTTTTTATGATTCCTTTCCAATAGCAAACACAGTCTTATGCCCCTGCCAGCTCTCTGTGCTGCATTTTCTCTCCGAGTGCCTAATTCACATCAACTCTTGATTCCCTGTTTTGCCCTCAGGGTGTGTTCTCTGGTTTTGTGTGCCTTTTTCATACTTCTCTGCTTCCCCATATGCATTTCGCCTTACTTGGGAATTTGTAAACATAGTGTGAGAGACAGAAGCATCCTCTTGAGCTGCAGCTGATGGGCCAGGTGACAGCCATGCCTCAAAGGACTGTAAAGCAACCTTGCATGGCCAGGCTTCCCTCTGCAATTTCTGTGCAGATCATCTGTATTCTTGCAGTGGTAAGTGCTGCTGAGATGAGCCATGACTCAGTTTCCACATACAGGCCACTGCTGGCCAGAGATCGCCTCAGGATTTTGTTGGGTACCAAATTACAGAATAATGTTCTGGATGCCTGTTTGAAAGCATGGCCATAAAAGCTTAAAATCTCACTCTGGATTGACCAGGCTTTGGCTGCAAAGCCAAGTCAGCCCTCAGAGGTAGGTAAGAGCTGCAACCTACTTCCTTCCCCAGCTCTGAACCTGGCCCATAAACAGGCACATTTGGAAGAAGGCAATTGGGAGCAACACTGCCTTCAGGGACCTGCCAAAGAGGGGCTCTGGAGTCTTGTTTGTCCTTTGAGACAGATCTCAATCTTTGTCTTTGCAGACAGCTACATTTCTTTGAAAGCTGAGTTCCCCAGGTCCCTGCTGTCTGTTCTGCCACTTGCTTCCCAGTGCAGCTGAATGGGGCTAAAGCATCCACAAGAGAAGGCCAAGAGGCTCCAGCTCCTCTTCCCTTCCTCAGGGCTGGCTCAGGCAGAAGCACCCAGAAGTTCTTGTGGGAGATAAAACATTTTCCAGGGCCTTAAAAAATGCCTTATGCAAAAGACAGCCATTTACAGGGTGGAGATTCCCTGGCAGATGCCTCATCCTTTGCTGTCCACAGAGACTGCATGTTCTGGTTTGCTGTCCACATACCTTTCAGCATTTTGACTGCAACGGTCTCACAGCTGTTACTTTTATTGATCCCAAACGCTGACGCTTCTACCACCTTCCCAAAGGCGCCATGACCCAGGACCTTACCTATGGGCAAGGAAAAAGGCAGTGTGAGGGAAGGCAGGTGCAGCACATGCAGAATGGAATGAAAAAAAAAAAAACCAAAAAAACCCAACAGGAAACCACGGGAAGAAGAAAGAAAAAAAAATCATAAAGGAAAAGGAAGGAGTGGAACTTGTGCCTTTCCCAGGTGGCTGCTTGCTCTGTCGGTAAGAATAAGAGAAAGGATGATGGGAGGAACTGAGACAGAGCTGGCATGGACAAAGCAGAGGAAGGAAATGGTCTTGCAGAAGTGAGGGGCTGTTTGTTGCCCTCGAGCAGAGTGTGTGGGAAAGGTAAACATGACACCTTGCAGCAGAGCAGCCAGGGCTAGCGTCACTGCTTTGTGCCTCAAAGGTAGTCTGCAGCCCTCCTAGACAGATGGAAGAGACTGCAAGCGGATGTCTCATCATGAGGATGATAATGGATGCAGTTGTGGTCCTGAACTTGGGGTGCCTGCTGTGGACTGGGCTGTTCTGTCCAGATTGCCAGTTAGAGAATATCAGCATGGGTTTTAAAGCACGCCCAGAGGTCTCCTGCTCTCAGTGATGCCTGGGTTTATGGTTGGATCAGTCAGACCCAAAGAGATTTCCCAGGCACAGCTGGGCTTTAGGGACAGTGTGGGGAAGAAGACGGGAAGCCTGAGGCAGAGAGAAGGCATTAAATACACAGAGATGTGTAAGAAACCTGGAGGGTGAGTTTGAAGGGCTGGTGGGAAGCCCTGGCTGCAGCGCGCAGTGGCAGGGAGGGGGTCTGGCTCACCTAGGCGCAGGCGGTCTCGTGGGAACTCCCACTTGCTGGAATCATAGGGCAGGTACTCGCACTGCTCCTCCAAGGGCACCTCACCAGGGTCCATGATGATGGAGAGGTAGCCTGTCTTGATGTCTGCGTGGGCAGGCTGCAGGAATCAGCCAACACAGAGGGTGAGGAGATGCCCTCCCTGCACTGGGTGCTGACTCCCAGAGGGGATTTGGTTCCTTTGACTGCCTTGACCTGCTTTCCCCTGGCAAAGGCCATTCCCTGTCACCTCCTTTACCACAGCCCTTATGCACCCTGTCCTTGGCAGTGAGAACCCTTGAAGCATCACTCGATGACCTTTTAGCAGATGCTGTCATACAGCCCCACATCACAGCAATGGTGTTGCCCCAAGCCCCGCTAAGCCACCTCCCCTGCCCTGGGGGGGCAGTCACGTACCCTTTTGATGTTACAGAAGATGAGGATGAGGAGGATCCAGAAGAAAACAGCGATAACCCCAGTCCCAATTAGGATGACAATCTCCACATTGGTCCTGTCATCTGAGCCTGTGGGACAGGAGGGAAATTATAGCTTCAGAGATTCCCATTCTGTGCCCCAGCTCAGTCATCCCTTGTGGCCTGCTTCAGGCTGCGGGGAGACTGGGGAGGTGTGTTTGCCTGAGCTAAACATGCTCTGGACTACAGATTCTCCTGTCAGAGCACCATGCCACCAGCCAGGCCGAGGGGCTTTCGCTGCATCCCACTGCCTGGTGTCACAAGGAAGAGGTGTGGGACCTTGGCCACGCTCCTACTCCACCCCTTTATCCCCAGGGGTGTCGTAGCTGCTGGTACCTTCCACGGAGACACTGGCCGAGGAGTTCACACAGCCCTTAGCATTGCAGACGCTGCATAGGTAGAGCCCCGCATCCTCCTCCCTCACCCTCTGAATGCTCAGCCTCTGGTTGAAGTCTGCCAGGTCGATCCCTGTAAGGCACAGAGGGTTGCAGTGGTCACTCACAGGGAGGGGGGATTAGTATAATGCACTCATTCATGCTCAAAACAAGGCTCCTATTTTTTGGCTGGTTCGTTTTAGGTGGCAGAATGAAATTGCACCAGCTGGTAGAGGCTCTCTTCTGGGGTCTGATGGCTCCAGAAATACCCTGGAAGGGCCTTCCCCAGGCAATGCATGGAGGGGACGAAACCCCTGCAGACAATGCTGGATGGGGATGGTGCCCAGGCAGTCCAGCTGGTGTGTCAAACCCTGATTCAGCTCCAGGACCTGTTCCTTTCCCTTTGCAGTGTACCTGGATCCCTTCCTTCTGTGGGATTGGGGTTGGTCCCCGTGTGAGCAGACATGACAAGCACTGGGTTGGGAGTAAGAATATGAATGATTTATCTCTCTTTCTCTGCTCTCCAGTTGAATGTGCACATGCACGGACAGTGCCGAGTCAGGCCCTAGGGCACAGACTTGGCTGGTGACACTGCATCAAGCTGGGATAGAACATGATTAAAACCAGAGTTCAGCCAATTTGGAGAACAGGTGCCTTTGCCTGGGCACAGCACCTCCCAGAATCCAGCAGTGTTCGGCTCTCTGGCCACCAGACATGATGCCCTGCCTTTGATTCACCCCAGCCCACTGTACCTGACACTTCTTCCACCAGTTTCTCGTCTTTGTACCAGCTGATTTCAGGAACGTGGTTGCCATCCACCTTACAGCGCATCTCTATGGAGTCACTGACGTTCACCCAAATGTCTGTCAGGTTCTGCTTGAGGCGGGGGATCTCCAGGGCTGGAGGAGCAGCACAAAGAGGAGGAGGGGAAAACGGGAAAATGATTGATCAAATAATATCTGTGTTCCTGGGGAGCTTTGGGTCTCTGACCCCTGCTGAAGGGTGTCTTGAGAACCCAGGTGCCCTGCCTTTGCCACCTTGAGTTTAGCTTGCTTGCATGGCTTCCCCCGGGGATAGATTGGGAAGTTGATGGCAGCAAGAGCACCAGCTCTCCTCTGTCACTCCTGCCTGCCCTGTGGGCCCTCACCCTGCACAGAGATGTATTTCTTGTGGCAGTGCTTCTCCCGAGTCTTCCTGTTCTGCACCTCACACACGTAGTCTCCCTCCTCGCCCAGGGAGATGTTGGGGATGGTGAGCAGCAAGGTGGCATCATTGGAGTCGGGCTGGAACCGCAGGTCCCCCTGCATCTTGGTGGCATAGTGGTGGACGTTCTTGCAGTCCAGCACGAGGGGGTTGCCCTCCTCGTCGTGGAGCTTAGAGAGGTTCAGCCGATACCACTGCAGGTTCTCATAGGTGTAGTTGTCCGCGTTGCAGCTCAGCTGTAGGTCCTGCCCCTCTATGGGCTCTTCCGAGGGCTGGGACTCAATCTCAAACCCGTCTGGAATGGCTTTCAGGAAGGAAATGAACATGTGAATGAGTTTCCATGGCTGAGCTGCCAGACACAATGAAATTGTCTCCTCGGGCTCAGCTCTCTGAGACTCCCCTGTTCTCAGCCAGGGTAGAGGAAACCACTATCTAGAGCAGAATTGTAACGTGCAAGTTTCTAGCAACCAACAGCTTAAGTTGCACCCAGCAAGTGCTAAGGGATATGCTGAAGTCCCAGGGTCAAATTAGGATGGGGTCACATATGAAACAAGCCTGGGAGGTCTGAATTAGGCTGTTACTGCTTTCAACTCAGCTGCAGCACTCTGGATTGCACATATGCTTGCTTTTACACATGCAGGCAGTTACACAGCCAGGCTGGACCACTGTACACGCTGAGCATTACTGGAGCAGTGATTGCAGATGTTCATCTGCCTCCACAAAAGCTGGTGGCTCTAACAGCACAGGTACTACCTATGAGGGCCATGAGCCCAGGCTTCTGGGGTCTGTCCAGAGAGGCATGAAGATGCTTCTGCTGTGCTCTTGCCGGGCTCCCTGTCCCCAGGGAACAGGCAAAGAGTCCCAACAGCTCGGGGTACCGCTGGCAGGAAGCTTATACAGCCCCTTATGGGACAGGACTCCAGCCCACACTGCTGGGCTCTCATCTTCCTACCACCACCACAAATCCGTGGGGACCCTGCCGAGGGGCTCGGGCCAGTGGGACCCTGCCTGGGAGCGGGTCGGGCAGTGCCACTAGAGGATGCTCTTGGACCAGGCACATCCCCAGCCCAGGGAGCTGCCTGGGCCTGAGCCAGAAGGACATCCCCAGCCCAGGACCTGCCAGGGCTGCTCCAGGACCTAGGCACAGGCAGAGCCGGCTCATCCCCAGGTCTGCCTGCGCTATCTGCTGCCAGGGCTCCAGGCTTTTACCACTCAGCAGAGCTCTGGCGTAGCCCCGCTTTCCTGCTGGCTTCCCAGTCACTGTTTAAGGGGCTAACTGTGAATGACAGGACCCGGCAACTCGAGGGACCTGCGTATGTCAAGCAGAGAGCTCAGCTGACGCAGGTGGAAGGGACGTCTGCAGTACTCACTGGTCACGTAGAAGTAGATCAGCCGCTCATCTCGACCCACTTTATTAGAGGCAATACACTTGTACATGACTGAGACGTTGGCCTCCTGGATGGCCAATTTGCTGACTGTCTGATGGAGGAAGAGAGCATAACGAGGAGTTAGGAGGAGCAAGAGGGAATAGAAGTAGGATTGGTGCTGCTCTCTGGCAGACAGCAAAGCACACAGCAAGCCCCCTTTCCAAGCTGTACCTGGGAAAGGGTTATGCAAAAATAGCTCCTTATTCAATAGCCCTTTGTGCATTTCAGACCTCATCTGGTGGCTCTAGCAACAGAAAAAATGGTTTTATTCCTGATCTCTGCTCCTTTTCATGGAGCCCTGCTGGCACAGGTGCCTCTCCATGCGAGCAAACTTCTTGCGAAGCCTCTTGGGTCACCATGGGGACAGGCCTGTGCCCTGCAAGGGGGACATGAACACAATGCAGGGCTGAGGGGATGGTTAAGCTCCTGCTAAGCTTTATAACAGTGGGGAGAAAGGGAAAGGGCACCAAGGCTTTGATTCCCTGAGCCCGCTGCAGTTAAGTGACTACTTAGTGTCCCACAGAGTTCAGTGGAGTTTACAGGTACTTACAGACCTGCAAGCGCTCCTTTTATCCATAAGGGGAAATCAAACCTGTGAAAGCACTCCAACTCTCAGCACTTCAGGAAAAGCTGTCATCTCCCTTTAAATTCTAAGCGTACATAGACATGGTCCTAAAAACTTCCTCCCCCTTGTAACTAAGATTGGGCAAACAGCCGTGCTGCTGTCCTGGGAGCACAGACCCAGGAGGTGCTGCCTCCAGATAAGCCAGGAAAGGCAGCTGGGGAGTGAGGCTGCTCTCCTCCTCCCGGCTCATTCTGCACACGTGTGAGCCGCCAAATGTGTTACAAGCACTCCTCTTAGAGGAGATCTGCGGTTTAAAGCACAGGTTTCTCCTCCCTCCCAGTCTGAATGACAAGTTAATCACATGCAAAAATCCCTCTGAGAGTGATTTAAAACACAAAAAAAATTGTATTCCTACAGGAAAACTACTTTGCCTTTGCTACTCATCCCATAGACTTTAGGAAGCATTTCCCTTCTAAGTGGCAATGTATTAGCTTGCGTTAATCAGAAGGAACAGTCATTCATTCAGTGCATATTCAATACAGCTGAAGTGACTTTATTACTGGTACTCTCGTGCGTTGCCTTTTCCGTTTCTCGGGGTTATTCAATACAGCTGAAGTAACCCTATTGCTGGCACTTTTGTGTGCTGCCTTTCCTGTTTCTTGGGGATTTTCCTTCTAATCTGCACTGTTACGTTTGAGTTGGGGTTTCTGGGTTTGACATCATGCTGCTGCCTGCAGTGCATGGCTGTGCACTGCACACCCTGTGGCTCATTCTGGCCTTTCTGGACAGAACAAAAAACAGAGGAGGATGGTAAGAGAAGACAGGCAGAAAGGGGAGGGAGAGGAAGAGAAAGCAGATTTGAGGACATAGCATCCCACTGCAAGTGGAAGAGCTGCACAACCTAAGTTGGACCTCCAGGATGGTTACAACCAAATAGATGAAATGAGAAGAACACAGCTGAGGGATAGGAGGAAGAGAAGAGGGACAAGGAACGAGGAAAAAAAGGAAAGATCAAAAGGGACCAAGATGAGAATCAGATATGGAGGGGGACACAAGGGCTTCTCACCCAGTAGCTCCCACCACCCCTGCTCGCCTCCCCGGGGGACACCAATCCCTGCCTCTCCCATCAGCTGCTCTGGGAGGAGCAGCATCTCCCCCTGCCACCCTTTTGGCAGAGTGACGAACTCCCGGCCAGGCCAGGGGACGGGAAGTGCCTTTGGAGGTGTGTAGGAAAACAGGAAGTGACTTTCGGAAACAGGGGCCCATTTGTTTGTTCTGCATCCCTCTGTGAGCGGCTGGTGCCCGACACCAGCGGGAACAGGAACCCCGTCATGGTGCAGACCTGACACTCGCGGCTACCAAAGAGACAGAAAGAAACAGGCAGCGAGCAGTGTCTGGCTGTTTGCAGGTCACACGCTGCAATGAGGGAGAAATCTTCCTTCCAGGGAGGAAACACTGTGATGGAGAAGTGAGCTCTGTGGGGCACACGTGCTCTCACTCACAAACATGCAGCGGATGGACGCCGGCATGTCCGTACCACCCTCGCCCCTCTGGGATGGGGACAGCTAGATGAAGTGCCCTGCTACACACGTGCATGTTCCTGAGGCCAGAGATTTCCCGGTCCGTCCGTGACTCCTGCTCTCCTTCCCCAGGTGCTCAGGCTGCTCTGTGGGGTTTGGTTCTCCCAAAACAGCTCAAGCACAAATATTCAGAAATGGCCACGGGAGCCCTGATAGCACACATCACCCATGCACACCGTAGCTGGGCGCCCTGTATTCAACAGCGATCGGTGTAAAGCCTCCTGCGCAGTCGGCCCCAGAGGGAGCCTCTCTGGACGCAGGGTAATTTCTCAAAGATGACAGCTCTCCCTCGCCCTGGGGCTGCCTGGTACTGCGGAGCCCCAGAGCTGGAAACGGCCGCTGATGGTTTACTTTAGCAGCAGAGGTGTGAAGCCCTCCCCAAATCTGTCTCTGCCAGGCTTGTTTTCAGCCACTTTTGCTGGCCGATTGCAAAGGATCCCTCCGAGGGTGTCTCCAGCTCCCGGCTCTGGGATGGGCTTGGGGCTACGGCCTCACCTTGTTCCGCCCCTCCACGAACTCCACCCAGGTGTCAATGCTCTCGATGGGGTTCACTGCATCCTGCTGCGACACATCTTTCCAGTCCTTGCACTCAGGCATCCGGTCCCGCTGATGGCGCCTTGCTGCCCGGTGCCGGCTATTGCTAATCCAGCAGCCGGGGAGGAGCAGGAGAAAGAGAAGAGAGACAGAGGGTCAGCTGGGAAGGCAGCAAAAGTAGCTTTGTGTCTGAGAACTGATGCCCCTGTTCTCTAACTCTGCAAAATTTCCTGTGTCTTCCAGTTACACAGTTCTAATGTGCTTTATAAGGGTGCTCCACAATCACGAGTGAGGCAAACATCTATAGTTGTGAGAACTGAGGCAGGGAACAGATACTGGTGTGCCAGGCAGCGTCTTCACCCCCAGGTCTGCAGTTTCATCCTTCCCTGTTAAGGGTGGAGAAAGGCAGGGGGAAAATCGGTTCATGTGTGCCTGGGGCAGTTCTTGATGCCACTTTACTCAGCAACAATGCCCTAAATGCCTGCTGGGACTGTGAGCAGGGATGTCACAGACTGGGGGGGGTGCTGGCCTGGAGAGCTGCCCCTGATTCAACACAGAGCGGGAGAGAAACATCCTAAGTAGAGACACTGCTGGTGTCTCACAGGGGCTTGGTGGTCCCTCTTTGGGGTGAGACAGGCGAGCGGAGAGAAGTGCCCAAATCTGTCAGGGACCTGGGATGCTGCAGCCTGCAGGGTGCTTCTGAAATGCAGGTGGGGGAGGGAGATGGGAGGGTCTGCCCAAAACCCAGGGTGGGAGGTGCAGAGGGAAAGGGCTTACCGTGACAGGGAAGCAGGAGGGAACTGAGTGCCCAAAAGCAGTGGCAAGGGTGTGTGCTGGCAGTGCAGGGCAGAGTGCTCAGCGGGCCGAGCATATCGGTGAGCTGTGTAAACAACAGGAAGCTAGAAAGAAGCCTCCTGCATCCTCTGGAGCTATGCTAGGCAGAAATACGGTGGCCTTGGGAGACAGTGCTCATAATTCATGGGCCCTTCTGCTTCCTGACAGGGCCACAGTGCGCTTGCATGCGATGGAGAGCTCTCTGGTGTCCCTGGCTTGGCAACAGCCTGTACGGGGCTGCAGGACCTGGCTTCCTCCAGGCACCCTGATGTCCTCCACCCTGACTGCTCTGGCTACAACTCCACAGCATCCCTTTTCCTTCTTCCTGTGAGGCTGCTGCTAAAAAATGCCACTGCAGCCCTGCCTGGTCCTGGCCCAGCTTCCCAGGGCCTACTTATTTGTGCAGCCTGTACAAACACCCTCCGGACAAACCATCCTGGCAGCTGGCAGAGATCTGGTACTTCCACCAGACTCAGCAGCTCTTCTCCACATGCAGCAGTTCTTCTTCCCTGCCTATGAGTGCTTTTGCTTTCATTGTTACACAGCAGAAGATTAAGGACCAAAAAACCACAGGGACCTTAGGGCAGGAATGGGTGCGCCCCTGCTGCTGTCTCAGGGTCTCACCGAGGAGCTGTGACAATTTCTCCTGCAATCTGCCTCAGTTTCCCCATTAGCACAGTGGTCAGCGGTTTTATTGCAGGTGCTGCGAGGTGTGGCCGGGCCGTGGACATCCCTTGCCAGATGCAGATGGCTGAGGACACAGGGGAAGCTGTGGAAGCCCTTGGTGTGTGAGGACCAGCCAGGCTGGACAAAACTCCCACACGGAGCACAAGTGTCTCCAGTGGGCTCCGCTCTGTGTCTCCACAGAGTGAGTGGGTGTATGGTGCTCTGAGCTATCAGTCAGTGCTGTCCTCCTTTTGCCATGTTGTGGCTGGGAGAGCAAAAGCGAGACGGGGTCTCGGGGACAGCCATGGTGCCCAAGGAGCCCATAATGCCATGCTGGTGGCCTGGTAAGGCACGGGTGTTGGAAGAAACGGCACTTACAGGCTGCGTCGGGAAAACATCCGACAGGGCATCCATGGCCTCCACTGCCACTGGATCACCTCCGGCGCCGGGATGCCATAGACTGTGCAGGTGAGGGCCTGGGGGCTCCTCCGGGAGTAGATGCTCGGGGAAGATGCTTCCTTCTCGTGGATGCGTGGAGGAACTGCAAGGATCAGAGTGACACTGTGAGCAGCCGCGAGCTCAGCCACTGCATCCCCAGGCCAGACACAGCCCTCCCCAGGTCCGTCTATAGAGAGACTGGGCACTAAAGCACTATGGCTCTCAGGGCAGCTCCTGGGGAGTTCAGGCCTGCAAGGCAGAGCAGATTATATTCAGGCAGATTCAAGTGATGTGATTTCTCCTTCCTCTGCAGAGTGTGACTGTCTGGATGCTGCAAGTCTCAAAGCACTGTCTGGCAGCCCCCAGCACAGGGCTACAGAGCCTGCTGGAGACAAATCTCCAAGCAGCAGTGCCCTTCCAGCTTTTTTTTTGTGTGTGCTGGCACCTGGTTCCTGCACAACAGGGACCAGTTTCTGCCAGGGGACAACTCCCTGGGAGCTTCCCACCCAGAGGAACTGCTCCATCTCCAGGCTCCACGTGCACTGCCTTCAAGTGCACATCAGTCAGGGTCACTCTCAGCAGCATCTCCAACTGCACTTGGGAAATGGCCCCTGAGCAAGGACATATCCTGTCCAGGGTGATGGAGCCAAGGAACAAAACTGTGCTGTATTGCCCAGACTACAAGGAACCAACCTCACTGTAACCAAAGCATCCTTCAGCAATGGGGGAGGAGATGATGTAGGTACCAACTGCTTTAGGACAGCAATGGGGACTTGGTCTCAGAGCAGCCCAGAGGCTGCAGCCGTGGGCTCAGCAGTCTCCCCCAGCCCCAGTTCTGGCCCCGTCCCTTACCATTGACGACTAGCTGGAGGCTGATGCGCTTCTCCAGCCCCGCCAGCCTGTTCCGCAGAACCAGCGTGTATGTCCCAGCATGCTGCTCCGACACATCCTTGATCTGCATTGAAGATTGAGATTGCTTGGGAATTAGCTTCCCGTCCTTGTACCTGCAGGGAGGCAGAGAAAAAATGCAGCCATGGGGAGGAAGTGTCCCACTAGCAGCTGGGCAGGGGTTTGCTGGTCCCCACTGAAGCACAGTCAGGGTGCCCCTTGCCAGCACTGGAGACTTCTCTGGAGAGGCCCCTGGGCTTTCCCTGGAGCTGAGTGATGGGTCTTTGCATTGTCTTGTATGGACATGTGTGGGGCTGTGGATGTTGTAGCTCTGCCCTGAGCAATGTGCAGCTGCAAAGCTCCCAGCTCCCAGCCAGCTCTGGCAGGAGTGCAGCACGATGTGGTGCAAAACTTGGCCCGCTCTCTTGCTCCTTTGGGCAGCCGTGATCACCGCTGCAAGGGGGATGAGAGGGGCAGCTCCTGTGGGAGCTCTACTTGTCCCCTCCAGACAGCGCAGAGCTGCCAAGTCAGGCCAGGACCTTTGCTGTTTCTCCCTGAGACCTCACCTCCTCCTGTCCCAAGCTGTGCAGCTGAGAACCAGGGCAGGTGGGAGAAATGACCCCCATGAGTGGAAAAAAAGGGATATTTGGGACCATCTTGGCCACAGAGGGACCTTGCAAGGAGGTCAGGCTAGGCTTCCCTACTTGGCAGAGGGAATGAGGAGAGGAGAAGGTGGCTCAGGCTAAGAAAGGTGCGTTACCACTGGAAGTCTGGCGGGGGGTAAGCCACGACTTTCACCGGAAGCTTCACGGCTTCGTCTCCTGCGGTGGCTTCTATCACTGGGCCCTTCCTCCACTCCACGTTGATGAAGGGCTTTTCTGCAAGAAAAAATGGTGAGCATGGAGGAGAGGAGAGCACGAAGGGACAGACTGTCACTAAGCTTTGCTGTTCCCCACAGGGCCTGACAGCAAGGACCAAGGACAGGTAGGGTGTTGTGGCAGTGCAGTTGAAAATGACTACTTCTCTGAAATGATGAAGTAAAAATAACCAAAATCCACTATTGTCCCATCTCCCCCTCTTCCACACCCCTGTTCCCAGCAGGCCCCCCACCCAGGCAGGACCAGGCAGACTGGCACAGCGCTACTGCCTCTGCCTCACCGTGGGGAGCCAGCGGGGCCGCAGGGAGGCTGTGCTGCCCTGTGACCTTCTGCTGCCAAGAGAGAGCCACCCAGTGCTGACGGTGCCTTGTGCACCCGCAGTTGGGTGCCTCCCAGGCCAGCCATGCAGCAGGGGCACTGCGTCTGCCGCATGAGACCTGTGTGTCCTGCCATTCGGGCTAATTTGGTATTTGCATCTCTATCTCTCATCATCGTGGCACCTTGCTGAGTAAGATTGTGCTCCCAGTGTGGTGCTGGGGTGCAGAAGGGCTGAGGGACTGGAGGAAGGATAGGTCTCACTAAAGCAGAGTGGGATGGAGGTGCAGGAGCCCCTTTACTGAGCCTTGGACCGAGCACTGCCTAAGCAGTCCAGGGATCATTCTGCTTGCAGCTCAGCTCCGGCTGTGGCTCTGCAAGGGAGAGGAAGGCACCGTACCATGCACGATGACGTCGGTGCTCTCCTCCAGCATCTGGGCCCCGTTGGTGGCAGTGCATGTGTACTTGCCCAGGTCCTGCTGGCTGACGTTGTGGAGGGTCAGGATACTGGAGAGCTCCGTGTGTGTCTGCAGGGACCGGCGCTCGGGCTCCATCACTGCCCGCTGCGTCTGTGGGAGATGACAGAGCGAAGGGGATGAAAGACATCAGCGGGATGGGGCTGTGCAGATAGGCTCCTCCAGTCTGCGCTTCTTGCTGCCCAGTTCTTGCCTCTCCCCGGACAGGCTTCTCCACCACTGACTGCTATCCTCAGGGATGGAAAGGCAACGAGCCCTGTGTGACTGACCACCTGAGGCTGGGGTCAGAGTTTAGCCCATGTTTTGCTCTGATCTGCAGCCCAGTAACCAGGCTGGGAGCCCTATAGGTACGTGAACAGTGATGCCCTCAGGGGACTCCCCTGTCTCACTGTTCACAAGAACCAGAGGCTACAACAGGGGGAAAAGAGCAGGGAAGGGACCGCCTCGCAGGCTTTTGGTAACCAGGGCTGTGTGGCTAGAATAGCTCCTTTTAAGCCAAGGATGTTTGCTCTGGATTTGCTCTGGTGGAAGTGAAGCCAGTGTTTGCCCAGGAGCGCCCCAGAGTAATAACACCTCAGCAAGGAGCATGCTTTCTGCCAGGAAAAGGGGTCTTCCCTCTGTCTGTGTTCTTCTGCAGGAGAGTAAAATGGGAAAGCACTCTGACCGAGATGTCCAGGGCACAGCATGGTTAGGGTCATTAAGCAGACCCCTGCCAATGATGCGAAGAGGAATAATGAAGGGGCAGGAGGGGATGACTCAGAGAGAAGTGATTCGGTGCACAAGGAGCTGCTCTGTTTGCTAGTACCTGTTTGCCAGGGTAAGTCCACTGGAAGCGGACACCGGAGTTGAACTCGGCCCACACTGTGCAGTTCAAGACCAGCTTCTCTCCTACTAGCAGCTCCATGGCTTTCTTGGGATACAGCTGGATGTCGTACAGCTCGCTCCCTGATGCGGAAGAGGCAACAAAAAGACATTTCCGATCTATTAACTCTTTGACTCAGACTATGCAGTTACAGGAGGCTTGGGTATGACCTCCGGCAGCTTGGTCTATCTCTACCTGGCACACGGCAGAGGAGATATAAGCACCATGCAGAGTCTGTGTAGCTAGAGAGGACCATAACAGCCCCATGAGCCACACTGATGGACTTCAGAACCATCCAAACTGCTCCCCCCAGCACCTTCTCAAATATTCACCTGCTATATGGATGATGAAGAAATTGGATTTGAAGACCTTCTTGTTGATGACAGTCTCACACTGGACAAACAAGGAGTCCCTGATCAAGTGTGTGGGTACTTGCACCCCCTTCTTGTTGTCCCAGAAAGTGCTTTTGCCGTCAGGGTGGATGAGGGAATTTTGCTGGAAAAATCAACATTTTGCCAACTGAAATAAGAGGGTAACAACATTCCCACCCCACCCTTCCAGGCTTTACGCTGGCTAACACATCCCTTTTGTGGGAAGAAATGATGCAGCATCATGCTGTGCTGGCCTCCCGCCCTCTGGCCCCGAGGGTTTGTCATCTAGGAATCGCAGCCTCCCCTATACCCTGAGCGGCCGTATCCTGCACCACAAGCGTCCCCGTCTGCAGAGCGGGCCAGAGACTTCCAGGAATGGAAACTTCTAGTGATAGCTAAGGAAACTGATGCTGATGTCCCAAACATCGGCCCCACCGGGATGAGCGCTGACCTTGGGTAGTGTCCTTCCCGGGCAAGGGAAAGGCCCCTGGCCCCCAGAGTGTCCCTGGGGGCCTTTGTACAATAGTAACACTCATCCTGGAAGGATGTATTTGCATTGTAAAAAAAAAAAAAAAAGAAAAAAAAAAGAAAGAAAAAAAGAAAGGAAAAAAAAAGAAAAAAGGCACAAGCGAACTGATAACAGAGTTGTTTTTAGCCATCAGCCCCAGAGCTGCAGCCTCCTCCCTTGTGGGGATGACGACCACCTCGAGGGTTTGTAGATCACAGAGACCAGAGCAAAGAGGGGATGCCATGGGGAAATGGATTAAAACAAAGTTTTGTTTTGTTTCGCAGAGCTCCAGGGAAGAGAAGCAAGGTTGGCAGGAAACCCGTGGGGTTTGCCCAAGGGAACTGGACAGCACAGCTTCAACCAGCAAATAAAACGAGGAAGCCAGTGGCTTGTACTTTCCATGGAAAATGTATCCCATGCATTTTCCATTCCTGGCAGTGCCTGTGCCGCTTCAATTCAGGCAATTACAAATGCAGAACAAACGCAATACATGTCAGTCCAGAGTGTCCCACTGGCCGAGCTCTCACCAAGATCAGCGTGACATTAAGATCTGGGATGGACACAAGGCATGGTACCCAAGTATTCTCTTTCTTGCTGATGAGGAGGGTCTCCGGCTTGTTGATAAATGGCTGTTCAAAATCTGAAGAAGAAATATAAGGAGAAGAACAACTAAACAGAGGCAAGAAAAGAACTGGGAAGAGGGACAAGCCAGAAGAAAAGGAGGCTTTCTGGTGTTCTTTAAAACAGCATGAGCCTGCCAGAGGGAGTGGTGTTGAGCTGGACAGCCCCATCTGCAACGTGTGACAGTCGGAGGAGACACCTGGAGCTCGGGAACACAAAGGGAGCCGCCGTGGCAGGCTCCTCTGCACCAAACACCACACCGGTGGAGCGGCACTTATGTGACATTTGGGCAGTGCTGGAAACGACCTCTCCTTTCCTGGCCGCCTCAAGGTCTCTGCCTGGGTTTGACCCTTTGTGAAACTGGCAGGTCTCGTCCTGGGCTTAGCGCCTGCCCAGCTGGTGACTGCTTGGCCCCAGGCAGGGACAGCGCAGGGCTGTGCCGCCCTGGTGCAGCAGCAGGCAGCGCGACCTTCCAGGGCGAGGAAGTGATCCGCAGCGGAATGGTATGCAGATGTCATCCTGCAGCCACCCTGGCCGGCAGATAAACAGATGAGCTGAGCTTTCAAGGGCTGCCACCCCACTGCCTCCCAACTGCTGCAAGCACAAATATTGACAGGAAGAGCAAACCCACCCAAAATTAATCAGTGAAATGACTTAGCAAGGCCTGGGGTGTTACACTAAATTCCATGAGGAGCCAGCACCAAGAAGCAAAGCGTTTGAAGAAGGGGCTGTCCCATCCTCCTGGAGCATCTTTCTTATGAGGAAAGGCTGAGGGAATTGGGTCTTTTTAGTCTGGAGAAGACTGAGGGCGGATCTTATCAATGCTTACAAATACTCAAAGGGAGGGTGCCAGGGGGATGGGAACAGTCTGTTTTCAGTGGTGCCCAGTGACAGGACAAGAGGTAACGGGCACAAACTTGAACATGGGAAGTTCCATCTAAACCTGAGGAGGAACTTCTTTCCTTTGAGGGCGGCAGAGCACTGGCACAGGCTGCCCAGAGAGGTTGTGGAGTCTCTGACTCTGGAGACATTCCAAACCCGCCTGGACGCCGTCCTGTGCAACCTGCTGGAGGTGACCCTGCTCTGGCAGGGGGGTTGGACTAGATGATCTCCAGAGGTCCCTTCCAACCCTCATCATTCTGTGATTCTGTGATCCTGCTCAGTGTGTTGCCTGTGTCAAATGAGGCAAGCCGAAGCAGGGCTCCACGGTGGGAGGGAGTTGATGGCAGCATATAAAGGAGATGTGCCATGGCCCTGACCCATCATGCCAGCCACCATCCAGACACAGAGCACAAAGCCCAACCTGATCCCAAAGAGATGGCAAGCTAACAGGGCAGCACGGACCCCGTTTCTGGTTCTTTCTCAGATACCCTTGAAAGAGCTGGTGAGACCAAGATGCAAAATACACTTGTATGGCAAGCCGTGGCTGACCAGAGGGTAGGTTTGTCGTGCAGTGCCTCATGCCAGCTGCTGCTGAGGCACCTGCTCATGTGTCTGCTTGGCAGCACTTTTCTTTAAAACTAATATTTCAGTTTGAATGTTTTTTCTACTCTTTGGACGCACCCAAACAGGGCACCCAGGTTAACTAAATGGGATGAAGACAAAATCGGGAGGAGAGACAACAATTACGAGGCTGCTTGGTGTCCTCTGGCAGTGCCTCACTGACGAACGACTCCACCTGAAATATCAGCCCCTGCCTGCCCATTCCCACAGGGACACATACCTCACGGGATGCTCTGAATACAGACTCGTCCCTAGTGTCTCTGCTGCCTGCTGCTGCCAACTTATTTCCTCTGTAAGAGTCGTATCTCTGGAAATGTCCATCCAGCACATGGACATGATTGGCTTTGTCAATGGGAACCGTCCCCTGGGTGAAGGGGGCTGCATAAGGAGGTGGTGGGGCTCCCCCAGGGACCTGCTAGGGAAGATCTTACGGATTCTGGTACGCTGGAATTAGAGCAAATGATTCCAGTGGCCTTAAAGGCTACTCTTTGTTCAGCTGTATTGCAGCTAAACCATTGCTTTAAAGGGACTGTAGCACGAGGATATCTGTTTGTCCAACCTGAGACTCTTTCCCTCTGCCACGCAAGCCCTAAAGCTGCCCAACTAAAATGACAAGTCAAAGATGAATTTGGTAATGATCCCCATTTGGGGATCCTGCTGTTCAAATCATGTTGGGCCCAACTCAATCCAGCCCAGTACTCCCACTATTAAGTGCATAAAGGGAATTCCTTTAATTTTTGATCTATAAAGCTGTTGCTTCAGTGAAAGTCATGCTGCAAAGACCTACTCTGGGTGAAACACTTTTTTTCACAGCTTAGGTGAAATGAGCCATGCACAGGAAATGTGTTGGTCAGCTCTTATGAAAACAAGGATTCCCCAGAGAATTCTTGTCTTTATTTCCTGGGGTTTTGTGCTGCCACAGGATTGCTATCTTCCGAAATCACAGATTTGTTTCCGAGTGTGAACATGTTCCTCGTTCCCCTCCCGAGCCCTGGGCGCGCGAGGGGAACAAGGTGCACAACTGCCAGAGGTAAGAGACTATGAGGTCCCCTCCAAGCTCAGATGGCAGCCAAGAACTAACTGATTTACTGGGCTGGTCCTGCTGCCAATGAGCTTGTGATTCATGCACTAACTCCCCTTTCTGACCACATCACATATTTTCTGTAAGGCTGTCTTAATGGGTCGGATGGGAATAATTTAGCATCTTCTTCATTAATATATGCTCAGCCTTATGAGATGGGGACTGTACATATCCTATTCCACCCTGATGAGGAATTCTGTATGTTTACAGCGCTATCTGTAGCTGTAATAAAATACACACCTAACCAGACACATGGGAAATGAGACGTATGTGTGGAGAGTTCATTTGAGAACTGAGCTGCAGGTAAAATACAGAAGAACCCATTTTTCCAGCCAAGCAGAGATATTTTGTTCCTGGCAATTCCACCAAGCTCTTAACATGAGAAATGAGGCTGATGGATAAATCTGTGGTCTGATCATGCTGTCTCCAAATATCCCCGACACTTACATCAGCCCTTCCAAGCTCTCGAGGGACAGTTTCACATTGCAGCCCAGTTCAGCAGGAACAGGCAGAGCTTTATCTGGATGTTCTGCAATGGCTACAGTTACCGTATGCCTGGGTTTTCCTGACATGTCCCTTCTCCTGCTTGAAAGTCTGTCCTGTCTGGAAAGGCGGATTCTGAGGTTTCCTGGATGTTTGATAGCCATAACAGGGCACAGCCTGATTGGAATGAGTATGAACTTGTGCTGTGTAGCCATGTGCACAGCAACGCTGTGAGGTGTTGGCTGGATCTGTTGCACACACGCTGTCCACAGGCACTGTGAGTCCCGTGGGCCCTGACAGCGTGGGATTTATTGCCCCTAAGCTACACCGCATGTGCACACTTGCTGCTTTCTGGTAAACAGGAGAGCCATTACCGAGCTGCAGATGAGGCCGGAGGTGAGAGAAGGTGGGTAAGGGGGCAAAGGAAGTAGCATTTGCTGGATCACACAGAAAATCAGGCTCTTGCAAATGTGTTCCCCGCGTGTACACCAGTTAGGTTATACTTATTTTCAGCATGTGTAAGAAGCTCTCTGCCTCCATCCCCATACAACACTTTAGAGTGTCTCAACACCCCTGCCCAACATGTCTGGGATCCGGGGAAGCTCTGTCGTGTTTCAGGATGTACAGCAGAGCCCATGGGAAAAGGAGGCAATTGCCCAAACAGACCCCAGTTCCTCAGCAGCTGCCCGGCTTTTCTGCCCAGCTGCATTTTTCTCCGCATAGTTGCAGAGGCAAACTTGGCTTTGCCCTGGGACTTCTGAAAAATGCATCTTGTATGTCATGACCTGCCTGGCTCGTGACAACTGCACCAACTAATAAATGGGGGCGGAAAGAGAAATAGCTCAGCCAACTGTTTCCAGGGGACAGCGCTCGTTTATCTTGCTGGAGAGTGCTGCGAGCAGTGGGGGAGACAGCAGAGGAGGAGCCCCTGGGGTACGGAGGAGCTGGGTATTGGCCTCGCAGCCACTTGCTGAGCTGAGGTTCTAGCTCCAAGCCTGGTGGACAGCCCTCCTCCTCCAAAACACGTCCTATAACCCTGCCTGCGTGGGCAGCCCCTGCGCAGACAGCGTGGAGAGGAGCATCTGGGTCTGCCACTGTGGAGCAGCTCCAGGGCCATCCAGCCTGGGGACAGGAGGAGGGTGCACATGGCATTTGTACCACTCCTCCTCTCCCTCTCAGCTTTACAGAACATTACCATCCCTCGCTGCTAGCATCTTGGAGAGCCCCCAGCTGTCCAGAAGCTAACTCTTGTGCTTTTTTTAGCAGTGGAGCGTCTCTGAGGCCCGGCTCTCACTCCTTAAATTCCTGCATTCCAGCCCGGCTGGAGCGATGCCCCCAGGCCGGGACGTAATTGAATCCCAGGCGCTGCCTCCATCCCCCAGAAGTGGACGGATATTGGTTCTCTCCAAGTGCAGGGAGCCAGCCCTTGGCCCCCTCCCTGAGCCTGCAGCAGCCATGCTCTGCCCTGGGAGGCTGGGGGGGGGTGGTGCACATCAGGCTTTTTAATCTTTCTGATATTGTGCTGGTGCATAGGCTGCCCCTGAGCTCCCCCAGCCTGAAGGCGCACACCACTGGATGGCTCTTACCTCTCACAAACACGTAGGCGCTGACTGCTGTGGTGCCCTCGATTTTGGCATCAATGTACTTGTAATAGCAGCGGTAGTAACCTGTGTCGTTCGCCTGGGTCTCCGTCAGCACCAGGACTTTACAGTATGGCTTCGTGCCGGTCCCCTCGCAGTCTTCTTCTCGGATTGCCCGGCCGCTGCTGGGGACTGCTGAGGCCACCAACTCGGTCTCCTTCTCCTTCCCAGCAGGGTCCACCTTGCCTCCGGGCCACGACCACTCCAAAGGGTGCTGGCCTCTAGACATGGGCAAAGAGAAGAGTTAGCTTTGGGCTGAGCAGGGTGAATGCAGTGGGGATTTAACTTACTGAAAAGAAAATTGGTTCTCTTTTACCCCAAACCAGGACAACCGCCCTGTGTGGCTCTGCGCACATCTGCACATGGCCCAGCCACCCACCGCTCTCGGGCTGTGGCGGAGCGGAGCAGCCATCCTCCGAGGAGAAAAACAGGCTCAAGGAGATGGCAAGCAGCTTTACTAATTGCTGGGCAAGCACAGGCTCGTTCCCTTATCCAGTCCACTTCTCCGACCATGCTAGGCTCTAAGATATCAGCCCACTCACAAGCAGGTCTTCCCCTCCCGTGACTTTGTCCTACTGGTATTGACGCCAGGACAGGGAGCCACTTAGGGGCTCCGAAGGAAAGGCTCCATTTATTCCCTGTTCCCTCTCATTATTAAAAGGGACCAGAGCTATTAAGAAAACACACAGATGTGATGAGTTCCCTTGGCTCAGTGCAGCTGCTGGCTGGGGCTTGGGGTGTGATGAATGGAGTGGGAAGGAGAATGAGGGAAGGAGAGCAGACTGGAAAGAAAACAAGAAAGAAAAAGCGGGAGGGAGTCAGGGATAAAAGACAGCAAGGAGAAAACAAGGGGAGGCTCAGCTGATCGCCTTCTCTCCAGCCGCCAGCTGTATTTCCTTCCCTGCTGCTATGGGAGGGGGTTCCCTGGATCTGCACAGCACCCTGCAGCCCCTACAACCCCCCAGCACGCTCCCGGGGCGGCCGCCCCTTCCCATCTCTGCAGGGACACTGAGCTACAGACCCCCCTACGAGGGCAGGACCGCGCAGCCTGTTCACCAGCAGCACAAAGACAAAGGGAAAAGTCCAGGAACTGCAAGAAACCCCCAGACAGAGCGTGCACGTGTGTATTTATATATAGCTGAGGATCTCCAGAGCGGGAGGCTTGCACATGCACATGTACGCACACGCCACCATAGCCTGCTATAACTGTGCTTGTTTACTACCAACAAAACAAGCTTTTATTCCATGTTGGAAGTTTCCTTCTGTGAAATCAGAGCCCCTTTCAGAGGAAGGCCTAGTCCCCACTTGAAAGTTTGCCAGTGTAGCTGAAAGTCACTTAAGAATGTGCAAAAAAAAAAAAAAAAAAAGAAACGGGAAAAAAAAAAAAAAAAAAAAGAAACGGGAAAAAAGAAGACATCACAAGAGACAGCTGTAGGGGTAAAAATGGCCTTTTGTCAGCACCGTTTGCTCTGTTAGGGGAAACTGGGTTCATCTATTATGCAAGTTGGGAATAGGCGTGTTGGCACACGCAGCTCCTCTGCCAGGGCAGCTCTGCGGGCAGATGCTTTTAAGCGCAGCCAGACCGTGACCGTCACCAATAGCTGGATCCAGACAGCAAGGGACAGCGAGGAGGAAGCGAGATAAGGTGCCATCGGAGGGCACAATGGCTTAGACGCAATGAGGACAGGATTTCTGTCCAAGCGTGGGGGAGAGACCTGCCCCTTTGTGTTTGTCTTCAGCAGCTGATTTATCTTCCTGCAGACTTTGCTCTCGTCCAGCTCCCGCTGCCTACCTCGCTGCGGATGGGTTCGGAGATGGTGTGCTGCACTCTCCCCTTATCACCAGGGATCTGGAGGCAGTGACGTGCCCTTGGGGACAGCCACGCAACCCCTCTGACCCAGCTCAAACCTTTGCATTCACTGAAAATGCCATCAGTGCCTGAGGCAGGACTGGAAGCACAGCTCCAGCAGCTTCTGTCCATGTATTACGCAGGCTTTTCCAAAGGGTCAGAGTCTCACAAACAATTCAATAAAAATAAGATGGTCAAATTTTGAGTTTTTCCCATCCTATGCATTGCACAGGGTAAAATAATAGTAAATCTGACCATCAAACTAGTAACACTCAGTGGCCTCTGCCAAGCCCATTGCTCTGCTGCACTGGCCCTGCTGGACCTGGAGCCGAGAGAGTCAGACCCCGACTGCGCAAAGGAGCCCCAAAGCTCTTTGCGTTTTCTCAGGCATTTTTGGCGCTCCACGTGGAGCAGAGTAATTGTACAAGTCTCCAGCGTTTCCGCTTTCTGTTTGTTTACCTTCTGGGATTTTCACGCATTATCAGATCCACTTGTTTTATTAACCATCAAGGCCAGCAGTAGCTGAGTGACACGTTTTTATATAAACACGGATGGGCCAGTACAAACAGACCTGCCGACCAGCCTGCGGGCAGCTCTAAACTAAGGCATTCCTTGCATCATGTGCTGCTCAAGCAGATTCGGTGGGGACACAGGAGGTGTAGGCATTAGTGTGAGTCCAAGTTAGCGTCGCTGATGTGTTAAGAGGACCAGAAGAAGGCAGGGACGAGGGCATGCCAGGCTCACTTGGGTTTACTTCTGAATCTATGCTCTGCATTTAGGGAAAGGTCCAGGCAGCAGTTTTGGATGGTTCCCTCCCTCCTATCTGTCACCTTCGAAGATTTGTTCCCAAGTTGTTTTCTTGCAGCTCTGTGATAATGTGCCTCTGGGCGATGGAGCCTGCTGATGCCAGCTGGAAACAGATGCACTGTAGGCTTCTCCACAGCTGTTTTCCTAAATCTTTTCAAGACAGATGCTCTTCAAGGGAGACGATGCAATTGGCACCACTTTTCTTCAATCCTTTTTGAAGCTCCCAAGCGTGGTATGATGGGCAAAGCTGGCTGTGGCTTTGTGGTTTAGCTGGGATAAGACAGATCCCTCCTCAGCACCGCAGAGGATATTCACAGCAGTCACACACGTGTAGGAAAGATCAGCAGGTGTTGTGTGTCCGCGGACACTGCTCCAGAGCAGTCATGGTGGGGCATTGCTGTATCCTCATGCTCCTTCAGCCCTGCCACAGCGCTCATTTCCTCCACAGGAGCCAAGAGGGCTCCAGGGTCAAATACTTCCTCTCTGCCAGAGTAGGGCTTGTGCATCCGCAAGCATCTGCGAGTCAGCTCTATTAACAAGTCAGTGGGCAGCATAGGACAACCTTGCCCTTCTTTTTCTAAATACCATGGCTGGGTGATGCTCCCTCTCCACCTGAGTGCTCAGCACCCACAGGATGGGATGGGATGGGATGGCTGGGGCTGGGCTGGCACAGCCAGGACCAAGTTGATCCCTCCGGAGGTTTCTGCTGTTGTGCAGCCGGCTCCTGTGGGCTCTGCTCCAATATTCATGAGCCGGAAAGCACAAGCTCTCCGTTTTCCCCCAGCGCAGGCTGCCGAGGGCATGAATGCAGAGATTCACAATATTCTTTTTCCTTCTTGGGATGGAAGCTCATAAAAGATGCACTGTCCGTGTGGGCATCAGCCCCTTTGTCCTGTTCTGCCACATGCTTAGATCAAAACATCACTGGGGCTCTCAGCCAGCCCTGGCACGATCCGTATTTTGGGGAATGCTCCTATGCTAGTCCCTTGCTCTGTCTGGACCTCTCACGGGTGCATGGCACTGGGTGATGGGGGTAACGTGCCTATATGTGACACCATTTGGAAAAGCAGAGACCTAGCATCTGGTGGCTCCTCGTGGGTGTGCTGTGTCTTTGGGTCTCTGTTAAGCACGCCCAGCTCCAGAGGCATCACCTATCCCATGGCCTGGCATGGACTCTGGTCACCGATGAGGCCAGGCGAGCTTGGGAGCAGGAGGGGGGCGGCAGAGCTGCGGGTGTGTGAGATCCAGGCTGCTGCAAGGGAGCCTGAGAGCGCAGTCGGCTGCGGGACTCTCACGCTTGGTGGGTGAAGCTTGAAAGGTCTCCAGGGAGTCTCACGCCGGGGGTTTTGAGCTCAACTTTCTGCTGCAGCACTGCTTCAAGCAGACCCATACTCCTGGCTCCAGGGCAGCTCAAAGAGCAGCCAGAGGACATCGTTCTCAAGGGAAGACCCAGGTCAAACTGAAGCCACCTCCAAACACGATGCTCAGCAGGGAATCCCTGGATCCTGGATTTGATTTCATATTTGTTTCTGCCCTACCCTGCCCCACCACTCTCTCCTTTGCTCGTTCTCTTGGTGGTCTGCCTGTTTTTCCCTTCAGCTCCCATTAACACAAGCCAGGTCTTCCTAGGGTGGGCCATGGTCCAGAGAAGAGGTTCGAGAAGCAGCTGGGTGTAATTAGAGATCCAGGGACCAGGAAAGATTTACTTTTTATTCAAATCAAGTAATAGTGTCCCACAGTCAAAATCCTCTCCTCAATACATTAAACAAGCACAGGCTTGAGAGCTCTAATGGAGAAAGGAAACCTCTGAGCCACACAGGAGATGCTGAGACTTATCCACCTGTGGATGGAGCACATTTGGCATAGCAGGATGCAGAGGTGGAGGGGAGCCAGGGAGCAACATGGGCAGAGGGTGCTGTTTGCAGATGGCCCTGCTGCTCTTCAGCTGGCTAGTTCAGTCCTGCACAGCACCTGGGAGCCAGGGGTAGGGATGTTCCTTATCTCAGCTGTGTCCATGCCAGCACACTGTATGGCTGCCGCCTAGTGAGCCTGAAAGACAAGCCTTGGCACCGCAGCAGGAAACGGGGAGCTTGCTGCCACTTGGAGAGACTCTGTAGCTTGTACGATGCTCCCTGCAAGGGCAGGCCATGCAGCATCTGCACTGGAAATAAGTTTTTTTTTTTTTTTCCCACTCCATGTGAGTTTCCTTCCTATTAATTGATACATAACAAATGCACAAGGAAAGGGCAATCTTGTCCTTCTCGGTACAGGAGGCTTTCCGCTTCATGGTGCTAAGCAGGTATGTTCACGCTTGACTGCAGAAGACACTTTCTTTAACCACACCTCTAACTCCAGCATGTCCTTTAGCCTTGGCTCAATCTGCAAACAACACCGTCTTGAAACGACGTTCTGTGTCCCTCCCTGGGCCAATGCTGAGAAAGGGTCTGGCTTTATTATAAGCTCATTCAGAATAATCTCACTGAATCTCCCCTCTTCCAAGGTTTTAACAGAGTGACATCTCCTACATCCCTCTGTGGAGAGAANNNNGTCCTCCAGCTCACACATTTCCTACAACCTAGCCCACACCATGGCTCCTCAGGTCACCATATGTACAAGCCCACCACCGCTTAGCTTCCCAGACCAAGTGAAATCCGTTCGGTATGGCCATCAACAACCCCTCCTCTGTCCCTCTCCCCTGCCTATGAACTAATTCATGAAGTAAAAGCAATGCCATCTGTTCCAGGAAAAGTTAAATATGTTTGTGACAAGACATGAACACAATGCCAGCCAAGTGTTTGCAGTAATTGCTCCATGGTTATATATAACACTGAGAAACACCCATTTGAGGCCCACGCTGAATTTATACCCCCTAGCACTCAGATCCCAAGCATGGATCCACTTTCAGCTGCTGAAGGGAAACTCCAGCTTCGTCAGGAAAATTGACCTTGGTCAGTTCCCCCACTTGTTTTGTTGGGGTTTTTTTCCTTTCCAAGATAGCGGGTAGTGCTGAGAACATGTACAGCCAAGTGTTCCAGCATGGGACAAATCAGTTCAGGCACATCACGTTCTCAGAGCCACAGTCTCCAAACTGACCGGAGATTCTCCAGCTCCTCTCACAGAGTTATTCACCTGGCCCGGCTGGGGCTTCTCTTCACCCCTACGTGTACAAGGCAGAGCATTAAATCCCAGCTTCCTAGAAAAGCTGGAAGCCTCTCACAGCCACCACTACGTGCAGCCTTGCCTTCTCCCATGGCTGTTTCTCGACATCCCCCAAAATGACCTGCCAGATTTAGAAACCAGAACTACAACCCCAGCAGCCCCTGGTGAGGTGAGAATAAGCAACGTCAGAGAAAGACAAGGAGAGTCAGGAAGGCAGTTTGCCTGAAGAAGGGAAGCTTCCCTTCCCCTGAAGGAAGCTATCAGACCGTGCAAACGTTTCTCTACCTTCCTTCTGCCTGCAAGACTACATCAGAGGTCATCACCATCTCCCCTGAGATGTCTCCAGCTACTTTTTCAATTAATTAGATGAATTCACACTTGGTGAATGTGGCAGATTTCCAGTCAGCTGTGCTAATTTGCAGGTGTACTGCAGCCACAATCTCCCCGGTGGGCTCTCCCTGCCTGGTCCTCCAACACTTAACAGGTAAGAGCAGTCTAGGCAGAGCCGTGCGCCTTACCTGCAGGTGATGGTCAGCGTATCCTTGGCGTTGATGACGTGTTCCTCCTCGGTGATGCTAAGAGTAGGGGGGGTCATAGAATAGCTGCTCGCCAGATCTGCGGAGAGAAAGGAGAGAGGGGATGATGCAGACATCTGCTAGTCTGGACTCACCGCTGTGGGCAGCAGCTCACTCAGGATCACGAGCCCGGAGAGGGGCAAAGCCTCTTGAAGGAAACATGTCGTAGGATTCTGCTGTTCAGCAACAGCTCTAAGGCCGGGGCCAGAGCGCCCCTGGGCTCAGACAGACAGACTAGCACAGATGAGGGCCAGAAAAAGAATGGAAGACCAGAAATCGGGGAATCTAGGTGTGGCCATTCCTCACTTGGTGACTGAGATGGACCTCACTTGGACTACTGCTCTGAAATGATATCATCTGATAACTGGAGGGAGGCTGGTGGGAGAATTTTTCTATACGCATGTAGTTTTCTGTAGTCAGGGGCGAGAAATCAGGGGTGCCCAGATACCACAAATGCAAACGTCTTACGTTTGTGCAGAGATCCAGCAGGAATTCACTGAATGCCCTTCTGCCAGGTACTGACCTTGGGTACGGCAAGTCACCTGAACATGACCAAACCTTTGGGGATTACAGCAGCCCCCTTCCCTGCACCACAGCCGGGCAGGCATTCCAGGAGTGAAATTATCCAGGCTCAAGGACGGGCAGTTAAACATTATCATGCAATTCTCCCAGCTTTTGTCTGGGAGAGTCCCACTTCTCGTGTGCTTGCATCTCCGGCATGCCAGACACGCACCCTAAGTGAGCTCCTCATGGACAAAACATCTCGAAGTACCGGTTACCCTCAGAGATGTACCTGTTGTTTTTCATCAGCACAGTGTTGCTGACTGTCATTACTTCATGATCTTTATCTTAAAACTCCAGCTTCTGGAGACGTGAGATAATTCAAAAGAAAAGTCTTGGTGAGTGCAAAAACAAGTGAGTAAACTAACCAGAAATAGAAGAGAAAAAGAAAAAAAAAAGTTGCAAAGTGTGAAGCTGTGACTCAGGTAGATGTTAAATGCTAAGGAAGAAAAGAATGCAAAAATATGTTGCTAGCTCAATTTTCTACGGAAACGTGAAGTTTTTGCAGCTGCGTTCTGTGCACATCTGTCTCCTTCCCTCGTAACATTCAAACCCATTTATCAGTTTCAGAGAGATCTGGGCAGAGAGGGAGAGAGAGGTCTTGAGGACGTGGTGTGTCCACGAGTTTCACAAGCAACAGGCATGCCGTATGCCGCCTCTCCTCCAAAACTGTGGGCTGAGGACCGCGGGCCCTGGAAGCCCTGTGGTAGAGCCATACGATCAATGTTTCTCTATGGGGAAACCTGCCCCAGGAGACACCAAATAGCCACCAGCCCCTCCAATGAAAGGCTTCTGAGGGGTGGCATGAGGGTCCAGGTCCCTGGGGAAGCCGGGGTGCTCAGAGCCCACCGCCACCAGGAGAGGCCACCGAGGGGGACGTGGCAGTGGAGGGACGTGCTGAGCGGCACCACCAGCATGGCCAGGCCAGGGCCGCCGGCCTTGTTCTTCCCGATTGTTCTCCACTTCCTTCCCGCCTGCGCACGGCTCCGAGGCGGCCGTCCCTGTGGCTGCCTCCATGGCAACAGCGGGGCACCAGCCATCTTCCCCCCTGCCATCTCCTGCCTCCTCTTCCCTCACCCATGTGAGGTGGCGTCAGCCCAGGATCCGCCCCAGACCACCTCCGTGGGGATGCCGATCCCTATGGACACCCCTCTCCCACCCGCTCCCTGGTGAAGAGTCAATGACAATGACAACAACAACAACAACAGCCACCGTTCATCATTCAGCACGCGGGTCGGGTCAGCGTCACCGTGGCCCCTGGGATCGGGCGGCGCATGGCCCCCATGGAGGACGCCCTGCCTCGTGCCTCCAACCTCCCCATCCCTGAGGGAGGGGACGTCAGATGTCACACACAAAAATGTGCCCTGGGGCTGTGAAAATAAATGAGCACATTTTTGCTAAAATCCCTTCAAAATGTAACGAGGTTTATTAAAAAAAAGAGGGGTGGGGGAGGAATCTGACCGCTAAGCTGCATTTCCTATTAAGGCCGGACACGCTTATCCCAGTGCAAACACCGCTCTCCAGATGGACACAGCCCAGCAGTCCATCGCCCTGGCAAACGGCCGGGGGTGCCCGCCGCCCCCACAGCGCTCAGCCCAAAATGTGGAAGATATGCCTCGCCATAGGGCTGGCTGGGGCCAGCAGACCCTCTCATCCAGTGAGCAGAAAGCTAATCCCTAAAACCCTGGCACAGCCATCCCCATGGCTGGCTGCGACAGGCGCCGAAGTGGGTCTCCCACCAGAGCCGTCCCCCTTGCTTGAACCACGAAAAAGAGTGGTCCAAGGCGGCAGGAGCCTCTCACTTGATGCTGTGCATCACGTCTGCCCCGCTGCCGGGCTCGGGGGGAGCAGGACAGCCGCAGAAATAACCCCCTGCCTCCCTTCACGTGCCGCCTGGTGACCTGTTAGCAAACAACGCCGGGGGGTGGAGGGGAAGAAAGAAAAAGTACGATCTGTGCAGGTTGAGGCTGTGGGATTCCTGCAGATGCATCCTGTCCATGGCCCTCCGCGAGTACAACAGGAAAAGCAACCACTGCTGCCTCCGAAAGCACCGCGGCGCGGTGCTTTCCTTGATGGCCACGGACTGCTGGAGCTTCGGGGACTCCCTGCATCAGGCACTGGCTCACGCTGGGGACCCACTGCTCACCCTGATTCCAGGGCTGGCACCTCGGGGTGCTGGTGCCCACAGCTGCACATGGCATCCAGGACAGGTAAAGGGATGCCCAGAGCCATTCCCAGCCTGCAAAAGCATCTTTAAGGCCATCAGCTTTCCCCAGAAAAATTCTTGGTCCCTCTCCGTGCTTGCCAGCTGGATCCACCCCATTGCTGCCCCTGCCCTTTCCCTCCCCGAGGGAGCGTGTGCCTCGCTAGGGTTCTCTCCTGTGTCTCACTCTCCCCAGCACTGAACTTGGTGCTGGATTTGGCCATTAAATCTCCGCTAACGGATATACAGATGGTTTGTGTCTCTGGCAAATCCCAGGGTGCGAGGGAGATGTCTCCAGAGCATGGAGCGTCTCCTCTCCTCCGAGTCTCTCCTTCCCCACCTCCAACCCCAGCGATGCTTTATCTCCTCAGAGAGCAGACCCCGCTCTCTCATGCACACCAAATCGCGCCCTTGCACGGGGAGAGCATTAATGTAATTAAAAAGGCATGCAGCAGCCCCGGCGAGCTTTGTTTTTTCAAGATGGTTTCCAAGCAAGTTGGCAGCGGGATATTAAAATAAACAGTGGGGGATTGATGGGTTGCGGGGAGAGGAAGCAGGATCCCACAGCCGCTCACACCTTGTCTATTTTCAGCAAAGCGTGTTTCCCAGCAGTTTTCCTAGCCTTGATCTCTCGGCGCGCGGCTCTGAAAGGGGCCAGGCTGGACCGAGGGCCTTCTCCTTATCGACAGCGACTCCTTCATTTTCTCCATCCCCCTCCACCTCTTTCTGCACCCTGAGATCACTGCTGCTCTCAGCACGGCGGGGCTGCCCGCTGGCGTCCTGCATCCCAGGGCTCTCCCTGCCTGGTGGGGAAGCCACGCTTGCCCTGGAAAGCGCTACCCACCCCAGGGTGTCTCGCAGAGACCGAGCAGCCCGCAGGCTCCAGCCTTGTGCCTGACCTTGAGCACGTTGCGGGAAAGCCTTGCCAGGGGCCTGGTTTTCCCTTGCGATGGCTGCAGATGGCTAAATCTCTGCAGAGCAACATCTGTGCCAGAGCCAGCATGGCCGCTGCGTGCGATGGCGTTGGAAACCTGTGCAAAGGCTGCGCGGGGGCGGAGGTGCCAGCACGGCACGGCACGGCACAGTATGGCACGACACAGCTCGCGCTCTCCGTCTGCTTCCACTCGCAGGAAGCCCTGCACCGGATCCTCCCTCCGAGCCCCCGCACACCACCTCAGCCCCTCTCCGCTTCCCCTTCCCTCCCTCTCTGCTGAGTCGGCCCCGCTGACTGATTAACGGGGCGCCTTTCCGGAGAGGGATTTTGTTCACACTCTGTCCTTCTCGCTGACTTCCTTCCCTGTCGCTGGACTGGATCGCTCTGGCCACAGCCGCCGTGTGTCCCCAGCTAACCGGCACAGCTCACGCTCCTGCCGCCGAACCTAACCGCTTCGGGGTTTTGTGACCAGAGCTGCAAAATAACACGCACAGAACAAAGCTGGTCTGCATGAGGCTGCGTGCTCCCGCTTGTCTCCCTGCACCTCGCATAGCCAGCCCACCCCAGCCTGCCCACCCCAGTGCTATACTGGGGCAAAAGATAGGCTGGAAGGGAAAAAAAAAGTGTTCTTTCCCCCAGCAAAGCTACCCTGACCCTGATACCGCCCCAGCTCTACTTTGCTGTATTCAGGCAAAAATTCCCAGTCAAGGAGCATCCTGACAAAGCAAGGCAGGAACTTGAGATTTGGACACTTTCTACAAAAGGGGTTTCTGGCAGATTTGTACCAGGTAACCGAATCCCCAGACCGAGGCTCCAGCATGGAGCCTCTGAATTTACCCACATCCCGAGTCTGCAACGCAAAGCACCACGGATGAGCCTCTTCCGACTTGCCGGGCTGAGGCAGCTGTCCCTGTCCCTGGCCGGGGCTCAACAGCACTCTGAATGCCCTGGGATTGTTCAGAGCCCAGGGCTACCAGATAGCTCGATGTGGCTCATCTTGCCACACATCCTCCCTTTTCTTTTGGGTGTTACCCCCAGCCCGAAGCCTTGGCTACCCCGAGCTGCCCCTGCAGGCTGCAAAGTTGGTGGTGGGGCTCTTCCCTTGCAAGCAGGGCAAGGCACACACTTAGGCATGCAATCACACTCCATAGATATTATGTGAGCAAAGACCTGCTCCGGGAGAGCCAACAATAAAATTTCGATACCTCTCTGGCAGTTGGGGAAACAGGGACTGAACAGCCCCTTGCCTCTTGCTTTCCAGGCTGGGCTTGTCCAAATTAGCAGCATTTGCTGGTGAAATTCCACGTGCACCATTTCCTCTTGCCCTGTAGGAACTAACCCCAGCATCGCAGGTGCAATCTTCCCTCTCTGCTCCAGTTACCTCTTCCCCACCTGCTCCATGCTGGTATAACTGACTGCCCCGGTGCCTGGCGCTGGGGGACCCACGGATGCCTGCAGACACACGGGAAGTCCATGTGCCGGAGGCAAAACCGGGCCAGCTTCCCACCTATGGGGCTGAAGTTCCCCCACGGAGCAGAGACTCCTCATGCATGGGGCAAGCATCCAGCCACGGGCTGGAGCGGCAAAGCGTGAGTGTCACCTCACGCAAGGAGCAGGCAGCTGGCAGGGGGAATTTAGATGTAGGGCTGTCAGCTCCTCCTCTTCCTCCTCCCAGTGCTCGCCAGCACGGAGGAAGGCTTGTTTTGCGGAGAGGTGAGATACTGCACAAGGCTGAGAAATGAATGGCAAGACGCTGGCCGACATGGGGATGAAACATCAGGTGTTTTCTCTCCAGGCTGACAGTGGGCAGGGAGAGCCCCAAACCACGTCAGGAATTCACACCAAAATGGAGCAGGTTCTGCTCAGCAGCCCACACTGGGGGGAAAAGGGAGAGGTGACGTGCTAAAGGGCTCTGCGGGCAAGACGGAAACAGGACGAAGAAATGAACAAATTAAAAATAACAATGGAAATCCTCCCAAACCATGCATTTGCACAAAAGGCAAAGGAAACAGGTCCCTTCTTTTATGGGGTTCCTTTGAGGCTGACCATCACTTCACACCTGTCCCAGAAGGGTTAAACACAGGGGCTGTGCTCCTCTGTACGGGATCAGCCCCTCTGTGCCCTGTGTTGTGCTACAGCAGCACTGCTGTCCCAGCTGTGCACCTCCACACACCAATGGCTTATTCAGCTCCGAGGAAACACCTTTCCCCCTCTCACAGCGGGCAACGCTGATGATGGGGCAACACTCCCCTGGTCTGGAGATTTTCATTCATGAACCTCAAAGCCCTAAAATGTCATCAAATCGAAGTGCGGTGGATCTGTGCCCTCACCATTTTGTGAGGATGTTCCCAAAGCATCAGATGATCCTTTGCTCCAACCAGGGCAGGCAACCTCATTCAGGGAACACAAGGGACTAATAATTATAGGAACTCGGTCAATACTCACAAACACAGAGGTGATCAACATTATTGGGTGTCTGATCCCTCCTGTCCAACACCAAAAGTATAGCAAGACATTAACTTTGCCGCGAGACACCTGTGGGGTAAGTCAGGAACCCCCCGAGCACGGTCCCATATGACGGCTGGGCCACCAGGGCTGGTGGAAGTGCTTTTTTCTTGGCACCAGCCTCAGAGATGCCCCAAGCAGCATGGGTCTGCAGTGATGCCATGAGAGGAGGAAGGACACGTGTCCAAAGGGACAGGGCATTGGGGGGCATGCAAAAATCAAGGCTCTCCTCTAGCTCAGCACCTGCGGCCAGAGGAGACCCCAGCCAAAGCATCCCCCTGCCTGCCACCCAAGCGGGGAGAGGGATATGGGGTGGGCAGAGACGCGAGCAGCGCATCATGTGATGGCAGCGTGGTCCCGACACAAGCAGAAGCTACAGCCAGCCCAGCCGCACGGCGAGGCCGGGCATTCTGCTCTGCTCCCCCAGCCCCTGGCACTTCACGGTAGCATGGCCACGCACCCAGTGCCCACGGGTCCAGCCGAAGAGCTCCGCAACCTCCAAAAGGCTGCTCTGGCCTCAATGCACGCACCCCAGCAGGTCCGTTTAGCCTCTCAGTGCTCATAAACTTTAATTAACTGGTTCTTTTACGGCAAGGCACAAAAATCTTATAACCACCCGCACTGATGGAGAACGAGGCAAAGAAAGTCATGAGCCCTCTGGGTTCCTTCAGCTTTTGGACTTCCAAGCCAGCAGCCTCATCAGGGGACAGAAACAGCTCAAAAGCAGGAGCTACTTTCAAGAGAGCTGGGCTGTCCTGAGGAGCAAAGTGACCCTTGTATCCCTCCGTCCTTGTCCCTTGGTGGCTCCAGGCAGGGACTGAAATCAGGGTATTTCACAAGCCAGCTGCCCCGAGGCGGCACAGCACGGCTACATCCAACACCCCACCATGCTGTCACCTGCTTTTGGGACTCTGGTCTGCTTGGGCACAGCCACCCATGCCCTCGGGACCTGCCGCCGTGTCATCCCAAAGCATCCCAAAGAGGGGTCAACAAGC